>CM047585.1:8729722-8774296 GCA_026184515.1 Peronosclerospora sorghi | reverse complement strand
GGAAGTTGCCATCATGCGAGATGTTGCATTATCAACATCTCCCTGTTTCTTGTCAGATGCCGCCTTAGCAGCATCTGTGGTCGAAGACGGTACGTCTTCCGACCTTTACGTAGTTGACGCTGCTAATGCAGCGTCACCGTTGTCACTCAACACCTCAGCACCAAGTGCTGAGGCGGAGGAAGAAGTTCCTTCATTGTTTTCAGCAGCGCTCTTTAGAGCGCCGCCGCCGTGTGTCTTGACCATCGATTCGATGGTCAATCGGTTGGTGAATGAGAAATTCTGACCAACAAGTGCCACCCATGATTGGCCAAAATAAGAGTTATTATTGGCCAACCACCTTAAGTGGGGGGTGATGTAATGGGGTGCCATTACATAATAGATATTCAAGTTAGAATATCACACTTTATTTTCAGACGCGTTGTCTGAAATTTAATTAAGAGATTATAAGTTATTATAATCTAAGAAGGAAAAGTCGATTCGGTATAATACCGAATCTTGCAGGTTAACTAATAGTACAGTTAGTTAAAGACTTGATATTATTATGTTAATTAGTTAGTTACTATAATATTAGCCTCTAAACCACCCATTAAATAAACACTCTTAATTTTGCGTTCTAAACCACAAGTGAATATTAATATATTTACTTTAATTATAGGATTAGTTGTTACCAACTAATCCTGCCCTAAAATTGTATTGCGCGCTTCCTCGCACAAATACAGTGTAAGCATATAACAGGATCAGTCCTGTTACAGTAATGATGTCGGTCCCCATAGACCGAATCATTTTCACCGTCGCGTCTTTACTACGCGACGAGAGGTGAGGGAAGTGTTTATTCACCTCATCCAGTGTTCTTTCTCGCTCGGCAGCCGTCATGTCTCGCGACATGATGCCGAGCGGCTCTTAATCTTCGCTCCGCTAGTTGACTAGCAGAACGGAACTGTGGTCGTTAAGACGGACCACAAAGTGCTACCAGGTGTAACAGGACTGATCCTGTTACTGGCTTACACTGTATTTGTGCGAGGAAGCGCGCAATACAATAGGGCAGGATTGGTTGATAACAACTAATCCTATACTAAAAGTAAATATATGAATATTCACTTAGGCCTAAGAACGCAAAATTAAGAGTGTTTTTTTAATGGGTGGTTTAGAGGCTAATAGTATAGTAACTAACTAATTAATATAATAATATCAAGTCTTTAACTAACTGTACTATTAGTTAACCTTCAAGATTCGGTATTTATACCGAATCGATTTTTCCTTCAGAGATTATAATAACTTATAATCTCTTATTTAAATTTCAGACAACGCGTCTGAAATTAACTGTGATATTCTAACTTGAATATCAATTATGTAATGGCACCCCATTACAATCTGGGTATATACCGACACTAAGAAACGAAAGCTTGGGTAGCGAACGGGATTAGAGACCCTGTAGTCCATGCTCTAGGGTTTAGGGTTGCTCTCGTTAAAGGATGTAACCAAACATTTTACAACACAAGCTGAAGACAGCCATGCATCACCTGTTTTTATATAAAATTTTATATAAAAATTAGTCTCGTCTCGACTGTGCCACCCCCACGCGGTCAGTTTAGACAAATGGCTCGGTCAGTTTAGACAGCCTCGCTGAAGAACAGTTAACTTCTAACAGCTGTGGTGTTACCTATTTTACTTTTCCGTGCAAAAATAGGTGTACTCAGAACCGAGTACGAGTACAGTATTTTTAGCTACTAAAAAGTACGAAACGCAAATTGCTAACTAAACAAATAGTCCTACCTAATTTTAGTAATTAAAATATAAGTAGACTATTTTAACAATATTGATGTCGGTGATGCGTAACGGAGCAGCCAATGTCGAAAGACCTTTTGCCTTTCGTATCCGTCAGGCTTGCTAAAAGCTGAACGAGGGAAGTCCAATGTGGTCAACTGGTTGAATTTGTTACATTGCACCTTTTGAACCAACCAAGTTGGTGCTGAATTTTTGTGTAGCCAGCCATTTTGGACTTTTGAGTGAAGTGTAGATTCGGATTGCTAGAAACGGATTGGCTATAAATACATGTGGGAAGAGCTAGAGTTCGTGAATGGAAGATTTAGAAATCCTTCTCATTTCTATCCTATATGCGCACTTGAATAGTTGAGTACATGAATCTATCTATATTTGTTCGATTGCACATGATCTACTGCTACGAGTAGCTAAAAGAGACACTCGATCAAGTCTTTCAGGTCTTCGTCCGAAAGCACTTTGGAATGATCCATGGAAGTCTCAAAAAATAGAGGTTCTTTTTTCACCCACGCGAGCGCTGTCACGTCGAACGTGTCGGTATCGACGCGTGACTCTCTCTGTACGCAGGTCGACGTGATCGTACACGCTTGTCGATGCGGATGATATTGAATCGGGCGCCCGAGCTTTGCTTGCCGCGGGTATGGTGGAAGTTGCACCAAGCGATGCAGCATCTTCATATGACGCGTGAGATTCCCCGACGTACTAAAAATCTTGCCACATCCGTCGACGATACATTTGTGGATCGAGTTGCTACTGTGCGCTCTTTGGTGCTTGGCGAGCATGACGTGACTCGTGAAGATATGCGTGCACCCTGGCACGGGGCACGCCATCTTGCGTAGTAAATGGAGGCGCTTGTGACGCGCGAGGTTGCCCGACGTGCTAAAACGCTTGCCACAGGATGGTACGGGACATTGATGGGGTTGCTCGCCCGTGTGCGTCTTCATATGCTCATGCAGCGTATACTTTCGATGGAAACGACCATTGCAGAGCGGCATGGGGCAGGCAAAAGGTCGTTCCCGTTGCAGCGGCTGAAGTGTCGGTAGAGTGGATGATGGGAAAGCCATGCGTGCCGCCATTGTTTCGTTTCTAACGTGCTCACGTGCAAGCGTATCGACAAGTGACATCCAAAGCAAAGAAAGGAATTGAGATGAATTCAGCGTCGATCCTTGACACTGTCTCTAGATGATCCCAATCCGGGATAGTTAAGAAGATTGGTACATGGAAAAATGGTTTAGAGATAAAAGTCCCTGCATGATAAACAACGCGACGACGTGACGTTTACGCTCGAATTGGGATGCTCCAGCCAGCCGCTTCCACATCTGCTACTTCAGACGCCATAAAACCGCCCACTAAGTTTACGTGTTTAAACCCAACATTCTAATTTATTCTAACAATTGCTTCGAGAATGCTCGAGCAGGAGAGAAAGAGTCGTACATAGAAATGGCCACCTCCAAGCGAAAGGTTTAGCCACAGGAAATGATCATAAATCTTGTCGACATGTACTATCTACCACCACGTGTTTTCGTAAATCGAACGTCAGTAAGAAAGCTACTGCTCATACAGACGGACAAGCGTTGCCAAAAATGCGCCTGTCCTACGTCAATGTCGCCATGTGCTGTCGTCACGCAGTACGTTACTGAAACTCATAGTAAACTGTCATCGAAGATTGCTACAGAGTTCAAGAACCCCTTGACTATTTTTCACTATAGTAATCAACTATGTGAGCTCAGCTCCATACCCATGATATTTTGCGTTCAGTCAATCCTCAACTATAAGGCACCTACCTCTAAATAATTATTTAGAGTGTTTAATCAGTTGTAGTCATACTGAGTTACACACTCTAAAAAAACTATTCAGAGTTGCCTTACACTTGAGGATTGACCTTGTCGTGATTGATGGGCTCCAAACGCGTCTTCTCTGTCCAAACACGCGTCTTCTCTGTCCAAACACGCGTCTTCTTTGTTTTCGCACGCAAACAAGAGACCTTAAGTGGATAGTCTCAATGAAGCGGAAACATGGCCATTTAGCACCTGTACTGTAACTGACAAGTCAAAGCATTTGCAAACTGACAGACCAGATGTTGGTCGATGGCCATGTGGTGATCTTGTGAACGGGACCAGAGGTCTTGATTCCTAGTGTAATCAACAGGAAAGGATATGAGGTCTTTTTACCTATTGTAAACTAACGCATTGTTTACAATAGGTAAAAGGTTAGGTGCCACCTCCACACTATCTTGTGTGGTCTTGATGTTAAAGAGATTAGGTAGTCACGTAAGGAAGCAGCAATTTGATTGGCTTGCTCCATTACTCTCCGGAGGCGATTTGCGTGGTACCATACTTTAGTCAGGTGAAAAGTTTTGCCACTGTTTTATGACAAGTTGATTGTAAATTTTTGCAAATCATCGGTTCTAATAACCACACGACGCATAAGTGCGTTTTGTAAGTTAACGCCTACGCACTTTATGAAGACGACGTTCTGGGAGGCAACACGCTAGTGCCTCGGTGGATCGAGAGAGTAAACGTGCAGAATTATCACTTTTTCAACATTCTCTTTGGGAGGAGAGCGAACCGGATGAGAAGTGGACTGGAGGTTCTTTAGCTTGCCGGATTGGAAGATTCTATATTTCGAAAGCACAGTTTGGATGGGGGGAATGGGTTGAGGTACGTCGGCCACAGATGGGCATCTATTGACAGCACCCTGTCCGATGAAAGGCGTCCCCATCACGAAGTCAGTACTGGAAACGGCACTAAACTAGTATGATTGAAGAAATCAGCTTAGAGAAAAACAATAGTGTAGACGAGAACACAAGAACGTTGGCTGCGAAGTCACGGCCGCAGAAAGGTTCGTCACTAAACCCCTATGCTTTTGATTGACCAGAGAGACGGTCGCGGATGTTACCGGCGTTGATGAGGCATTAATATTAAACAATCTGTCTTGCAAAGGTCGAAGGATGCAAACGTTTCCGCCAGCAGTACTTTGCTTGTTTCCTTGAACGGCGGTATGGAAAAGCAATCACAATTGATGGGTTGGGGTAAGCAATCCCCCACCACCGTCGAAGATGTTGAAAACAACTTCTCAAACACTTCGCTGTAAGAATAAGCAAGAAGCCTTTTCGTTGAACCGTTCAGTCGTTCCGTCTGCCTTAGGTTTGGTCTTTTAGATCCATTTCGTCAGTTGTAACATGTTAACTGCTGTACTAGATAACTGTTCAGATGATAGCCATTATCTGTTAGAGTTATAGAAGGATCGAGAAATTTCTAGAAGAAATGCTTATCGACATCCAAGTGTAAACCTTCCAGCTGTTTTCTCTACAACAGGATTGGAAGCTGAAGAACACGTGGACCAATACGAATGCATGTTTTAGATACGTAGCAGTTTACGTAGTGCATAAGCAGTAGATAGGTAAAACAGAAATACGACCACTTTCCAATCTGCCACCTACCTTACATCAGTAAGGGCTTCGTAATTTTATCCCTACGTATTATCTTCCAGGTTTGAAGCCACCATTGGGACTGGTTTCCTTTATGAGTTTCATCTTCGCTCGTGAGATATGGAGTTGCTTCAAGACTTCAGCATTCAAAACTTTCTGGTCCGTCACAACAAAAGCACATTGTAGGTTCAACTTCCGGTTGAAATATCGCTACTATTTTCATCATTTCTCTTCACTTCAATGTCAGATCCATCACAATCTTCCTTACCTTCTTCTTCCACGCTGGATTTCGCTGGTTCTTCCTTTTCTTCTGATTATCTTTTCTTCTAACCAGTGTAACCGGTTTACATGTGGTTACATTAATGTACGTAAGTACACCACGGTTAACATCAGATATTGACCAGTCCGGAAGGTTCGGACTTATTGGTTATTTTAACCAATCAGGGCAGTGCCCTTTGTGAAGGCGTGGCAGACTGCCATGTGTTAGTACACAGGTGGGTACACTACATTTCAGCTAGGTACGACTTGAATAAGCTCTACTTAGTATTACATATAGTTTACATCAGTTTAATTAATTTAGGCTAATTACATATATTAAATATAAATCAGTTTACAAAAATACTTAAGACTGCTAGGCGCGCGACCACGCCCGGTCGCGCGCGCAGTGAGTATTGTAGCCTAAGGGAGTCCTCCCTTACTCTACCTCCCTTTATAAGGGAAGACTTGTTACAAGGGGTAGCGAAAGCTAACTGTAAACCACCCCGGGAATCTTGGACCCGAGCAAGAGAGTGATCTCTTGCTAAGCCCTTATACAAGGGCGTATCGGCTAAGTAGCGGCAAACGCCGCTTAAAGGAAAGTATTCCTCTGTGCGCTAGCCGCACCGTGCGTTTACGCACCGGATACATCTGGTAGCACTTGTAGTTAATCCAACACCTGTGTTGGCGATCAACATCCTCTGCAAGGGATGGATAAGGCAGATTGGGGTAAGCTAACCCCCGTCCAACAGAAAGCCTTTAAAAGGCTGTTATCCATATTGAATGAGGATGGCATGCGCCATCTAGTGGAGCAGGGCCTCGATGCCGTGCGTGAAAGGGTGAATGCCTTTATCCCCCATGAGGCGAGTCTTCGCGGGAGTTATCCCGCGTCTACGGGGGTGCGCCATCCGATGTCCTTTAAGATAAAGGAATTCACCGGCGAGAAAGGTGAAAACCTTTATGTGTGGCTTCGAGAGGTTGAAACCGCATTCTCCACCGCTAACGTGATCGAGGATCACCTTCAAGTGGGAGTTGCACTGACCCATCTTACGGGAAAAACCCGTACATGGGCGTTTACGTGTCAGGATTCGGTCACGACCGTGTTCCCGAACTGGGGAGTCCTTAAGCGAAAGCTTATGGACATGTATGCAACGCCTGATCTGGTTTTACAGAATCAGCTGGCGTTCCTAAGGTGCCGTCAGGGCACTAGGGACTTGGAAACGTACATCCAAGAACTTAATACCCTGTTGGCAGGGATGTACGCGAAAGCGTATTCGGACGATGTGTCCATTCCCGTGTTCATGAGAGGCCTGAGAAAAGGTCCAGCACGGTCGGAGCTTTTCCAATGCCGACCCCAATCTCTGGGGGAGGCGTTTAAGATGGCGTTTAACGCAGAGAGGAACTTTCGTTCCTCTAAGGTGGGTCCTGAACCCATAGACCTGAGTCAGGTCGAAGTGGAGGGGAAACCTTCCGCTAAGAGTCACTCTGACTCTTTTTCGCAGAGCTTCGAGGCGGAGCTCTTAGCTATGTTGCAGCAGCGTGGGCCTCTAAGGTGCTTCCTGTGTGGAAGCGTGGATAATCTGCGTAACAGATGTCCGAAAAATCCCCAGCGAGATACTCGCTTTAACGGGCGAAGGGTTAGGAAAAAGCCCTTGCCCAAGCCGTCGGGAAACGACGGCTCCAAGTAGGTACGGGGCGCCCTACTGGGGGACACCTCAGTGCTGTTAATTCCCAGGGTAGGGGACGACAGCACAAAGCCCCGAGGGAAACGGTGCTTTCTAGCACCGAGTTGGTGTACCAGCCAGGTTTGCTGGTAGTCCTTGCGGACGTGAAAGGCTTTGATAAGCCTTGGTAGTCTTGATAGACTCTGGAGCGTCTGAGAATTATGTCAGACGGACTTCTGTTGAGAAGAGTCGGCTGTATGCCGAGGCCCTAGAGGCACGTTCTCGTGACGTTGTCACGGTCCGTCTAGTAACGGGCGTATAGGTTTCTGTACCCAAGGTCTCGATTGACCTTAAGCTGAAGTTTTTTCAGACTTCGATAGCTCCAAATGTTGCATAGCTCTGGATTTGGACTCATTCTGGGCATGAAGTGGCTGGAACGCCACGAGCCATGGATAGACTGGAAGTCTAAGTCCATTGGATCAACGCACCCGCGATCGGGTGAAGCATTGGCGAGTCATGAACCCACCTTTGCTCGATCGCAAAAGCAATTCTGGCGTGAGATGCCAGAGATTGGGATGTCTGAGATGATCAGTCCGATTGACGTCAAGGAAGCGTTCCTTGACGAGGGGGATTCGGCGATTAATCCCCACGCCGATAGAGGCGAGACTGGTGAGTCGCCAGTGGTAGAGGTGGATTCCTCTGAGGTTAAGCGCGAGGCGCTTCCTAGAGAAGAGACACGAGGTTTGTCTCTTCTGCAGGTCGGGGTTCCCGACCACGCCGTGTTCGGCGAGAAAGTTGCGACTACAGTGGTAGGGGTAGAGACCCCTGAGGTTAAGCGCGAGGCGATTCCCAGCGGAGAGACCCGTAGTTCGTCTCTTCCGCACGTCGGAATTGATTCTGACCACGCCGTATTAGGTGAGACCGGCGAGTCACCGGTGGTAGAGGTAGAGACCTCTGTGGATGGGCGCGATGCGCTTCCAATAGATGGGGCAATTGACTCCCCCCATCTGGGTCCCGGGATGAGTCCCGAGACCAGTATTCATCAGTCCTATCGGATGCTGAATAGCGTTACAGGTGTTGGTACAGAAGGCGTAAGCCTTTAACGGTTGCCTGGTGTAGGCGAACTGTTGTCGTTGGAGGAGATATCCTTCAACGAGTTTGAGACTGCTGTAAAAGCAGGTGAACTCGACGAGATCGTCGTGTTGCGTCCGGAAGAGGAGTTGAACTCCTCATCCACGATGGACGAGTCGGTTTTGGTGAAAACCAAACAGGCATTAAATGCCCGAAGAGGCCTCAAGATCCTCGCGGATCCTGAGGACCCTTACCATTCCTTAATCAAGGAATTCGGAGATGTCATTAGTGACAACCCACCGATGGGGTCACAACCGGATCGGGGAGTCCGACATGAAATTGACTTGGTTCCTGGAACCAAATACTGCGTCACTAGGCAGTGGCCTCTCCCCCTAAGGAGCAATGCGACGTCATCGACGCATTCTTCAAGGTAAAAGAAGAGGCAGGGATGGTACGGGAGAGGAAGTCTCCCCATTCATCTCCCACTTTTTATGTTCGTAAACCGAACGGAAAGTGGCGCATTGTGCATGCTTACAAGCTGAATGCAGCTACCGTACCCATGTAAACTCCGATTTCTCGGAAGGATGTCGTCCAGAACGGGATGGCGGGCTGTACCTTGTACAATGCCTTAGATCTGGTGGACGGTTATTATCAGGTGCTCATGCGAGCATCCGATATTCCGCATACAGCGGTCAGCTTGCCTAGTGGCATGATGTGGGAGTGGCTTGTTATGGCACAAGGGCTTTCGAATGAACCAGCGATTTTTAATCGCTTGGTGACTCAACTCTTCCGCCCTCATAGAAAGTACGCTCAGAGGTACTTCGACGAAATATTCGTTCATAGTCGTGCGGAAAGCGGCTTGTCTGATATTCAGACGCACCTGATACATCTTCGAGCGGTGCTCGAATACATGCGAGAGCAGAAGTTATATGCAAACGCATCCAAATGTATATTTGGTGCTGAGGAAATTCCTTTCCTCGGATGCTTCATCGGTAAGGATGGAGTGCGGGTGGATACCGCGAAGGTGAAAGCCATTGTGAAGTGGCCTTCGCCTGTAAATCTTAGAGATTTACGGAAGTGGCTTGGATTAGCCAATTATCTCCTCAAGTACAGCGAGAACTACGCTGAAATGGCGAAGCCATTAACCGACCTTCTTAAGAAGGACGTTGATTGGCGTTGGGAAACCAAACACCAAAACGCTTTTGAAGCGGTAAAATGGAGCTTGTTGAAAGCTCCCGATCTTGCTCTCCCAGATTCTGGGAAACCATTTAATGTCGTCTGCGACGCCTCCGATTTCGCAATTGGATGTGCTTTGTTACAAGAAGACGATGCAGGAAGGGAACGCGTAATTGCGTTTGAGTCGAGGCAGCTTAAAGCTGCGGAACGGAATTATCCCGTTCATGACAAGGAGCTACTTGCAATGAAGTATGCTCTTGTCAAATTTAGGGTTCACCTACTCGGCTCAAAGCCGCTCGTGGTTTATACTGACCACGCGTCCTCACGGACAGCGACAAAGTCGCCTCATCTCTCCCAACGGATGGCCCGTTGGCTCTCCTTATTTGAGGAGTATAACTTTGAGGTTAAGTATAAACCTGGCAAGCAGAACGTGCTTGCAGACGCGTTGTCGCGTCGTCCCGATTACGAGCTCGCTCACGCGACATTCATCACCTCGTCTGTGGTGGATCTCATATGCCAGGCGTTTGGTAGACTCTGTAGGTTATGATAGATCATATGAGAAAGACCCACAGTGTACGGCGCTTATCAGCGCGTTGGGTGGAAAGGGACTTGGATCGTCTGAGCCAGCCCTGTCAAGTTGAGCTAAAGCTCGTTTACACCGTTACAGGTACTGTGACGGTTTTCTATACTATATCACGAGCGCGGAGGACACTCCGCGGGTGGTTGTTCCTCATGATGAGGAACTGAAGTACAGAGTCCTCTTTGAGGCACATGAAGCCCCTCCCGGGGGTCATTTAGGTCGGGATACGACCTACGGAGCTTTAAGAGCTTTGTATTGGTGGCCCAAAATATACAAGTGGGTCTGTGCGTATACTTGCACTGGTGAGTCGTGTCAGAGGGTCAAACCCTCTACAGATTCAGCTGCTATAGGAAACAGTTGGAAATTGCCAACTGTTCGTATGAACCCAGTCAATCTATAGCATACAGTTGGACATTGCCAATTGTTCGTGGGGTCCAAGTCCGCCTATAAATATGAAGGTGAGCCTTTGGAGAGTGTAGCCGTTCCAACGGCGTGTTGAAAATCAATTAGTATGGATTTTATCTTCGGTTTTTCCGAAGGCCGGTTTCACCGGCATTTCGGTGTTTGTACACCGCTTGAGCAAGATGCTCACCTGGCAGCGGTGCCAGAGCCAGTGATGGACAAGACGAAACGCGTTAATCGCGTGAAATCCATTATTATGGATTTATCTTCGGTTTTTCCGAAGGATAAGGCCGTTTTCACTGGCATTTCGGTCTTTGTAGACCGTTTGAGCAAGATGCTCACCTGGCAGCGGTGCCAGAGTCCATTGATGGACAAGACGGAACGCGTTAATTGCGTTGTTGAGGATATTCTCCGGAGCTTATGTCCGGATGCTCCAAGAGTTGGAGTGAGATGCTTCCTATGGCCGAATTTGCCATAAACAATTCGGTGCATGCATCTACGGGGTTTACCCTGTTCAATGTGAACGGATTAGTAAATCCGCGGGTTACGTTGACGCCACGTGTGTGTGGCCCAAGGCTTGAGAGGGCAGGAGTCCCCGATGTCAGCCCTGTTTGCTCCTGTCCGTTTGTTTTTGGCCTGCCCGGCAGGCTGCCCGACGGCAGGACGGGGTGGAGCGTCTGATGGCGCGAAGCTATCATTGGGGTCAAACCCAGTATTTGGGTGAAGTGGAAGGGTTATCCACATTCACAGAGTTCTTGGAAGTTCGAGACTCCCCTGCGGCAGGATTGCCGTGACGTCGTTGACGCTTTCGAGCGGGAGAATCCCGCTGTGAGTCGACGACCAAAGGGGCGGGGTAAGCCCCTTCACTCCCAATAGTTGGGAGCCCTCCGGAGGCAGATGTGGAACCCGCACTGTATTCCGGCACCGCAGTGAGGGCACGGAGACTAGCATAGTGCATGAGATAAGGGGCACGTAACTGCCCCATGTCTTTGGCTCTGGAGAACGCCAACCGCAATGCCCTCTCTATCCGAACGTCACGTTCGGAATAGCTGTTTTACAGCTTTAAAAACTCGGGGAGACGTTTCTCCCCTCCGCTCAAGCGCGGAACTTCTGCTCTGCCTCTTTGGCATATTCTCCTTGCAGGAGAACGAGGGGAACCTCCGCGAGGTTCACCCTGTGTCTGTTTTTTGAGGCGCTCTGGATATGCGGTAGAAGTAAACTGCTTCTGCGTGAGCAGTTTGTCCCAGAGTTGGTTCCGGCGTGTGATGTGTTGCGGCTGAACAGCCGCGAGGCCAGGGGTATAGAAGACTAAACCCTTCTTTAAACACTTCTTTACCTCATTCTTGGCCCACTTTGGGAGGTCACGAGGACCTCCAAAACGATATGCCGCCCGTGGAGGTCGTATGGGGGCGTGCAAGGAAGCTTGTAATGCCTGTGCGGCATTTTGAGTCTCTTGAGCTGCGTCCAGCTCAGTAGTGGTGATCGCCTTCGGCGATCCGGATATGTCATCCGAGGTTGGTAATAGTTGCGCGCGAGTCAGCGCGTTTTCCCCACGTGTGGGGAATGGATGGGATGACCGACACCGCCGTTCGGCGCTGTCGGAGTGGTCAGCCGTTGGGGAGATCTCCCCAAGGGCATCCACTTCCGAGTTATCGGAATAGTTTTCTTCCATAGTACCACTAGAGGTGCTCGTGGTCAACCAGAGGTTCTGGCAGTTGGAGTTCTCCAACAAAATTTTATTTATTGCGTGAGCAATAGTCTTGATGGGGGAGGATGTAACAGGGTTACATTCGGGTCACATTTAGTAGGTGGTGTACGTGAGTACACTACGGTTGGGGTCAGTATTGACCGTTCCGAAAGGTTTGGACCATTGGTTATTTAAACCAATCAGGGAAGGAGCCCTTGGTGGTGGCGTGGCAGCCAGCCACGTGTTGGTACACAGGTGGTGTACACTACATTTTAGCTAGGTACGAATTTGTTAAGTTCTACTTAGTATTACATAAAGTTTACATTAGTTTAAATTAATTTAGGCTAATTATATATTAAATATACATTCAGTTTACAAAAATACTTAAGCCTGCTAGGCGCGCGACCACGCCCGGTCGCGCGCGCAGTGAGTATTGTAGCCTAAGAGAGTTCTCCCTTACGCTACCTCCCTTTATAAGGGAAGCCTTGTTAAAAGGGGTTAGCGAAAGCTAACTGTAATCCACCCCGGGAATCTTGACCCCGCGTAGGAGAGCTCTCTCCTACTAAGCCTTTTTATAAGGGCGCATCGGATAAGTAGCGGCG
This sequence comes from Peronosclerospora sorghi, assembly GCA_026184515.1. Classification (NCBI taxonomy): domain Eukaryota; phylum Oomycota; class Peronosporomycetes; order Peronosporales; family Peronosporaceae; genus Peronosclerospora; species Peronosclerospora sorghi. The sequence continues at coordinate 8,761,650 of CM047585.1, read as the reverse complement.
AAGGCCGCATAAAGGAAAGTCTTCCTCTGTGCACTAGCCGCACCGTGCGTGTACGCACCCGGCAACAGAGAGTCTTGATAGACTCTGGACCGTCTGAGAATTATGTCAGACAAAATTCTGTTGTGAAGAGTCGGCTGTATGCCGAGGCCCTAGAGGCACATTCTTGTGACGTTGTCACGGTCCGTCTTGCGACGGGCGTATAGGTTTCTGTACCCAAGGTCTCGATTGACCTTAAGCTGAAGTTTTTTCAGACTTCGATAGCTCCAAATGTTGCCTAGCTCTGGATTTGGACTCATTCTGGGCATGAAGTGGCTGGAACGCCACGAGCCATGGATAGACTGGAAGTCTAAGTCCATTGGCTCAACGCACCCGCGATCGGTGAAGCATTGGCGAGTCATGAACCCACCTTTTAACGATCGCAAAAGCGATTCTGGCGTGAGATGCCAGAGATTGGGATGTCTGAGATGATCAGTCCCAATGAGGTCAAGGCAGTGTTCCTTGACGAGGGGGATTCGGCGATTAATCCCCACGCTGATAGAGGCGAGACTGGTGAGTCGCCAGTGGTAGAGGTGGATTCCTCTGAGGTTAAGCGCGAGGCGCTTCCTAGAGAAGAGACACGAGGTTTGTCTTTTCTGCAGGTCGGGGTTCCCGACCACGCCGTGTTCGGCGAGAAAGTTGCAACTACAGTGGTAGGGGTAGAGACCCCTGAGGTTAAGCGCGAGGCGCTTCCAAGCGAAGAGACCCGAAGTTATTCTCTTTCGCACGTCGGAAATGATCCGATTACGCCGTTATAGGCGAGACCGGCGAGTCACCGGTGGTAGAGGTAGAGACCTCTGTAGATAGGCGCGTGGCGCTTCCAGTAGATGGGGCAATTGACTCCCCCCATCTGGGTCTCAGGATGAGTCCCGATGGCAGTAGTCAGCAGTCCTACAGGATGCTGAATAGTGTGACAGGTGTTGGCACAGAAGGCGTAAGCCTGGAACGGTTGCCTGGGGTAGGCGAACTGTTGTCGTTGGAGGAGATATCCTTCAACGAGTTTGAGACTGCTGTAAAAGCAGGTGAACTCGACGAGGTTGTCGTATTACGTCCGGAAGAGGAGTTGAACTCCTCACCCACGATGGACGAGTCAGTTTTGGTGAAAACCAAACAGGCATTAAATGCCCGAAGAGGCCTCAAGATCTTCGCGGATCCTGAGGAACCTTACCATTCCTTAATCAAGGAATTCGGAGATGTCATTAGTGACAACCCACCGATGGGGTCACAACCGGATCGGGGAGTCCGACATGAAATTGACTTGGTTCCTGGAACCAAATACTGTGTCACAAGGCAGTCCTCTCCCTAAGGAGCAATGCGACGTCATCGACGCATTCTTCAAGGGGAAAGAATAGGCAGGCATGGTACGGGAGAGGAAGTCTCCCCATTCATCTCCCACTTCTTATGTTCGTAAACCGAACGGAAAGTGGCGCATTGTGCATGCGTACAACAAGATAAATGCAGCTACCGTACCCATGTAAACTCCGATTCCTCGGAAGGATGTCTTCCAGAACGGGATGGCGGGCTGTACCTTGTACAATGCCTTAGGTCTGGTGGACGGTTATTATCAGGTGCTCATGCGAGCATCCGATATTCCGCATACAGCGGTCAGCATGCCTAGTGGCATGATGTGGGAGTGGCTTGTTATGGCACAAGGGCTTTCGAATGAACCAGCGATTTTTAATCGCTTGGTGACTCAACTCTTCCGCCCTCATAGAAAGTACGCTCAGAGGTACTTCGACGAAATATTCGTTCATAGTCGTGCGGAAAGCGGCTTGTCTGATATTCAGACGCACCTGATACATCTTCGAGCGGTGCTCGAATACATGCGAGAGCAGAAGTTATATGCAAACGCATCCAAATGTATATTTGGTGCTGAGGAAATTCCTTTCCTCGGATGCTTCATCGGTAAGGATAGAGTGCGGGCGGATCCCGCGAAGGTGAAAACTGTTGTGGAGTGGCCTTCGCCTGTAAATCTTAGTGATTTACAGAAGTGGCTTGGATTAGCTATAGCGGGTGCGTATACGCACGGTGCGGCTAGCGCATAGAGGAAGACTTTCCTAAAGCGGCGATACACCGCTACTTAGCCGATACGCCCTTATAAAAGGGCTTAGTAAGAGATCGCTCTCTTACTCGGGGCCCATATTTCCCTTCGTTTACTAGTTAGTATAAACTTACGCCTTGAAACAAGGCTTCCATTTGAAAAAGAGTAGTTAAGGGAAGGTATTCCCTTTCACTAGTACACTCACCGCGCGCGCGACCGGTCGAGCTCGTGCGCCTAGCAGTCTTTAGTGTGAAATGTAAACTGAATGTATATTTAATATGTAATTAGCCTAAATTAATTAAACTAATATAAATTATATATAATACTAAGTAGAACTTTTTCAATTCGTATCTAGCCGAAATGTAATGTACACCACCTGTGTACCAACACGTGGCAGGCTGCCACGCCTCCACCAAGGGCTCCTTCCCTGAGTGGTTAAAATAACCAATAGGTCCAAACCTTTCGGACCGGTCAATACTGACCTCAACCGTAGTGTACTTATGTACACAACATACCCAATGTAACCAAATGTAACCCTGTTACATCCTCCCCCATCAAGATTATTGCTTACGCAATAAATCAATCATAGTTGAAGAAATCCAACTGCCAGAACTTCTGGCTTACCATGATCACCTTTAGTGGTGCTGAGGATTCTCCTCGAGACTAGGGTGGGGACTATTCCGATAACTCGGTGGTGGATGTCCTTGGGGATATCTCCCCAAAGGCTGACCGCTCCGGCAACGCCGAACGGCGATGTCGGCAGTCCAATCCGTTCCCCACACGTGGGGAAAATGCACTAACTCGTGAGCCACCTCTACCAACTGCGGATGATGCATCCGGGTCGCCGAAGGCGACCATCACCAATGAACCGGCCTCGGTTCATGAGGCCCGACGTGCCGTATTGGCACGGAAGGGACCTCGTGACCCTCAAAAGAATGCTAAAAACGAGGTGAAAAGAGGATTAGCCTCCCATATACCTGACCCTGCGGCTTTACTGCCGCGTGAAATCGCGCGCCGGAGACAAATCCGGGCAAACTGCTAACGCCGAAGCAGTTCACTGGCAACTCGTACCGAGCTCGCCTCGGGAAACAGGCACGGGGTGTCGTCGTTGAGACCCTCCGCGAGGTTCCCTTCGTTCTTCTACGAGGCGAAGATGTCGAGAAGGCAGAGCGTACATTCCGCGCTTGGGCGGAAGGGGAGAAACGTCTCCCTAACTTTGACGAGCTGTACAACAGCTATTCCTAACCTGACGTTCGGATAGAGATGGCGTTGAGCTTGGCGTTTGACCAAGCCAAAGCGCTGGGGCAATTACCTGCCCCTTATTGCACGCGCCCTTCTAGCGCTCATGCCCTCGGTGTGGTCCCGGAGAGCAACGCAAACTCTGCATCTGCCTCCGGCAAACTCCCAGCTACTGGGATTGAAGGGAATTTTTCCATCTCTTTGGTCGTTGACTCGCATCGGGGTTCTCCCGCTCGAAAGCGTCAACGACGTGACGGCAATCCTGCAGCAGGGGAGTATCGGACTCCCACTAGCTCTGTTAATGGGTATAACCTTTCCACTTTACCAGCTATTGGGTATCACCCCGATGATGGCGTCGCGCCATCAGACCCTCCACATGGTAATGTGGAATACCCTCCGTATCGAGAACTGGAGGAGGAGGTCGCGCAATTGCGACGTGAGTTCCACATGCGCTGTGCTCGACACAGCCTTCGCATCCAGGACGCCCAGGAGGGAATCCGCGACGAGGGGAGTGCGAATGAACGCCTAGAGAAGCGGCTTGCCTCCCTCCAGTCTCTCGTTGCGGAACTTCATGGTCGTATTTCAACCCTGTCGGCGATGTTCCGACCTGTCGTTCCTTTCGGCGGCTATCCGCTTTCTTAACCTCCTCCAAGAGGGGACCCGCCTCCGGGTTCTGGTATGGCTTAAGCATACCCTCATAGAAGGTTGGATGCGTACGCATCGCCTTCGGAATATCCAAGGTATACGCCAAGCCCTTTCGGGCTAGCACCTCGAAAGGCCCCACAAACCGGGGACGCAGTTTGTTCCGTAACACGTTAGAAACTGCATGTATAAGAAGGTTTTTAGCGTTTAATAAAACATTTTCTCCTACTTTATACGCCTTTCTGTTACGCCGACCCTTGCGGTCGGCCTGTTCCTTTTGCTTGTCTTTGCTTTCCGCTATGGCGTCGCAAGCGATTCGTAAGACACTAAGGCGCGTCGATAAAAACTTACCGATGTGCTTTCGCACAGATACAGGGCTGACATCAGGTAATCCCTCCCCCCTTAAGCTCTGGGCGACACACACGTGGCGTCAACGGAACCCTCGGATTCACTAATCCGTTCACGTAAAACGGGGTAAACCCCGTAGATGCATGGACCAAATTGTTCATAGCAAATTCGGTCATAGGAAGCATCTCACTCCAACCCGTTGGAGAACCCGGACATAAACTACGGAGAATATCTCCAACAACGCGATTAACGCGTTCCGTCTGACCGTCCGTCTGCGGATGATCCGCAGTGGACATGAGGAGCTTGGTGCCTAGCACCTTAAACAACGCCCCCCAAAACTGTCCCGTAAAACGGTGATCCCGATTCGATACAACGGAATCGGGTAGACCATGCTGTCGAAAGACACGGTCTAGGAACGCTTCCGCTGTTCTTTGTCCGTTAATGGACTCTGGCACACCCGCCAGGTGAGCCATCTTGCTCAAACGGTCTACAAATACCAATATGCCGGTGTTCCCGGCCTTGTCCTTCGGAAAACCGAAGATAAAATCCATACTGATGGATTTCCAACACTCCGTTGGAACGGAAAGCTCGCCAAAGGCGCAGCTGAACTTGCAGAGGGTTTAACCCTCTGACACGTCTCACAGGTGCGTATATACGCACCGACCCACTTATACATGTTGGGCCACCAATACAAAGCGCTTAAAGCGCTGTAGGTCTTATCCCGACCTAAATTACCCCCGGTAGGGGCGTCATGTGCCTCAAAGAGGACTCTATACTTCAGTTCCTCATCATGAGGAACAACCACCCGCGGAGTGTCCTCCGCGCTCGTGCTATAATATAGCAAACCGTCACAGTACCTGTAACGGTGTAACTGAGCTCTAGCTCGACTTGACAGGGTAGGCTCAGACGAGGCAAATCCCTTGTTACCCAACGCGCTGATAAGAGCCGTACACTGTGGGTCTTTCTCATACGCCTGGCGTATGAGATCCAACACAGACGAGGTGACGAATGTCGCGTGAGCGAGCTCGTAATCGGGACGACGCGACAACGCGTCTGCAAGCACGTTCTGCTTGCCAGGTTTATACTTAACCTCAAAGTTGTACTCCGCAAAGAAGGAGAGCCAAGCGGGCCATCCGTTGCGAGAGATGAGGCGACTTTGTCGCTGTCCGTAAGGAAGCGTGGTCAGTATAAACCACGAACGGCTTTGAGCCGAGTAAGTGAACCATAAATTTGACAAGAGCATACTTCATTGCAAGTAGCTCCTTGTCATGAACGGGATAATTCCGTTCCGCAGCTTTAAGCTGCCTCGACCCAAACGCAATTACGCGTTCCCTTCCTGCATCGTCTGCTTGTAACAAAGCACATCCGATTGCGAAATCGGAGGCGTCTCAGACGACGCTAAAAGGTTTCCCAGAGTTTGGGAGAGCAAGAACGGGAGCTTTTAACAAGCTCCCCTTTAGCGCTTCGAAAGCGTTTTGGTGCTTGGTTTCCCAACACCAGTCAACATCCTTCTTAAGAAGACCCGTCAATGGCTTCGCCATTTTAGCGTAGTTCTCGCTGTATTTGTGGAGATAATTGGCTAATCTAAGCCACTTCCGTAAATCTCTAAGATTTACAGGCGAAGGCCACTCCACAATGGCTTTCACCTTCGTGGGATCCGCCCTCACTCCATCCTTACCGATGAAGCATCCGAGGAAAGGAATTTCCTCAGCACCAAAGATACATTTGGATGCGTTTGCATATAACTTATGCTCTCGCATACATTCGAGCACGACTCGAAGGTGTATCAGGTGCGTCTGAACACCAGACGAGTCGCCTTCCGCGCGACTATGTACGAATATATCGTCGAAGTACGTCTGAGCGTACTTTCTATGAGGGCGGAAGAGTTGAGTGACCAAGCGATTAAAAGTCTCTGGTGCATTCGAAAGCCTTTGTGGCATATCAAGCCATTCCCACAGCATGCCACTAGGCGTGCTGACCGCTGTAAGCGGGATACCGGATGCTCGCATGAGCACATGATAATACCTGTTCACCAGATCTAAGGCACTGTACAAGGTACAGCCCGCCATCTTGTTCTTGGACGACATCCTTCCGAGGAATCGGAGTTTGCATGGGTACAGTAGCTGCATTCAGCTTGTAAGCATGCACAATGCGCCTCTTTCCGTTCGGTTTACGAACATAAAAAGTGGGAGATGAATGGGGAGACTTCCTCTCCCGTACCATTCCTGCCTCTTCTTTTACCTTGAAGAATGCGTCGATGACGTCGAGTTGCTCCTTAGGGAGAGGCCACTGCCTAGTGACGCAGTATTTGGTTCCAGGAACCAAGTCAATTTCATGTCGGACTCCCCGATCCGGTTGTGACCCCATCGGTGGGTTGTCACTAATGACATCTCCGAATTCCTTGATTAAGGAATGGTAAGGGTCCTCAGAATCTGCGAAGATCTTGAGGCCTCTTCGGGCATTTAATGCCTGTTTGGTTTTCACCAAAACTGACTCGTCCATCGTGGGTGAGGAGTTCAACTCCTCTTCCGGACGTAATACGACAACCTCGTCGATTTCATCTGCTTTCAAAGCAGCTTAAAATTCGTTGAAGGACATCTCCTCCAACGACTACAGTTCGCCTACCCCAGCCAACCGTTCCAGGCTTACGCCTTCTGTGCCAACACCTGTCACACTATTCAGCATCCTGTAACACTGCTGACTACTGGCCTCGGGACTCATCACGAAACCCATATGGGGGAAGTCAATTGCCCCATCTATTGGAGCGCATCGCGCCTATCCACAGAGGTCTCTACCTCTACCACCGGTGACTCGCCGGTCTCACCTAATACGGCGTGGTCGGAATCAATTCCGACGTGCGGAAGAGACGAACTACGGGTCTGTCCGCTGGGAATCGCCTCGCGCTTAACCACAGGGGTCTCTACCCCTACCACTGTAGTCGCAACTTTCTCGCCGAACACGGCGTGGTCGGGAACCCCGACCTGCAGAAAAGACAAACCTCGTGTCTCTTCTCTAGGAAGCGCCTCGCGCTTAACCTCAGAGGAATCCACCTCTACCACTGGCGACTCACCAGTCTCGCCTCTATCGGCGTGGGGATTAATCGCCGAATCCCCCTCGTCAAGGAACACTGCCTTGACCTCATTGGGACTGATCATCTCAGACATCCCAATCTCTGGCATCTCACGCCAGAATCGCTTTTGCGATCGTGAAAAGGTGGGTTCATGACTCGCCAATGCTTCACCGATCGCGGGTGCGCTGAGCCAATGGACTTAGACTTCCAGTCTATCCATGGCTCGTGGCGTTCCAGCCACTTCATGCCCAGAATGAGTCCAAATCCAGAGCTAGGCAACATTTGGAGCTATCGAAGTCTGAAAAAACTTCAGCTTAAGGTCAATCGAGACCTTGGGTACAGAAACCTATACGCCCGTTACTAGACGGACCGTGACAACGTCACGAGAACGTGCCTCTAGGGCCTCGGCATACAGCCGACTCTTCTCAACAGAAGTCCGTCTGACATAATTGGCAGACGCTCCAGAGTCTATCAAGACTCCCAAGGCTTATCAAAGCCTTTCACGCCCGCAAGGACTACCAGCAAACCTGGCAGGTACACCAACTCGGTGCTAGAAAGCACCGTTTCCCTCGGGGCTTTGTGCTGTCGTCCCCTACCCTGGGAATTAACAGCACTGAGGTGTCCCCCAGTAGGGCGCCCCGTACCTACTTGGAGCCGTCGTTTCCCGACGGCTTGGGCAAGGGCTTTTTCCTAACCCTTCGCCCGTTAAAGCGAGTATCTCGCTGGGGTTTTTTCGGACATCTGTTACGCAGATTATCCACGCTTCCACACAGGAAGCACCTTAGAGGCCCACGCCACTGCAACATAGCTAAGAGCTCCGCCCCGAAGCTCTGCGAAAAAGAGTCAGAGTGACTCTTAGCGGAAGGTTTCCCCTCCACTTCGACCTGACTCAGGTCCATGGGTTCAGGACCCACCTTAGAGGAACTTTCGTTCCTCTCGGCGTTAAACGCCATCTTAAACGCCTCCCCCAGGGATTGGGGTCGGCATCGGAACAGTTCCGAACGTGCTGGCCCTTCTTTCAGGCCACCCATGAACACGGGAATGGACAACATCGTCCGAATACGCTTTCGCGTACATCCCTGCCAACAGGGTCTTAAGCTGTTGGATATATGTTTCCAAGTCTCTAGTGCCCTGACGGCACCTCAGAAACGCCAGGTGATTCTGTAAAACCAGATCAGGCGTGGCATACATGTCCATAAGTTTTTGCTTAAGGACTCCCCAGGTCGGGAACACGTTCGTGACCGAATCCGGACACGTAAATGCCCATGCACGGGCTTTCCCGTAAGATGGGTCACTGGAAGTCCCACTTGCAAGTGATCCTTGATCATATTCGCTGTGGCGAAGGCCGTTTCGACCTCACGAAGCCACACATAAAGGGTGTCACCTTTTCACCGGTGAATTCCTTTATCTTAATGGACAACGGAGGACGCACCCCCGTAGACGTGGAATGACTTCCACGAAAACTTGCCTCATGGGCAATGAGGGCGTTAACCCTCTCACGTACGGCCTCAAGGCCCTGATCCACTAGGTGCTGCATATCGTCATCTCCCAAGATGGACAACAGCCTTTTGAAGGCTTCTTGTTGGACGGGGGTTAGCTTACCCCAAACCTCCTGATTCATCATTTGCAGAGGATGTTGTCGTCTACCAACACAGGTGTTGGATTGACTACAAGTGCTACCAGATGTAGCAGGTGGGTACACGAACGGTGCGTCTAGCGCACAGAGGAAGACTTTCCTTAAGCGGCGATACGCCGCTACTTAGCCGATACGCCCTTATATATGGGCTTAGTGAGAGATTGCTCTCTCACTCGGGGACAAGATTCCCTGTGTTTACTGTTAGTAAACACTAACGCCTTATTACAAGGCTTCCCTTAGAAAGGGAGTAGTTAAGGAAAGGTATCCCCTTTCACTACTACACTCACTGCGCGTGTGACCGGTCGAGCTCGTGCGCCTAGCAGTCTTTAGTGTGAAATGTAAACTGAATGTATATTTAATATGTAATTAGCCTAAATTAATTAAACAAATCTAAACTATACGTAATACTAAGTAGAACTTTTTCAATTCGTATCTAGCCGAAATGTAATGTACACCACCTGTGTACCAACACGTGGCAGGCTGCCATGCCTCCACCAAGGGCTCCTTCCCTGAGTGTCAAAATAACCAATAGGTTCAAACCTTTCGGACCGGTCAATACTGACCTCAACCGTAGTGTACTTATGTACACAACATACCCAAATGTAACCAAATGTAACCAAATGCAACCCTGTTACATTAGCCAATTATCTCCACAAATACAGCGAGAACTACGCTTAGATGGCGAAGCCATTAACTGACCTTCTTAAGAAGGATGTTGATTGGTGTTGGGAAACCAAACACCAAACCGCCTTCGAAGCGGATAAGGGGAGCTTGTTGAAAGCCCCCGTTCTTGCTCTCCCGGATTCTGGGAAACCATTTAGTGTCGTCTGCGACGCCTCCAATTTCGCAATAGGATGTGCTTTGTTACAATCAGACGATGCAGGAAGGGAACGCGTAATTGCGTTTGAGTCGAGGCAGCTTAAAGCTGCGGAACGGAATTATCCCGTTCATGATAACGAGCTACTTGCTATGAAGTATGCCCTTGTCAAATTTAGGGTTCATCTACTCGGCTCAAAGCCGTTCGTGGTTTATATAGACCACGTGTCCTTAAGGACAGCGACAAAGTCACCTCATCTATCCCAACGGATGGCCCGTTGGCTATCTTTCTTTGCGGAGTACAATTTTGAGGTTAAGTACAAACCGGGAAAACAGAATGTACTTGCAGACGCGTTGTCGCGTCTTCCTGATTACGTGATCGCTCACGCGACATTCGTCACCCCGTCTGTGGTGTATCTCATACGCAAGGCGTATGAGAAACACCCACAGTGTACGGCTCTTATCAGCGCGTTGGGTAACAAGGGATTTGCCTCGTATGAGCCTACCCTGTCAAGTCGAGCTAGAGATCGGTTACACCGTTACAGTTACTGTGATGGTTTGCTATAATATAGCACGAGAGCGGAGGACACTCCGCGGGTGGTTGTTCCTCATGATGAGGAACTGAAGTATAGAGTCCTCTTTGAGGCACATGACGTGTAACAGGACTGATCCTGGTACAGGCTTACACTTAATTGCCAGGAAGCGCTCAATGCAATAGGGCAGGATTAGTTGATAACAACTAATCCTATACTAAAAGTAAATATATAAATATTTACTTATGGGTTAGAACGCAAAATTAAGAGTGTTTATTTAATGGGTGGTTTAGAGGCTAATAGTATAGTAACTACCTAATTAATATAATAATATCAAGTATTCAACTAACTGTACTATTAGTTAACCTGCAAGATTCGGTATTTATACCGAATCGACTTTTACTTCGTAGATTATAATAACTTATAATCTCTTATTTAAATTTCAGACAACGCGTCTGAAATTAAACTGTGATATTCTAACTTGAATATCAATTATGTATTATTAATGGCACCCCATTAGATCACCCCCCCACTTAAGGTGGTTGGCCAATATTAATTCTTATTTTGGCCAATAATGGGTGGCACTTGTTGGTCGTTCTCATTTACCAACTGATTGACCATCGACTCGATGTTCAAGGCACGCGGCGGCGCTCTAAATAGCGCTGCTGAAAACAATGAAGGAGCTTCTTCCTCCGCCTCAGCACTAGGTGCTGAGGTGTTGAGTGACAAAAGTGACGCTGCATTAGCAGCGTCAACTACGCAAAGGTCGGAAGACGTACCGTCTTCGACCACAGATGCTGCTAAGGCGGCATCTGGCAAGAAACAGGGAGATGTTGATAATGCAACATCTCGCACGATGACAACCCCCGAATGGTGTGTTGCCAGGAAGGGTTCTTCCATGTTCGGAGACAGTTCTGACTCCGAACAAAGTGATCGAGGCACAGCTGTCCCCACGAAAGGATCTAGCGAGTCGAAACTCGCTAGGTTCTCATCGCCTAACAGCGATGACGACTCTGGTGTCGCTGTCTGCTATGACAGCGACAATGATCATCACAGGTGGTTGCGGGAACGCAGATCCCCACCTGGACCAAGTACTTCTCCACGTCGGGGTGATTTAACCCCGGCGCGTGGTGTTGAAGCAGGCGGTGCTCAGCCTGCTAAAAGAGCTCGAACAGAAGCGGCGCCTGCCGCTTCTAAAGCGTATCATCGTACGGAACCACATGCTCCGTACAGAGTGGGGTTTTGGACCCCTGGCTGGGCTATTGCCCCCAACAGTGACGGTCACCGTAAACGGGACTGCCAGTATGAGTTGTTCGATATCAACGTGCTGGATGACTGCGAAGACATCCAGTCACGTCGATTCGATCGAAGTACAGACGATAGACGTCTGTACTTTATTGACCTCTTTTTCCAGGTTCGATATTATTCGAGCCGGAAAGGGTCAAGGAGGAACAGGGACTATAAAGACGCCCTGACTCAGAGTTGGAATGCTCTTGTTGACAACTACAACAAAAGCCCAGATGATTACGTGAATAAAGTTCACGTAATGCGCGAGCGCTTTTTAAAGCACTCACGAACAGGCAAAATGGAATACATCCATTATGCTTGCATCAAAGAAGGGTTAAAGTGTGGTGTCCCTTCTCACCGCATTTGCCCGTGGTGTACGCATGGCGCTCCTCTTCTGTCAGAGGAGGAGTTGCGGGGGTACGGTGGTTTTTCCGTACCCGCCGAAATCCAGGGTTTAATTGATACCCTGAATGCATCAGCACCTACTGTTGATGCTACTTCGCATTATGAGTTTGAGACTTCTTCTCAAACTCAGTCAAAAGGTCTGGGGCGTCGGCCCTCATAACCTCAATCGGCTCCCAAGAGTCGAACTCTTGGGGATATCCCAGCTTGCGTACCAAGTACTCGGTACGCTGCCCCTTCTTCGAAGGCACCGAGCGCTTCGAGATCAAGCGCTCGAGGATATATCGCTTATTCCCCTGATTATCAATCAGGGGCGGCGGAGGTTGAGAATTCCCTCGCCGTTGTTGTTGCGGAGCATGGTGCTTTGCTCCGCAAACTCGAGGAGGGTTATTCCTCCTTGAGCAGCGATATGTCTCACTGTGTGAAGACATATCGGTCTCTTCGCGAGGATGTCCGCGACGTCCTCGGGGCGCGCACTGCCCTCCAGCAGAAGAATGATCTTCTGTACATTGATCTTTCCCGCTATAAGGGAGAGCTCGATCGGCGCAGGCTGATCTTGAGCAGTCGAAGGCGGAGGTAACGACTCTCCGCTCTGCTCACCAACGGCTGGAGGCCGATTACAAGTCTCTCTTGGGAGACTTGGAGAAGCACGGCATCTTCTGTGGTTCTGCGTCTCGTCGTAGGACGAAGACGAGCGATACGGCTTGAGCCGCCCAACATAGAATGTTGGAGAAGCCGCATTGCTGTGGGAATATCTAAGGTATAGGCATTCCCCCGAATCTCTTGGACCTTGAAGGGTCCAATGTACTTAGGAAGCAACTTCCGTGTAGGGAAGTTGCTTATTGCATGTGTAGGCAAACTAGTAGTACTTAGTAATACTAATTCACCTTTAAGAAAGGAGTTCTTGTTCTTCATTTCTTGTTTATCTGCATTTTGCTTCTGCTTATCAAAAGCAGAGGCAAGTGCATCCTTTACATAGCGTATTACAGCTTGGCGCTGTAATACGAATTCATCTACTGCTTTATCAGCAGTAGGTGCATTGTCCTCGTTGTCTGCAGCCATTGCTGCAGACACATATTCATCGTATGCAGCTTCAGTTTTAATTGAAGCTGCTTCCGCTTCTACTGTATTTTCAGTAGAAGGGCCATCGTTTTGTTCACAAGTTGCATTCGCAACTTGCGCATTTACTCGCTCAAAATTTGAGCGGGTCCCTCTTCCACTTAGATTTGGCGTACCGCCAAGTAAAGCTGGGGTTCGTGAATGCCTTAAGGCATTCACGTAGAACGGTGTATGCTTAATTGAAGCATGCACCGAATTGTTAATCGCGAATTCAGTGAGTGACAGGTAGTCACTCCACTGTTCATAGGCATGTGCGTATGATCGCAACATGTCTCCTAGAACGCGGTTAACCCGTTCCGTCGGCCCATCCGTTTCCGGATGGTCCGCAGTTGACATCTTCAACTGGGTTCCCAACAATGAGAACGTTTCTTGCCAGAAACGTCCTGTAAATCTCGGATCTCGATCCGAGACAATGTCTTCCGGCATTCCGTGCAAACGGAATACCGTATCAACGAATATCCGCTCTGTTTGAGCGGCGGTTACGTTCGCTGATACTGCAGTAAGATGTACCATCTTACTGAAACGGTCTACAAAGACCACTATTCCGGTCTTCCGACTATTGTCGGGTGGAAGACCGAATACGAAGTCCATTTGAAATGGACTTCCAACACTCTGTCGGAACCGGCAGAGATTGCAGCGGAGCCTTGCATACTGCGCAGGCTTAACGCGCTGGCAAATCTCGCGAGCGCGTACGTATTTGCGTACCCACTTGTACTGGTTTCGCCAGTAAAAGTCACGTGCGAGAGAAGCGTATGTCTTCTCTCGACCTTGATGCCCCGAAATCGGTGCATCATGATACTCAAACATAATTTGATGTTTGATATCATCGTCGTTTGGAACGAAGATGCGACTTTCATCTTTTTGGTCTGTGCTGTAAAGCAGCAGACCATCGCGCAGTCGATATCGATGCACGCAAGCGCGGAGGAACTCAGGAATTTCGTAGCGCTTCTCACTTGATTGATTACTTAAGTAATCAATCAACAGACGTGTCTCCTCGTCTGTTTTGTACGCCTCGCGTACTTGTCGTATGATTGACGACGACATAGCAGTGCAACGGATCGCGTTTGCACTGACACCTTCGGTACGGACGGTTTCGTCTCGTAATCGGGCCTTCGTGATAGCGCATCCGCTATCACGTTCAACTTTCCGCGTATTCAACCGTAAAGTTGTACTCAGCAAAGAATGACAGCCATCGAGCCATTCTTTGTGAAATATGTGGTGAATTCACGGCCGTGCGTAGCGACGCATGGTCCGTGTAAACCACAAACGGTCTATCTCCCAAGAGATAGATCCGAAACTTAGCCAGTGCATATTTCATGGCAAGGAGTTCCTTGTCATGCACTGGATAGTTGCGCTCGGCTGGGCGCAACTGACGCGATTGATAGCAGATTACGCGATCACGATCATCGTGATCACGCTGCATCAAAGCACAGACGATAGCGAAATCTATCGCGTCGCAAACGACGTGGAACGGACGCTCGTTATCGGCTATAACCAATACAGGCGCTTCAGCCAAGCTTTGCTTGACTTCATCAAAAACATCTTGGCATTGGGTATCCCAATGCCATTCAACATCTTTCTTAAGTAATTGAGAAAGAGGTCGTATTAACCCAGCATAGTTGCAAGAATACTTGTGCAAATATGTTGCCAGCCCAAGGAACTTTCGAAGTTACTTAACGTTGTTTGGCGTAGGCCATCAACGATCACCCTGATCTTTTCTGGATCAGGACGCACCCCGTTCTTGCCCACAAAGCATCCAAGAACGGGTATCTCAGGTGCACCAAAGGTGCACTTCTTTAGATTTGCATAGAGCTTATGCTTACGCATAAGCTCTAACACTCGACGTAGATGATCCCTATGGACATCTACATCGCTTTTATCGTGTTCACCCTTACTATGGATGAACACGTCATCGAAATAACTCGATGCGAATTCTCGCACCGGGCATAATAGATGCGTTACGCATCTGTTAAACGTAGCAGAGGCATTTCGAAGCCCCTGCGGCATAACAAGCCACTCCCAAAGCATGCCGCTTGGGGTGCTTACCGCCGTGATAGGGATATCCTTCTCACGCATTAGGATTTGATAAAATCCATCTCTTAGATCGAGAGCACTAAAGATGGTGCTCCCGCACATGCCATCAATGATGACATCTTTTCGCGGTATCGGCGTCTGTGCCGGCACCGTCGCTGCGTTCAGCTTGTTGTAAGCGTGAACAATTCTCCACCCACCTGTGGACTTTTTCACACAAAAAGTTGGGGGTATCGTACGGTGAGATAGACTCCTGCACTTGGCCTGCTTTACGACGAGCTTCGAAAAACTCGTCGATCGCTTTCACTTGATCACGCGGCAACGGTCATTGCCGCGTAACACAATACTTCGTGCCTGGCACGAGGTCAATCTCATGACGAGTTCCCTTATCCTTAGGGAGCTCGCTAGGTACTTCTTCTGGGAATACGTCAGCGTATTCCCGAAGTACCTCATAAAATGGGGAGCTAGCTTTAAGCGACTCCCAGCTCTGCGCTTCAAAGCGCTGAACTTTGGTTTGATCATTGGGAACTTCTTTCCCAATGTTTTCCACTTGTAATGTGGATATTCGTTCACGAATATCCACTACATCATCTGTTGCTACGATAATACAGATCTGTTCGATCTGACCATCGTGCAAGTTTCTCGCAAACTTCTTCCAGCTTAGCGCTGGAAGAGCCATCACCTCCGAACCTTCTTTCGGAGGGTGTTCCATCAACAGAGACTGGGTAGATAATCCGGTCTCCGTTTGCGTCAGGACGTTGATCGTCTCGACGGAACTGCCCATGCAATCAGACGCACTCGTCTGATTGACTGCTGCACGGTGATTACGATTCACCGTGTGCGAATACTCATCATCATGGTGGCCACTGCCTACCATGGAATTTTGGCGATCAGATGTGCTCGTCTGATCGGCCGCCTTTTATGCGACACGGTGGTCTTTATCACCCGTGTGCATGGCTAACGCAACGTGGTGGGCACTGGTCACCACGGAGTTGTGATCACAATTTCACTTGATCGTGAGTTCACTCTCATCAACACGGAATTCTTTCATCGTGTTGGAACCTTCGGTCGCACAGTGGGTGTTTCCCACTGTGGATACTATTTCATTCTCACGGTGGGTGTTTCCCACCGTGGATTTAACTTCATTCTCACGGTGGTCT
The DNA here is from genome assembly GCA_026184515.1 of Peronosclerospora sorghi. Classification (NCBI taxonomy): domain Eukaryota; phylum Oomycota; class Peronosporomycetes; order Peronosporales; family Peronosporaceae; genus Peronosclerospora; species Peronosclerospora sorghi. Next base: position 8,745,290 of record CM047585.1, on the reverse strand, counting down.
TTATCACCCGTGGAATGTTTCTCTCCAACACGCAACGACTCTTCTGTTGCGTGTGGTAGTCCTTCTGGCCTCTCACCAGCGGAGGTACCTTACCCTTATCGTGTCAGAACAGACCTGGTGGTGCCATCGCTATCCACCAGACTGTCTGACGCTGCGGTTGTATCCTCTGATACAGCCGGATTACACACAGGGTGATCAGATCCTGTGCGTCCGCCGCAGTAGATCGATAGGTTAACCCAGTCGATCGAAGGTTTAAACTTGGACATCCATGGGATTCCAAGTATCACATCTAACTTATAATCTAAATCGAGGACGATGAATTCATCCTCGAATGACAGTTCATTCAACTCGAAGCGTGTTTTAATCACACGCTTTGGAATAGTCACGGTTGCACCTGTTGCTAACCGTACTGACAACATTCTTCGTGGGGTTTCTACCTCCACAAAGCTCAACAGCGTTAGACTCTGAGTTCTAACGAAATTGTTTGACGCTCCTGTGTCAAACAAAGCTCGCATGGGGACATCTCTCCCGTGCGGCTTAACCTCCAGGGTGATAAGAGGCTTACCATCACCCTGCACCTTTTGACAGGACATAGTCCCGTCTGGGGGTATTACCCTCACATGCCCTATGTCGTCATGTGGGATAACATTACCAGTAGGGCGCCCCGCCCCTACTTGTGATTTACGTTTTATGCACCAACAGGGTGATGTCCCTGTTGGTGTCACCGTGCAGCGGACGGTTCCGTCCGCTGACTGCGTCGCACCGGGCGCGGTGCAATACACTCATGGGCAAAATTCCCCATTTTCGCGCATCGACTGCAGCGAATATTCTTCTTAAATTTCGGTTGCTTCGTGCTCGAAGCAACCGCAACCGATAGGTTCATCGGCTCTGGACATACACCGCCCATGCTCTGGCACGGGTGGCTGTTTCTTGAGACGAAGTGTGAGCTTCGTCTGCACGACTGATGCTTGTTGACATGCTGTTGCGGCATGTCAAAAGCGAAGGGCTGTTGAGTCCTTCGGCTGTACCCAGCATGCGATGACGCTGATCGCATGCTGAACTCCTCACGGATGCTCATATCAATGGCATCCTGTAGAGTCTTTGGCGGGTGCCGGTAAATACTCTGTTTGACGGGACCATCATTGAGTCCCTTCATCAAGCCAGTGACCTGCATAGCAGGGGGCACCGGCTCATACACAATATTTGACAGCAAATATTGCGTTTTCTGAGCGTAAGCTTGAAGGTCAAGCTTACCTTGCCGGAGTTCCATGAACTCCTGCCGACTACTTAGCTCCATTTCTGGAGCTTCAAAGTTGAGCTTTAGCTCAGCTTTTAATTCCTTATAAGTAAGGAACGCAGAGTCATCAGTGGCTCTGCGACTCATCGCCCATGCCCTGGCTCTGCCGCCCAGAAATGTTGTGGCGAAGTACGCCTGTTGACGTTCGTCAACAATATTTTGCGCAGAGATGGCATCTTCCATCTCTGCGAACCATCTACGAAGGGGCTCGCCCCCTTCGCCGGTAAAAGGTCGTACTCGCGCCTTTACCACTTCAACGCTATGCGTTGTAGGTGCTGATGCGGTCCGCGCTGCCTCTGGCGCGGGCCGTACTGGCTTTTCTAGGTGGTTTCGCCTAAAGCGATTCACCACCTCTACCACTTCCTCCGGGGACTTACTCTGGAGGAAGGTAATGATTTCGGTCACCATAGACCGAACCATTTCCACCGTAGCGTCTTTACTACGCGACGAGAAGTGAGGGAAGTGTTTATTCACCACTTCCAGCGTTCTCGCTCGCTCGGCAGGCGTCATGTCTTGCGACATGATGCCGAGCGGCTCTGAATCTTCGCTCCGCTAGTTGACTAGCGGAACGGAACTGTGGTCGTTAAGACGGACCACAAAGTGCTACCAGGTGTAACAGGACTGATCCTGTTACAGGCTTACACCGTAATTGCGAGGAAGCGCGCAATACAATAGGGCAGGATTAGTTGATAACAACTAATCCTATACTAAAAGTAAATATATAAATATTTACTTATGGGTTAGAACGCAAAATTAAGAGTGTTTATTTAATGGGTGGTTTAGAGGCTAATAGTATAGTAACTACCTAATTAATATAATAATATCAAGTATTCAACTAACTGTACTATTAGTTAACCTGCAAGATTCGGTATTTATACCGAATCGAATTTTCCTTCGTAGATTATAATAACTTATAATCTCTTATTTAAATTCCATACAACGCGTCTGAAATTAAACTGTGATATTCTAACTTGAATATCAATTATGTAATGGCACCCCATTACATGACGCCCCTACCGGGGGTAATTTAGGTCGGGATAATACCTACAGCGCTTTAAGAGCTTTTTATTGGTGGCCCAACATGTATAAGTGGGTCGGTGCGTATATACGCACCTGTGAGACGTGTCAGAGGGTTAAGCCTTCTGCAAGTTTAGCTTTGCATTCGGCGAGCTTATCGGTTCCTATGAAGTGTTGGAAATCCATTAGCATGGATTTTATCTTCGGTTTTCCGAAAGATAAGGCCGGGAACACCGGCATATTGGTCTTTGTAGACCGTTTGAGCAAGATGGCTCACCTGGCGGTGGTTACAGAGTACATTGATGGACAAGGAGCAGCGAAAGTGTTCCTAGACCGTGTCTTTCGACAGCATGGTCTACCCGATTCCGTTGTGTCGGTTCGGGATTCCCGTTTTACGGGACAATTATGGGGAGCGTTGTTTAAGGTGCTAGGCACCAAGCTCCTCATGTCCACTGCGGATCCTCCGCAGACGGACGGTCAAACAGAACGCGTTAATCTCGTTGTGGAAGATATTCTCCGGAGTTTATGTCCGGAGTCTCCAAAGAGTTGGAGTGAGATGATTCCTATAGCCGAATTCGCTATAAACAATTCGGTTCATGCATCTACGGGGTTTACCTCGTTTTAAGTGAACGGATTAGTGAATCCGAGGGTTCCGTTAACGCCACGTGTGTGTGGTCCAGGGATTGAGGGTGGAGGATTCCCCGATGTCAGCCCTTTATCTGTGCAAAAGCACATCGATAAGTTTTTATCGACGCGCCTTAATGTCTTACGACACGCTTGCGACGTCATGGCGGAAAGCCAAGACAAGCAAAAGGAACAGGCCGACCGCATGGGTCGGCGTAACAAAAGGTATACAAAGTAGGAGAAAGTGTTTTATTAAACGCCAAAAACACTCCTACACATGCATTTTCTAATGTGTTAAGAAACAAACTGCGCCCCAGGTTTGTGGTGCCTTTCAAGGTGCTAGCCCGAAAGGGCTTGGCGTACACCTTGGATATTCCGAAGGCGATGCTTACGCATCCAACTTTCTATGTAGGTATGCTTAAGCCATACCAGAACCCGGAGGCGGGTCCTCTCTTGGAGGGGGTTGAAAAGGCGAATAGCCGTAAAAGCCGTAAGGAGCGGCAGGTCGGAATAACTCCGACAGGGTCGAAAGGCAACCACGCAACCACCCAACTCCGCAAATGTTGATTTGAGAGAAGCAAGCCGCATCACGAGCGGTCAATCGCACCCCCCCCCCCTCATCGCGGAGTCCCTCCTGGACGTCCTGGATGCGATGGCTGTGTCGATCACAGCGCTCGCGAAACTCACGTCGCAATTGCGCGACATCCTCCTCCAGTTCTCGATACGGATGGTATTCCACATTACCATGTGGAGCGTCTGATTGAGACGCCATCACGGGATGAAACTCAGTATCTGGTGAAGTGGAAGGGTTATCCACATTCATAGAGTTCGTGGGAGTCCGAGGCTCCCCTGTGGCATGATTGCCGAGACGTCGTTGACGCTTTCGAGCGGGAGAATCCCGCTGCGAGTCGACGACCAAAGGGGCGGAAGAAGCCCCTTCACTTGCAGTAGTTGGGAGTTTGCCGGAGGCAGATGTGGCGCTCGCACTGTTCTCTGGCACCGCGTTGGGGGCAGGAGCGATGACATAGCGCCTGCGATAAGGGGCACGTTATAGCCCCATCGCTTTGGCCCTGGCAAACGCCAAGCGCAACGCCCTTTCCACCCGAACGTTACGGTGGGAATAGCTGTTGTGCAGCTGAGTAAAGCTAGGGAGGAGTTTCTCCCCTTCCGTCCAAGCGCAGAACTTTTGTTCTGCCTCTTCGGCATTCTCTCCTTGTAGGAGAACGATGGGAACCTCGAGGAGGTTCTCAACAGGGGCACCCTGTGCCTTTCTATCGAGGCACTCTCGGTATGAGACGCTAGTGAACTGCTTCTGCGCGAGCAGTTGTTCCCGGAGTTTCTTCCAGCGTTCGTATTGATACGGCTGTTCAGCCGAAGGGCCAGGGATATAGAATGCTAAACCATTATTACCACAGTCCTAGCCCACTTTTGGGGGTCACGAGGACCCTCAAAATTATATGTCGCCCGTGGCGGGCGTTGGGGGCGCGTAACGAAGCCTTTCGTGCCTGTGCGGCAAGTTGAGCTTCTTGAGCCGCTTCAACTCATTGAAGATGATCGCCTTCGGCGATCCGGATGTATCATCCGACATTGGTAGGGGTGGCGCACGAGTTAGTGCATTTTACCCACTTGTGGGGAACGGATTAGGCTGCCGACATCGCCGTACAGCGTTGTCGGAGCAGTCATCCTTATGGGATATATCCCCTAGGGCCTCCACCTCCAAAATACCGGAGTCAGAATAGTTGTCATCCCCTTCTCGGGGATAATTTTCAGCACCACTAAAGGTGTTCATTGAAAGCCAGAGTTCTGGCAGTTGGAGTTCTTCAACTATAATTCTTTATTGCGTGGCAATAGTCTTGATGGTTGAAGCCGGTGCGTATACGCACAGCGCGGCTAGCGCACAGAGGAAGACTTTCCTGTAAGCGGCGTTCGCCGCTACTTAGCCAATACGCCCTTATAAAGGGCTTAGTAGGAGAGAGCTCTCCTACTCGGGGCCAAGATTCCCGGTTTGGTTTACTATTAGCTTTCGCTAATGCCTTAACGCAAGGCTCCCTTACTAAGGGTATATCTAAAGGGAGGGCTCCCTTTACGCTACTCTACTCACTACACGCGCTACCGGTCGAGGTCGTGCGTCTGCAGTCGGTTGAGTGAAATATAAACTGAATGTATATTTAATATATAATTAGCCTAAATTAATTTAAACTAATGTAAACTATATGTAATACTAAGTAGAACTTACCAAATTAGTACCCAGCTAAAATGTAGTGTACACCACCTGTGTACCAACAGGTGGCTGTCTGCCACGCCACACCAAGGGCCCCTGACCTGATTGGTTAAAATAACCAATGGTTCAAAACCTTTCGAAGCGGTCAATACGGACCCCAACCGTAGTGTTCTCACGTACACCACCTACTAAATGTGACTCGAATGTAACCCTGTTACATCCTCCCCCATCAAGACTATTGTTTACGCAATAAACAAAATTTTGTTGGCGAACTCCAGCTGCCATAACCTCTGACTGACCATGAGAACAATTAGTGGTGCTATGGAGGGAAACTATTCCGATAACTCGGAAGTGGATGCCCTTGGGGATATCTACCCAACGGCTGACCACTCCGACAGCGCCGAACGGCGTTGTCGGCCATCCAATCCATTCCCCACACGTGGGGAAAACGCGCTAACTCGTGCGCCACCTTTACCAACTAGGGATGATACATCCGGGTCGCCGAAGGCGACCATCACCAATGAACCGGCCTCGGTTCATGAGGCCCGACGTGCCGTACTGGCACGGAAGGGACCTCGTGACCCTCAAAAGAGGGCTAAGAACGCGGTCAAGATGGGTTTAGCCTCCTATACCACTTGTCCAGCGGCTATACTGCCGCGTGAAATTGCGATCCGGAAACAACTCCGGGCCAAACTGCTAACGCCTAAGCAGTTTACTGCCAAGTCCTACCGGACGCGCCTCGGAAAACAGGCACGAGGTTCCCTTTGTTCTCTTACGGGACGAAAGCGTCGAGGACGCAGAACAGGCATTCCGCGCTTGGGGGGAAGGGGAGAAACGCCTCCTTAACTTTGTTGCGCTGCACAACAGCTTTTCTAAACCCGACGTTTGGGTATAGAGGGCGTTACGCTTGGAATATGCCCAGGCCAAAGCGCAAGGGCAATTACCTGCCTCTTACTACACGCGCCCTGATCTAGATGTGGTGCTGGAGAGCAATGAAAACTCTGCATCTGCCTCCGGCAAACTCCCAGCTACTGGGAGTGAAGGGAATTCTTCGGCCCCTTTGATCGTTGACCCTTAGCGGGATTCTCCCGCTCGAAAGCGTCAACGACGTCATGAAAATCCTGCCGCAGAAGAGTCTTGGACTCCCACGAGCTCTGGGAATGTGGATAACCTTTTCACTTCACCAGGTACTGGGTCTCAACCCGGTGATGGCGTCGTGCCATCAGGCGTTCCACATGGTAATGTGGAGTACCCTCAGTATCGAGGACTGGAGGAGGGGGTCGCGCTATTGCGACGTGAGTTCCACGATCGTTGTGATCGACACAGCAGTCGCATCCAAGATGCCCGGGAGGGACTGCGCAACGAGGGGAGTGCGAATGAACGCCTCGAGGGGCGGTTTGCCTCCCTCGAGTCTCTTGTTGCGGAGCTTAAGGGTCGTATTTCAACCCTGTTGGAGATGTTCCGACCTGTCGTGCCTTTCGGCTACCCAACTTACCACCCTCCTCCAAGAGGGGACCCGCCTCCGGGTTCTGGTATGGCTTAAGCATACCCACATAGAAGGTTGGATGCGTACGCATCCCTTTCGGGATGTCCAAGGTATACTATAAGCCCGTTCGGGCTAGTACCTTAAAGGTACCCACAAACCTGGGGCGCAGTTTATTACGCAACACATTTGAAACTGCATGTGTAGGAAGATTTTTAGCGTTTAATAAAACACTTTCTCCTACTTTGTATACCTTTTCGTTACGCCGCCCCTTGCGGTCAGCTTGCTCCTTCTGTTTATCTTGGCTTTCCGCCATGGCATCGCAGACGTGTCGTAAGACACTAATGCGCGTCGATAAGAACTTATCGATGTGCTTTCGCACAGATACAGGGCTGAAATCAGGTAATCCTCCCCCCTTAAGCTCTGGGCCACACACACGTGGCGTCATCGGAACCCTCGGATTCACTAATCCGTTCACATAAAACGGGGTAAACCCCGTTGATGCATGGACCGAATTCTTTATAGCAAATTAGGCCATCGGAAGCATCTCACTCCAACTCTTTGGAGAATTCGGATATAAACTCCGGAGAACATCCTCAACAACGCGATTAACGCGTTCCGTTTGACCGTCCGTCTGCGGATGATCCGCAGTGGACATGAGGAGCTTGGTGCCCAGCACCTTAAAGAACGCCCCCCAAAACTGTCACGTAAAACGGTGATCCCGATCCGATACAACGGAATCGGGTAGACCATGCTGTCGAAAGACACGGTCTAGGAACGCTTTCGCTGTTCTTTGTCCGTTAATGGACTCTGGCACACCCGCCAGGTGAGCCATCTTGCTCAAACGGTCTACAAAGACCAATATGCCGGTGTTCCCGGCCTTATCTTTCGGAAAACCGAAGATAAAATCCATGCTAATGGATTTCCAACCCTCCGTTGTAACGGAAAGCTCGCCAAAGGCGCAGCTGAACTTGCAGAGGGTTTAACCCTCTGACACGTCTCACAGGTGCGTATATACGCACCGACCCACTTATACATGTTGGGCCACCAATAAAAAGCGCTTAAGGCGCTGTAGGTCTTATCCCGACCTAAATTACACCCGGGAGGGGCGTCATGTGCCTCAAAGAGGACTCTATACTTCAGTTCCTCATCATGAGGAACAACCACCCGCGGAGTGTCCTCCGCGCTCGTTCTATAATATAGCAAACCGTCACAGTACCTGTAACGGTGTAAACGAGCTTTAGCTCGACTTGACAGGGTTGGATCAGACGAGCCAAGTCCCTTGTCACCCAACGCGCTGATAAGCGCCGTACACTGTGGGTCTTTCTCATACGCCTGGCGTATGAGATCCAACACAGACGAGGTGACGAATGTCGCGTGAGCGAGCTCGTAATCGGGACGACGCGACAACGCGTCCGCAAGCACGTTCTGCTTGCCAGGTTTATACTTAACCTCAAAGTTGTACTCCGCAAAGAAGGATAGCCAACGGGCCATCCGTTGCGAGAGATGAGTCGACTTTGTCGCTGTCCGTAAGGACGCGTTGTCAATATAAACCACGAACGGCTTTGAGCCGAGTGGATGAACCCTAAATTTGACAAGGGCATACTTCATTGCAAGTAGCTCCTTGTCATGAACGGGATAATTCCGTTCCGCAGCTTTAAGCTGCCTCGACTCAAACGCAATTACGCGTTCACTTCTTGCATCGTCTGCTTGTAACAAAGCACATCCGATTGTGAAATCGGAGGCGTCGCAGACGACACGAAATGGTTTCCCAGAATCTGGGAGAGCAATAACGGGAGCTTCTAACAAGCTTCCCTTTACCGCTTCAAAAGCGTTTTGGTGTTCGGCTTTCCAACACCAATCAACATTCTTCTTAAGAAGGTCGGTCAATGGCTTCGCCATTTCAGCGTAGTTCTCGCTATACTTGAGGAGATAATTGGCTAAACCAAGCCACTTCCGTAAATCTCTAAGATTTACAGGCGAAGGCCACTTCACAATGGCTTTCACCTTCGCGGTATCCGCCCGCACTCCATCCTTACCGATGAAGCATCCGAGGAAAGGAATTTCCTCAGCACCAAATATACATTTGGATACGTTCGCATATAACTTATGCTCCCGCATACATTCGAGCACAGCTCGAAGGTGTATAAGGTGCGTCTGAACACCAGACGAGTCGCCTTCCGCGCGACTATGTACGAATATATCGTCGAAGTACGTCTTGGCGTACTTTCTATGAGGGCGGAAGAGTTGAGTGACCAAGCGATTAAAAGTCTCTGGTGCATTCGAAAGCCCCTGTGGCATATCAAGCCACTCCCACAGCATGCCACTAGGCGTGCTGACCGCTGTAAGCGGGATACCGGATGCTCGCATGAGCACATGATAATACTTGTTCACCAGATCTAAGGCACTGTACAAGGTACAGCCCGCCATCTTGTTCTTGGACGACATACTTCCGAGGAATCGGAGTTTGCATGGGTACAGTAGCTGCATTCAGCTTGTAAGCATGTACAATGCGCCTCTTTCCGTTCGGTTTACGAACATAAAAAGTGGGAGATGAATGGGGAGACTTCCTCTCCCGTACCATCCCTGCCTCTTCTTTTACCTTGAAGAATGCGTCGATGACGTCGAATTGCTCCTTAGGGAGAAGCCACTGCCTAGTGACGCAGTATTTGGTTCCAGGAACCAAGTCAATTTCATGTCGGACTCCCCGATCCGGTTGTGACCCCATCGGTGGGTTGTCACTAATGACATCTCTGAATTCGTTTAACAAGGAATGGTAAGGGTCTTCAGGATCCGCAAGGATCTTAACACCTCTTCGGGCATTCAATGCCGGTTTGGTTTGCACCAAAACTGACTCGTCCATCGTGGATGAGGAGTTCAACTCCTCTTCCGGACGTAATACGACAACCTCATCGATTTCACCTGCTTTCAAAGCAGTTCCAAACTCGTTGAAGGACATCTCCTCTAACGACAACAGTTCGCCCATCCCATCCAACCGTTCAAGGCTTACACCTTCTGTGACAACACCTGTCACACTATTCAGCATCCGATAGGACTGCTGACTACTGGCCTCGGACTCACCCGGACCCAGATGGGGGGAGTCAATTGCCCCATCTATTCGAAGCGCCTCGCGCCTATCCACAGAGGTCTCTACCTCTACCACCGGTGACTCGCCGGTCTCACCTACAACGGCGTAGTCGGAATCATTTCCGACGTGCGTAAACTCCATTAATCTTGGTATGTACATGTAGATGTCGTGTGAGACGAACTACGGGTCTCTTTGCTTGGAAGAGCCTCGCGCTTAACCACAGGGGTCTCTACCCCTACCACTGGAGTCGCCACAGAGGAATCCACCTCTGCCACTGGAAACTCACCAGTCTCACCGTTAACGGCGTCGAGATTAACCGCCAAATCCCCCTCATTAAGTAACTCTTCCTTAACCTCATTGGGACTGATCATTTCAGACATCCCAATCTCTGGCGTCTCACACCAGAATCGCTTTTGCGATCGAGCAAAGGTGGGTTCATGACTCGCCAATGCTTCACCCGATCGAGGGTGCGTTGAGCCAATGGACTTAGACTTCCAGTCTATCCATGGCTCGTGGCGTTCCATCCACTTCATGCCAAGAATGAGGTCATACCTTCAGTCCAAATCCAGGACTAGGCAACTTTCTAAGCTTTCGAAGTCTGCAAACTTCAGCTTAAGGTCAATCGAGACCTCGGGTACAGAAACCTGTACGCCCGTCGCAAGACGGACCGTGACAACGTCACGAGAACGTGCCTCTAGGGCCTCGGCATACAGCCGACTATTCTCCACAGAAGCCCGTCTGACATAATTGTCAGACGCTCCAGAGTCTATCAAGACTCTCCAAGGCTTATCAAAGCCTTTCACGTCCGCAAGGACTAGCAGAAAACCTGTCTGGTACACCAACTCGGTGCTAGAAAGCACCGCTTCCCTCGGGGCTTTGTGCTGTCGTCTTCTACCCTGGGGCTTAACAGCACTGAGGGGTCCCCCAGTAGGGCGCTCCGCACCTACTGGGAGCCGTCGTTTCCCGACGGCTAGTACAAGGGCTTTTTCCCCACCCTTGGTCCCTTGTAGCGAGTGTCTCGCTGAGGATTTTTCGGACATCTGTTCCTCAGATGATCCATGCTCCCACGCAGGAAGCATCTCAGCGGCCCACGCCGCTGCAACATAGCTAAGAGCTCTGCCTCGAAGCTCTGTGAAAAAGAGTCAGAGCGACTCTTAGCGGGAGGTTTCTCCTCCACTTTGACCTGACTCAGGTCGATGGGTTCACGAGGAACGGAAGTTCCTCTCGGCGTTGAACGCCATCTTGAACGCCTCCTCCAGGGATTCAGGTCGGCATCGGAACAATTCCGAACGTGCTGGCCCTTCTCTCAGGCCTCCCATGAACACGGAAATGGACAAATCGTCCGAATACGCTTTCGCGTACATCCCTGCCACAAGGATCTTCAGTTCTTGGACATATGTTTCCAAGTCCTTAGTGCCCTGACGGCACCTCAAAAACGCCAGCTGATTCTGGAAAACCAGATCAGGCGTGGAGTACATGTCCTTAAGTTTTTGCTTAAGGACTCCTGTGGTGAAGTGACTGGAATTTACGGTTGAATGTATACGAAAAGTATGCATAAAGAGTATACGGTTTTTTTAGCCGATCATGAAGTGAGTTTTTCGGTATCGAAGCCAGTGCTGAAGTAACCAAGAAGTAACAAGTTGAACAGATACTGGAGGTAGATATAGGATTTCTTAATACTTTTAATATAATCAAATTTCCCCCTTAGTGACCAGTCGACCTCCACCCAACAAAACCTTCTCTCTAAGCCTATACAAAAACTATGTACAACCCGAGGACACCTTTAAGTGAACGCGTGTTAAAGCGTGATAAAGATCCTCTGCGATTACCTAAGTTAAGGGGCAGCCTGAGTGTTACCAGGAAGTGTCCATTTTCAGTAACTTTGTATTAAGGTTCGGACGTAAGTACTAAGAACCTGGGAAGTTTAAGCAAGAGAGGTGTATTGTATCGCTTCCTTGTGTTGTTTTTGAGTGGAAACCTCGAAAATTTAAGTTCCTTCACGACAACTGGTGCCGCGACTCGGGACTTCACGTCGACTTGATATAATTTCACATATAAAATGGCTTTAGTGTCTACTGAGGGAGAGAAGGAGCTGGTCTTTACTTTACAGCACGCTCAGGATGACCCTAATAGAACATACACATTCTCTGATGCCTGTGCAAGAATGGCACGGTATCAACGACATGTATTAAAGTTGCCTGGGGACTCACATAGTTGGTTTTCACTATATGAAATCCGTAAGGTGGCAAAGGCTGCCCCTAATTTTAGAGTTAGAGAAGACCTTACTTCTTTTGGAGGACTGAAGGAATCAATAGAAGCTATAGAGACGCTGCTTCGAAATTGTGGCTACGAATTTGTACGAAGGGAAGAATTTGCCACTGCATATGACTTCGATCTGGATCGTACCGCAAAAGATATTTGTCTGATGGTGTCACTATTGCTAGCGGAGAACCAGTGGGAAACATCCCAGATGGTGTACCTGAAAGAGGCTACTGACATCAGCCCAACTTAATACATTGTGGCAGACACCACCCACACACCAGTGAAGGAGTCTAAACCACCAGGCATGCAGGAGTTGTGTAATGACGATGAGGTGGAAGACGATATGTATTGGAAATCAAAGCGTGGCCGTCGAGTACAGAAAAAGTTGGAATTTCCTCGGATGAGGACGAGGTCATGTCACCACCACGACCAGCGTCGCAACAACAGGACCCAGTGGTGGCAAATTTAGTCCAAATGATGCAAGACTGACACTTAAGTTTGGAGGAGTTGACTAAAATTACAGCATCTCTATCATCCAGTCGCACACCTGATACTGCGAGAGGGGCGACTAGTGCAGCCTACCGAGGATCGGCGTTTCCAGAAAGAGCATATTCCAATCCGCCGAAACCATCAAGATACGGCATGTCGAGTGAAAGACATAATACATGGGCATCATCTGGTCATCCTGTCACAGCCGTTATCCAGAATACGGAGATCAAGACTTTTGATAGCGATAAACAAGATGCTGGCAGTGCGAGGGCATGTGTAACGGGGTTACATTCGGGTTACATTGAGTGTTGGTGTACATGAGTACACCACGGTTGAGGTCAGTATGGGCCGGTTTGAAAGGTTTCGAACCTTTTGGTTACTTTAACCAATCAGGGCAGGGGCCCTTGGTGTGGTGGTGTATCAGCCATCCACGTGTCAGTACACAGGTGTGTACACTACATTTTAGCTAGGTACGAATTAGGAATATTCTACTTAGTATTACATATAGTTTATATTAGTTTAAATTAATTTAGGCTAATTACATATTAAATATATTCAGTTTACATTTCACTCTATTTAGCGGACGCGCGACCTCGACCGGTCGCGCGCGCAGTGAGTGCCGTAGGTTAGAGGGAGTCCTCCCTTTACTTACATCCCGTAAAGGGAATACAGCCGTTAAGGCTAAGTCGTAAACTAACCCGGGAATCTTGGCCCCGAGTAGGAGAACTCTCCTACTAAGCCCTTTACAAGGGCGTATCGGCTAAGTAGCGGTAGCTACCGCTTTAAGGAAGAGTCTTCCTCTGTGCGCTAGCCGCACCGTGCGTATACGCACCGGCTACATCTGGTAGCATTTGTAGTCAATCCAACACCTGTGTTGGTAGACTAGGCATCCTCTGCAAAGGATGAATCAGGACGATTGGGATAGTTTGACCCTCGTCCAGCAGGAAGCCTTTAAAAGGCTGTTACCTTGAACGGAGGAAGAAGGCATGAAGCCCCTAGTGTAGCAGGGCCTTGAGGCCGTAAAGGCAAGGGTAAATGCCCTCATCGCTCATGAGGCGAGCTGCTGTGGAGGTCATTCTACGGGGGTGTGCCCTCCATTATCGTTTACGATAAAGTAGTTCACCGGAGAGAAGGGTGACAACCTTTACGTTTGGTTTCGAGAGGTCGAAACGGCCTTCGCCACAGCGAACATGACCGCTGATCACTTGCAAGTGGGACTTGCATTGACCCATCTTACGGGCAAAGCCCGTACATGGGCGTTTACAAGCTCGGAGTCAGTCACGGACGTGTTTCCAACATGGAAGGTCCTTAATCAGATAATCATGGACATGTACTCAACGCCTGATCTGGTTTTCCGGAATCAAATGGCGTTCCTGAGGTGCCGTTAAGGCGCTAAGGACCTGGAGATTTATATCCAGGATCTTAAGACCCTGGTGGCAGGGATGTACGCGAAGGTGTATTCGGACGATGTGTCCATCCCCGTCTTCATGGGAGGCCTGAGAGAAGGGCCAGCACGTTCGGAATTGTTCCGATGCCGACCCGAATCCCTGGAGGAGGCGTTCAAGATGGCGTTCAACGCCGAGAGGAACTTCCGTTCCTCTAGTGAACCCATCGACCTTAGTCAGGTCAAAGTGGAGGAGAAACCTCCCGCTAAGAGTCGCTCTGACTCTTTTTCACAGAGCTTCGAGACAGAGCTCTTAGCTATGTTGCAGCGGCGTGGGCCGCTGAGATGCTTCCTGCGTGGGAGCATGGATCATCTGAGGAACAGATGTCCGAAAAATCCTCAGCGAGACACTCGCTACAAGGGACCAAGGGTGGGGAAAAAGCCCTTGTACTAGCCTTCGGGAAACGATGGATCCCAGTAGGTGCGGGGCGCCCTACTGGGGGACCCCTCAGTGCTGTTAAGCCCCAGGGTAGAAGACGACAGCACAAAGCCCCGAGGGAAGCGGTGCTTTCTAGCACCGAGTTGGTGTACCAGACAGGTTTTCTGCTAGTCCTTGCGGACGTGAAAGGCTTTGATAAGCCTTGGAGAGTCTTGATAGACTCTGGAGCGTCTGACAATTATGTCAGACGGGCTTCTGTGGAGAATAGTCGGCTGTATGCCGAGGCCCTAGAGGCACGTTCTCGTGACGTTGTCACGGTCCGTCTTGCGACGGGCGTACAGGTTTCTGTACCCGAGGTCTCGATTGACCTTAAGCTGAAGTTTGCAGACTTCGACAGCTTAGAAAGTTGCCTAGTCCTGGATTTGGACTCGCGGTATGACCTCATTCTGGGCATGAAGTGGCTGGAACGCCACGAGACGTGAATAGACTGGAAGTCTAAGTCCATTGGCTCAACGCACCCGCGGTCGGGTGAAGCATTGGCGAGTCATGAACCCACCTTTGCTCGATCGCAAAAGCGATTCTGGCGTGAGACGCCAGAGATTGGGATGTCTGAAATGATCAGTCCCAATGAGGTTAAGGAAGAGTTCCTTAACGAGGGGGACTCGGCGGTTAATCCCCGCGCCGATATAGGCGAGACTGGTGAGTCGCCAGTGATAGAGGTGGATTCTTCTGAGGGTAAGCGCGAGGCGCTTAGAGAAGAGACCCAAAGTACGTCTCTTCTACAGGTCGGAATTGATTCCGACCACGACGTGTCCGGCGAACAAGTTTCGACTCCAGTGGTAGGGGTAGAGACCCCTGTGGTTAAGCGCGAGGCGCTTCCAAGTGAATAGACCCGAAGTTTGTCTCTTTCGCACGTCGTAAATGATTTCGACTACGCCGTTATAGGTGAGACTGGCGAGTCACCGGTGGTAGAGTTAGAGACCTCTGTGGATAGACGCGTGGCGCTTCCAATAGATGGGGAAATTGACTCCCACCATCTGGGTTTCGGGATGAGTCCCGAGGCCAGTAGTCAGCAGTACTACAGGATGTTGAATAATGTAACAGGTGTTGTCACAGAAGGCGTAAGCCTTGAACGGTTGCCTGGGATAGGCAAACTGTTGTCGTTGGAGGAGATGTCCTTCAACGAATTTGAAACTGCTTAGAAAGCAATTGAAATCGACGAGGTTGTCGTACTACGTCCGGAAGAGGAGTTGAACTCCTCATC
>CM047585.1:8637147-8709722 GCA_026184515.1 Peronosclerospora sorghi | reverse complement strand
GATGAGGAGTTCAACTCCTCTTCCGGACGTAGTACGACAACCTCGTCAATTTCAATTGCTTTCTAAGCAGTTTCAAATTCGTTGAAGGACATCTCCTCCAACGACAACAGTTTGCCTATCCCAGGCAACCGTTCAAGGCTTACGCCTTCTGTGACAAAACCTGTCACACTATTCAGCATCCGATAGGACTGCTGACTACTGGTCTCGGGACTCGTCCCGGAACCCAGATGGGGGGAGTCGATTGCCCCATCTATTGGAAGCGCATCGCGCCTATCCACAGAGGTATTTACCTCTACCACGGTGCCTCGCCGGTATCACCTAATACGGAGTGGTCGGAATCAATTCCGACGTGCGGTGAGACGAACTACGGGTCTCTCCGCTTGGAAGCGCCTCACACTTAACCAGAGGCGTCTATACCCCTACCACTGTAGTCGCAACGTTTTAGCCGAACACGGCGTGGTCGGAAACCCGGACCTGCAGAAGAGACAAACCTCGTGTCTCTTCTCTAGGAAGCGCCTCGCGATTAACCTCAGAGGAATCCACCTATACCACTGGCGACTCACCAGTCTCGCCTCTATCGGCGTGGGGATTAACCGCCGAATCCACCTCTACCACTGTCGACTCACCAGTCAAGCCTATATCGGCGTGGAGATTAACCGCCGAATCCACCTCGTCAAGGAACGCTTCCTTGACCTCATTGGGACTGACCATCTCAGACATCCCAATCTCTGGCATCTCACGCCAGAATCGCTTTTGCGATCGAGCAAAGGTGGGTTCATGACTCGCCAATGCTTCACCCGATCGAGGGTGCGTTGAGCCAATGGACTTAGACTTCCATTCTATCCATGGATCGTGGCGTTCCATCCACTCTAGCCCAGAATGAGGTCATACCTCGAGTCCAAATCCAGGACTAGGCAACTTTCTAAGCTGTCGAAGTCTGCAAACTTCAGCTTAAGGTCAATCGAGACCTTGGGTACAGAAACCTGTACGCCCGTAGCAAGACGGGCCGTGACAACGTCACGAGAACGTGCCTCTAGGGCCTCGGCATACAGCCGACTATTCTCCACAGAAGCCCGTCTGACATAATTGTCAGACGCTCCAGAGTCTATCAAGACTCTCCAAGGCTTATCAAAGCCTTTCACGTCCACAAGGACTACCAGCTACCCTGGCCGGTACACCAACTCGGTGCTAGAAAGCACCGTTTCCCTCGGGGCTTTCTGCTGGCGTCCCCTACCCTGGGGCTTAACAGAACTGAGGGATATCCCAGTAGGGCACCCCGCACCTACTGGGAGCCGTCGTTTCTCGACGGCTTGGGAGAGCGACTTTTACCCGACCTCGGCCCCTTATAGCGATTGTCTCGCTGGGGATTTTTCGGACATCTGTTCCGAAAATGATCCGTGCTTCCACAAAGGAAGCATCTTAGCGGCTTATTCCGCTGCAGCATTGCAAGGAGATCCGCTTCGAAGCCCTGCGGGAAGGAGTCAGAGTGACTCCTAGCGGGAGGTTTTTCTTCCGCTTCGACCTGGCTAAGGTCCATGGGCTCAGGGTCCACCTTAGAGGAACGAAAGTTCCTTTCGGCGTTAAACGCCATCTTAAACGCCTCCCCCAGAGATTGGGGTCGGCATTGGAAAAGCTCCGACCGTGCTGGCCCTTTTCTCAGGCCTCCCATGAAGACGGGAATGGACACATCGTCCGAATACGCTTTCGCGTACATCCCTGCCAACAGGATCTTCAGTTCTTGGACGTATTTCTCCAAGTCCCTAGTGCCCTTAAGTCACATCAAAAACGCCAGCTGATTCGGGAAAACCAGATCAGGCGTGGCGTACATATCCATAAGATTTTGATTAAGGACTCCCCAGGTCGTGAACACGTTCGTGACCGAATCCAGACACGTAAACGCCCATGAACGGGCTTTACCCGTAAGATGGGTCAGTGCAAGTCCCACTTGCAAGTGATCCTCCATTACATTCGCTGTGGCGAAGGCCGTTTCGACCTCGCGAAGCCACACATAAAGGTTGGCCCCTTTTTTCACCGGTTAATTCCTTTATCCTAAAGGACAACGGATGACGCACCCCGTAGACGATAGTGGCATCCACGAATATTCGCCTCATGGGCGATGAGGGCGTTAACCCTCTCACACACGGCCTCAAGGACCTTCTCCAATAGGAGGTGCATGCCATCCTCACCCAGGTAGGATAACAGAATTCTAAAGGCCTCCTGTTGGACGGGGGTTAGCTTACCCCAATCCTCTTGGTTCGTCCTTTGCAGAGCATGACGTCTACCAACACAGGTGTTGGATTGACTACAAGTGCTACCAGATGTAGCAGGTGCGTACACGCACGGTGCGTCTAGCGCACAGATGAAGACTTTCCTTAAGCGGCAATACGCCGATACTTGGCCGATACGCCTTTATATAAGGGCTTAATGAGAGATCGCACTCTCACTCGGGCCAAGATTCCCTGAGTTAACTTGTTAGTAAACACTAACGCCTTGTTACAAGGCTTACCTTAGAAAGGAAAAAGCTAAGGGAGTTACTACCTTTTGCTTAAACATTCACTGCGCGCGCGACCTGGCGTGGTCGCGCGCCTAGCAGTCTTAAGTATTTTTGTAAACTGATTTAAATTTAATATATGTAATTAGCCTAAATTAATAAACTAATGTAAACTATATGTAATACCAAGTAGAACTTACTCAATTCGTACCTAGCCGAAATGTAATGTACACCACCTGTGTACTAACACGTGGCATGCTGCCACGCCTCCACCAAGGGCTCCTTCCCTGATTGGTTAAAATAACCAATAGGTCCGAACCTTTCGGACTGGTCAATACTTGACCTTAACCGTTACGTACTTACGTACTTACGTACACCAAAGTAACCAAATGTAACCCTGTTACATCAGCGCTTTAAATTTGTAACAGGGTTACATTCTGGTTACATTTAGTATGTGGTGTACGTGAGTAAACTACGGTTGGGGTCAGTATGGACCGGTCCGAAAGGTTTGGACCAATTGGTTATTTTAACCAATCAGGGAAGGAGCCCTTGGTGGAGGCGTGGCAGCCAGCCACGTGTTAGTACACAGGTGGTGTACACTATATTTCAGCTAGGTACGACTTGAATAAGCTCTACTTAGTATTACATATAAGCTACATTAGTTTAATTAATTTAGGCTAATTACACATATTAAATTTAAATCAGTTTACAAAATACTTAAGACTGCTAGGCGCGCGACCACGCCCGGTCGCGCGCGCAGTGAGTACTGAAGCGTAATGGAGTTCTCCCTTACGCTACCTCCCTTTATAAGGGAAGCCTTGTTACAAGGAGTAGCGAAAGCTAACTGTAAACCACCCCGGGAATCTTGGACCCGAGCAAGATAGTGATCTCTTGCTAAGCCCTTATACAAGGGCGTATCGGCTAAGTAGCGGCGAACGCCGCTTAAAGGAAAGTCTTCCTCTGTGCGCTAGCCGCACCGTTAGTTTACGCACCGGCTACATCTGGTACCACTTGTAGTCAATCCAACACCTGTGTTGGTGATCAACATCCTCTGCAAGGGATGGATAAGGACGATTGGGGTAAGCTAACCCCGTCCAACAGAAGGCCTTTTAAAGGATGTTACCCATATTGGGTGAGGATGGCATGCGCCATCTAGTGGAGCAGGGCCTCGATGCCGTGCGTGAAAGGGTGAATGCCCTTATCTCCCATGAGGCGAGTCTTCGCGGGAGTTATCCCGCGTCTACGGGTGTGCGCCCCCCCCCCGATGACCTTTAAGATAAAGGAATTCACCGGCGAGAAAGGCGAAAACCTTTATGTGTGGCTTTGTGGTGAAGTCAAGTTCAAAATTGAACACCGTAGTGTCGAGAACCTGACCACCATCGTGCCCGGCCTTCCAACTTACGGGGGGGGGGTACCCCGCGAACCTTCGCCTTCGATCCGATCGGATCGTCCGCTGCTGGCAGACGACCGATCATCAACACAGGACGCTTGGCCCGATTTGTTTGTCATCTCACCTTGTGTACCCGATGGATTGGGCTGGTAACACACTCGGTGGATCGGTGCTGGGAATTGACTTGTGGTCTAAATGTGGTAGACCGTTCTAGGTAGTGTACCCTGGGGGAACTCTTCACCCTGGGTACGGGTAGACCAGTTATACTTGGAGTGAGTATACTCCAAAGGGCTGATCGCTCAACCGATCGTAGAGCCCAACCAATATGCGAATAAAACTCCAATAATCCAATAGGGAGATCCAAATGAGAACGTGATATACTCCACGAACGATATCTCCACGTAACAATCCAAAAGACTTAATAACATGTTCCAAACGTGCGTAACTTGAACTTGAGAAGCCGGCCAACGTGTACTCCCGTCGAGGGACTTCCGGCGGGCCAAGTGCGTCCGTAACGCGTCTCGGACGGGTATAATGAGTTGGAGGGGATTATTCGACCCTCCGCTCCCAAACTCTCTGCGGCGTGCAGAGGCGACTGATGTACGAAGCGAAAAAGCTAGCGACTTCTTGTTGAGTTTAAGTGAGGCCTAAATGGTAAAACCAAAACCAAAACCAAGCAACCAAACTAACCTACCTCGGTTCTTCAATATGTACACACATGAAAATATTTAAGTACACGCAATCTCATGTGACTTACCAAAATCCATGTTCTTGACACCTCTTGCACATGATAGGCTTAAAAGCCTCCTGGATTTCCACCAATCCGATCGCCGATAAGCCGATCGGTCTGCTGCTGACCGGAAGCGACCAGAATTCTTGAGTCCGCTTCACCACAGCTTCGAGAGGTTGAAACCGCATTCGCCACCGCGAACGTGATCGAGGATCACCTGCAAGTGGGACTTGCACTGACCCATCTTACGGGCAAAGCCCATACATGGGCGTTTACGTGTCAGGATTCGGTCACGACCGTGTTCCCGAACTGGGGAGTCCTTAATCGAAAGCTTATGGACATGTATGCAACGCCTGATCTGGTTTTACAGAATCATCTGGCGTTCCTAAGGTGCCGTCAGGGCACTAGGGACTTGGAAATGTACATCCAAGAACTTAAGACCCTGTTGGCAGGGATGTACGAGAAAGCGTACGGGGACGATTTGTCCATTCCCGTGTTCATGGGAGGCCTGAGAAAAGGACCAGCACGGTCGGAGATTTTCCAATGCCGACCCCACTCTCTGTGTAATGGGGTACCATTACATAATTGATATTCAAGTTAGAATATCACAGTTAAATTTCAGACGCGTTGTCTGAAATTTAAATAAGAGATTATAAGTTATTATAATCTGCGAAGGAAAAAGTCAATTCGGTATAAATACCGAATCTTGCAGGTTAACTAATAGTACAGTTAGTTGAATACTTGATATTATCATATTAATTAGGTAGTTACTATACTATTAGCCGCTAACCACCCATTAAATAAACACTCTTAATTTTGCGTTCTAACACATAAGTAAATATTTATATATTTACTTTTAGTATAGGATTAGTTGTTATCAACTAATCCTGCCCTATTGCATCGCGCGCTTCCTCGCAATTAAGTGCAAGCCTGTAACAAGATCAGTCCTGTTACACCTGGTAGCACTTTGTGGTCCGTCTTAACGACCACAGTTCCGTTCCGCTAGTCAGCTAGCGGAGCGAAGATTAAGAGCCGCTCGGCATCATGTCGCAAGACATGACGCCTGCCGAGCGAGCGAGAACGCTGGAAGTGGTGAATAAACACTTCCCTCACTTCTCGTCGCGTAGTAAAGACGATACGGTGGAAATGGTTCGGTCTATGGTGACCGAAATCATTACCTTCCTCCAGAGTAAGTCCCCGGAGGAAGTGGTAGAGGTGGTGAATCGCTTTAGGCGAAACCACCTAGAAAAGCCAGTACGGCCCGCGCCAGAGGCAGCGCGGACCGCATCAGCACCTACAACGCATAGCGTTGAAGTGGTAAAGGCGCGAGTATGACCTTTTACCGGCGAAGGGGGCGAGCCCCTTCGTAGATGGTTCGCAGAGATGGAAGATGCCATCTCTGCGCAAAATATTGTTGACGAACGTCAACAGGCGTACTTCGCCACAACATGTCTGGGCGGCAGAGCCAGGGAATGGGCGATGAGTCGCAGAGCCACTGATGACTCTGCGTTCCTTACTTATACGGAATTAAAAGCTGAGCTAAAGCTCAACTTTGAAGCTCCAGAAATGGAGCTAAGTAGTCGGCAGGAGTTCATGGAACTCCGGCAAGGTAAGCTTGACCTTCAAGCTTACGCTCAGAAAACGCAATATTTGCTGTCAAATATTGTGTATGAGCCGGTGCCCCCTGCTATGCAGATCACTGGCTTGATGAAGGGACTCAATGATGGTCCCGTCAAACAGAGTATTTACCGGCACCCGCCAAAGACTCTACAGGATTCCATTGATATGAGCATCCGTGAGGAGTTCAGCATGCGATCAGCGTCATCGCATGCTGGGTACAGCCGAAGGACTCAACAGCCCTTCGCTTTTGACATGCCGCAACAGCATGTCAACAAGCATCAGTCGTGCAGACGAAGCTCACACTTCGTCTCAAGAAACAGCCACCCGTGCCAGAGCATGGGCGGTGTATGTCCAGAGCCGATGAACCTATCGGTTGCGGTTGCTTCGAACACGAAGCAACCGAAATTTAAGAAGAATATTCGCTGCAGTCGATGCGCGAAAATGGGGCATTTTGCCCATGAGTGTATTGCACCGCGCCCGGTGCGACGCAGTCAGCGGACGGAACCGTCCGCTGCACGGTGACACCAACAGGGACATCACCCTGTTGGTGCAAAAAACGTAAATCACAAGTAGGGGCGGGGCGCCCTACTGGTAATGTTATCCCACATGACGACATAGGGCATGTGAGGGTAATACCCCCAGACGGGACTATGTCCTGTCAAAAGGTGCAGGGTGATGGTAAGCCTCTTATCACCCTGGATGTTAAGCCGCACGGGAGAGATGTCCCCATGCGAGCTTTGTTTGACACAGGAGCGTCAAACAATTTCGTTAGAACTCAGAGTCTAACGCTGTTGAGCTTTGTGGAGGTAGAAACCCCACGAAGTATGTTGTCAGTCCGGTTAGCAACAGGTGCAACCGTGACTATTCCAAAGCGTGTGATTAAAACACGCTTCGAGTTGAATGAACTGTCATTCGAGGATGAATTCATCGCCCTCGATTTAGATGACAAGTTCGATGTGATACTTGGAATCCCATGGATGTCCAATTTTACACCTTCGATCAACTCGGTTAACCTATCGATCGACTGCGGCGGACCCACAGGATCTGCTCACCCTGTGTGTAATCCGGCTGTATCAGAAGATACAACCGCAGCGTCGGACAGTCGGGTGGATAGCGATGGCACCACCAGGTCTGTTCCGACACGATCAGCGGAAGGTACCTCCGCTGGTGAGAGTCCAGAGGGACTACCACACGCAACAGAAGAGTCGTTGCGTGTTGGAGAGAAACATTCCACGGGTGATAAAGACCACCGTGAGAATGAAGTTATATCCACGGTGGGAAACACCCACCGTTAGAATGAAATAGTATCTACAGTGGGAAACACCCACTGTGCGACCGAAGGTTCCAACACGACGAAAGAATTCCGTGTTGATGAGAGTGAACTCACGATCGAGTGCAATCGTGAGCAAAACTCCGGGGTGGCCAGTGCCCACCACGTTGCGAAAGCCATGCGCACGAGTGATAAAGACCACCGTGTCGCAGAAAAGGCGGCCGGTCAGACGAGCACATATGATCGCCAAAATTCCATGGTAGGCAGTGGCTACCATGATGATGAGTATTCGCACACGGTGAATCGTAATCACCGTGTAGCAGTCAATCAGACGAGTGCGTCTGATTGCATAGGCAGTTCCGTCGAGACGATCAACGTCTTGACGCAAACGGAGACCGGATTAGCTACCCAGTCTCTGTTGATGGAACACCCTCCGAAAGAAGGTTCGGAGGTGATGGCTCTTCCATCTCTAAGATGGAAGAAGTTTGTGAGAAACTTCCACGATGGTCAGATCGAACAGATCTGTATCATCGTTGCAACAGATGATGTAGTGGATATTCGTGAACGAATATCGACATTACAAGTGGAAAATATTGGGAAAGAGGTTCCCAATGATCAAACCAAAGTTCAGAGCTTTGAAGCGCAGAGCTGGGAGTCGCTTAAAGCGACCTCCCCAATTTATGAGGTACTTCAAGAATACGCTGACGTATTCCCAGAAGAAGTACCTAGCGATCTCCCTAAGGATAAGGGAACTCGTCATGATATTGACCTCGTGCCAGGCACGAAGTATTGTGTTACGCGGCAATGGCCGTTGCCGTGTGATCAAGTAAAAGCGATCGACGAGTTTTTCGAAGCTCGTCGTAAAGCAGGCCAAGTGCGGGAGTCTATCTCACCGCACTCTACCCCCACCTTTTGTGTGAAAAAGTCCACAGGTGGGTGGAGAATCGTTCTCGCTTACAACAAGCTGAAAGCAGCGACGGTACCGGCGCAGACGCCGATACCGCGAAAAGATGTCATCATTGATGGCATGTGCGGGAGCACCATCTTTAGTGCTCTCGATCTAAGAGATGTATTTTATCAAATCCTAATGCGTGAGAAGGATATACCTCTCACGGCGGTAAGCACCCAAAGCGGCATGCTTTGGGAGTGGCTTGTTATGCCACAGGGGCTTTGAAATGCCCTGCTACGTTTAACAGATGCGTAAGGCATCTATTACGCCTGGTGCGAGAATTCGCATCGAGTTATTTAGATGACGTGTTCATCCATAGTAAGGGTGAACACGATAAAAGCGATGTAGATGTCCATAGGGAACATCTACGTCGAGTGTTAGAGCTTATGCGTAAGCATAAGCTCTATGCAAATCTAAAGAAGTGCACCTTTGGTGCACCTGAGATACCCGTTCTTGGATGTTTTGTGGGTAAGAACGGGGTGCGCTCTGATCCAGAAAAGACCAGGGTGATCGTTGAATGGCCTACGCCAAACAACGTTAAGGAACTTCGAAAGTTCCTTGGGTTGGCAACATATTTGCACAAGTATTCGTGCAACTATGCTGGGCTAATACGACCTCTTTCTACATTACTTAAGAAAGATGTTGAATGGCATTGGGATACCCAATTCCAAGATGTTTTTGATGCAGTCAAGCAAAGTTTGACTGAAGCGCCTGTATAGGTTATAGCCGATAACGAGCGTCCGTTCCACGTCGTTTGCGACGCGAGAGATTTCGCTATCGGCTGTGCTTTGATGCAGCGTGATCAAGATGATCATGATCGCGTAATCTGCTATCAATCGCGTCAGTTGTGCCCAGCCGAGCGCAACTATCCAGTGCATGACAAGGAACTCCTTGCCATGAAGTATGCACTGGCCAAGTTTCGGATCTATCTATTGGGAGATATACCGTTTGTGGTTTACACGGACCATGCGTCGCTACGCACGGCCGTGAATTCACCACACATTTCTAAAATAATGGCTCGATGGCTGTCATTCTTTGCTGAATACAACTTTACGGTTGAATACAAACCCGGAAAGTTGAACGTGATAGCGGATGCGCTATCACGAAGGCCCGATTACGAGACGAAACCGTCCGTAACCGAAGGTTCCAGTGCAAACGCGATCCGTTGCACTGCTTTGTCGTCGTCAATCATACGACAAGTACTCGAGGCGTACAAAACAGACGAGGAGACACGTCTGTTGATTGATTACTTAAGTAATCAATCAAGTGATAAGCGCGACAAACTCCCAGAGTTCCTCCGCGCTTACGTGCATCGATATCGACTGCACGATGGTCTGCTGCTTTACAGCACAGACCAAAAAGATGAAAGTCGCATCTTCGTTCCAAACGACGACGATATAAAACATCAAATTATGTTTGAGTATCATGATGCACCGATTTCGGGGCATCAAGGTCGAGAGAAGACATACGCTTCTCTCGCACGTGACTTTTACTGGCGAAACCAGTACAAGTGGGTACGTAGATACGTACGCGCTTGCGAGATTTGCCAGCGCGTTAAGCCTGAGCAGTCTGCGCAGGCTCCGCTGCAATCTCTGTCAGTTCCGACAGAGTGTTGGAAGTCCATTTCAATGGACTTCGTATTCGGTCTTCCACCCGACAATAGTCGGAAGACCGGAATAGTGGTCTTTTAGACCGTTTCAGTAAGATGGTACATCTTACTGCAGTATCAGCGAACGTAACCGCCGCTCAAACAGCGCGGATATTCGTTGATACGGTATTCCGTTTGCACGGAATGCCGGAAGTCACATTGTCTCGGATCGAGATCCGAGATTTACAGGACGTTTCTGGCAGGAAACGTTCTCATTGTTGGGAACCCAGTTGAAGATGTCAACTGCGTTCCATACGGAAACGGATGGGCAGACGGAACGGGTTAACCGCGTTCTAGGAGACATGTTGCGATCGTACGCACATGCCTTTGAACAGTGGAGTGACTATCTGCCACTCACTGAATTCGCGATTAACAATTCGGTGCATGCTTAAACTAAGCATACACCGTTCTACGTGAATGCCTTAAGGCATCCACGAACCCCAGCTTTACTTGGCGGTACGCCAAATCTAAGTGGGGGAGGGACCCGCTCAAATTTTGAGCGAGTCAATGCGCAAGTTGCAACTTCAACTTGTGACAGAACGATGGCCCTTCTCTTGAAAGTACAGTAGAAGCTTCAAATGAAACTGAAGCTGCATATGATGAATATGTGTCTGCAGCCATTGCTGCAGACAACGAGGACGATGCACCTACTGCTGATAAAGCAGCAGATGAATTCGTATTACAGCGCCAAGCTGTAATACGCTATATAAAAGATGCACTTGCCTCTGCTTTTGATAAGCAGAAGCAAAATGCAGACAAACAAGGAAGGAAGAGCAAAAACTCCTCTCTGAAAGGTGAATTGGTATTATTAAGTACTACCAATTTGCCTACATATGCAATAAGTAACTTCCCTACACGTAAGTTGCTTCCTAAGTACATTGGAACTTTCATGGTCCAAGAGATTCGGGGGAATGCCTATACTTTAGACATTCCCACAGCAATGCGGCTCCACCCAACATCTATGTTGGGCGCCTCAAGCCGTATCATTCGTCTTCGTCTTACGACGAGACACAGAACAACGGAAGATACCGTGCTTCTCCAAGTCTCCCAACAGAGACTTGTAATCGGCTCCCAGCCGTTGATGAGCAGAGCGGAGAGTCATTACCTCCGCCTTCGACTGATCAAGATCATCCTTTTGCCGATCGAGCTCTTCCTTACAGCGGGAAAGCTCGATGTACAGAAGATCATTCTTCTGCTGAAGGGCAGTGTGCGCCCCGAGGATGTCGCGGACATTCTCGCGAAGAGACCGATATGTCTTCACAGAGTGAGACATATCGCTGCTCAAGGAGGAACAACCCTCCTCGAGTTTGCGGAGCAAAGAACCATGCTCCGCAACAACAACGGCGAGGGAATTCTCAACCTCCGCCGTCCCTGATCGATAATCAGGGGAATAAGCGATATATCCTCGAGAGCTTGATCTCGAAGCGCTCGGTTCCTTCGAAGAAGGGGCAGCATACCGAGTACTTAGTACGCTGGCTGGGTTACCCCCAAGAGTTCGACTCTTGGGAGCCGATTGAGGTTCTGAGGGCCGACGCCCCAGACCTTTTAAATGAGTTTGAGAAGGAGTCTCAAACTCATAATGCGAAGTAGCATCAACACTAGGTGTTGATGCATTTAGGGCATCGATTAAGCCATGAATTTCGGCGGGTACGGAAAAACCACCGTACCCCCGCAACTCCTCCTCTGACAGACGAAGAGCGCCCTGCGGACACCGCGGGCAAACGAGGTGAGAAGGGACACCACAGTTCAACCCTTCTTTGATGCAAGCAAAATGGATGTATTCCATTTTGCCTGTTCGCGAGTGCTTTAAAAAGCGCTTGCGCATTACGTGAACTTTATTCACGTAATCATCTGGGCTTTTGTTGTAGTTGTCAACAAAAGCATTACAACTCTGAGTCAGGGCGTATTTATCGTCCTTGTTCATCCTTGACCCTTAACGGCTCGAATAATATCGAACCTGGAAAAAAAGGTCAATAAAGTACAGACGTCTATCGTCTGTACTTCGATAGAATAGACGTGATTGGATGTCTTCGCATTCATCCAGCACGTTGATATCGAACAACGCATACTGGCAGTCCCGCTTACGGTGACCGCCACTGTTGGGGGCAATAGCCCATACAGGGGTCCAAAACCCCACTTTGTACGGAACATGTGGTTCCGTACAATGATACGCTTCAGAAGCGGCAGGCGCCGCTTCTGTTCGAGCTCTTTTAGCAGGCGGAACACCGCCTGCTTCAACACCACGCGCCGGAGTTAAACCACCCCGACGTGGAGACGTACTTGGTCCAGGTGGGGCTCTGCGTTCTCGCAACCACCTGTGATAATCATTGTCGCTGTCATAGCTGACAGCGACACCAGAGTCATCATCGCCTAACAGCGATGAGAACCTAGCGAGTTTCGACTCGCTAGATCCTTTCGTGGGGATAGCTGTGCCTCGATCACTTTGTTCGGAGTCAGAACTGTCTCCGAACATGGAAGAACCCTTCGTGGCAACACACCATTCGGGGGTTGTCATCGTGCGAGATGTTGCATTAGCAACATCTCCCTGTTTCTTGCCAGATGCCGCCTTAGCAGCATCTGTGGTCGAAGACGGTACGTCTTCCGACCTTTGCGTAGTTGACGCCACTAATGCAGCGTCACTGTTGTCACTCAACACCTCAGCACCTAGTGCTGAGGCGGAGGAAGAAGCTCCTTCGATGTTTTCAGGAGCGCTCTTTAGAGCGCCGCCGCGTGCTTTGACCATCGAGTCGATGGTCAATGAGTTGGTGTATGAGAAATTCCGACCAACAAGTGCCACCCATGATTGGCCAAAATAAGAATTATTATTGGCCAACCACCTTAAGTGGGGAGTAATGTAATGGGGTGCCATTACATAATTGATATTCAAGGTAGAATGTCACAGTTAAATTTCACACGGTTGTCTGAAATTCAAAAAATAGATTATAAGTTATTATAATCTACGAAGGAAAAAGTCGATTCGGTATAAATACCGAATCTTGCAGGTTAACTAATAGTACAGTTAGTTGAATACTTGATATTATTATATTAATTAGGTAGTTACTATACTATTAGCCGCTAACCACTCATTAAATAAACACTCTTAATTTTGCGTTCTAGAACATAAATGAATATTTATATTTACTTTATTATAGGATTAGTTGTTATCAACTAATCCTACCCCTCTTGTATTGCGCGCTTCCTCGCACAACACAGGGTAAGCCTGTAACAGGATCAGTCCTGTTACACTCTGGGGGAGGCGTTTAAGATGGCGTTTAACTCCGAGAGGAACTTTCGTTCCTCTAAGGGGGGCCTGAACCCATGGACCTGAGTCAGGTCGCAGTGGAGGGGAAACCTTCCGCTAAGAGTCACTCTGACTTTTTTTCATAGAGCTTCGAGGCGGAGCTCTTAGCTATGTTGCAGCGGCGTGGGCCGCTAAGGTGCTTCCTGTGTGGAAGCGTGGATCATCTGCGGAACAGATGTTCACAAAATCCCAGCGAGATAGTCGCTGGAAGGAGCCAAGGATGGCAAAAAGGCCCTCGCCCAATCCGTCGGGAAACGACGGCTCTCAGTAAGTTCGGTCGCCCTACTGGGGGACGGGATCCTCAGTGATGTTAAGCCCCAGGAGACGAAAGCACAAAGCCCCGAGAGAAGTGGTGCTTTCTAGCACCGAGTTGGTGTACCAGCCAGGGTTGCTGGTAGTCCTTGCGGACGTGACAGGCTTTGATAATCCTTGGAGAGTCTTGATAGACTCTGGAGAGTCTGACAATTATGTCAGACGGGATTCTGTTTAGAGGAGTCGGCTGAATGCCGAGGCCCTAGAGGCACGTTCTCGTGACGTTGTCACGGTCCGCCTTGCGACTGGCGTACAGGTTTCTGTACCCAAGGTCTCGATTGACCTTAAGCTGAAGTTTGCAGACTTCGACAGCTTAGAACGTTGCCAAGTCCTGGATTTTGACTCATTCTGGGCATGAAGTGGCTGGAACGCCACGAATGGATAGACTGGAAGTCTAAGTCCATTGGCTCAACGCACCCGCGATCGGGTGAAGCATTGGCGAGTCATGAGCCCACCTTTGCTCGATCGCAAAAGCGATTCTGGCGTGAGATTCCAGAGAGTGGGATGTCTGAAATGATCAGTCCCAATGAGATTAAGGAAGAGTTCCTTAACGAGGAGGATTCATCGGTTAATCCCCACGCCGTTAACGGCGAGACTGGTAAGTTGTAAGTGAAGAGGTGGATTCCTCTGAGGCGACTCCAGTGGTAGGGGTAGAGATCCCTGTGGTTAAGCGCGAGGCGCTTCCAAGCGAAGAGACCCGTAGTTCGTCTCTTTCGCACGTCGGAAATGATTCCGACCAGCCGTTATAGGCGAGACTGGTGAGTCACCGGTGGTAGAGGTAGAGACCTCTGTGGATAGGCGCGATGCGCTTCCAATAGATGGGGAAATTGACTCCCCCCATCTGGGTCCCGGGATCCGTCCCAAGACCAGTAGTCAGCAGTCCTATATGATGCTGAATAGTGTGACAGGTGTTGTCACAGAAGGCGTAAGCCTTGAACGGTTGCCTGGGATAGGCGAACTGTTGTCGTTGGAGGAGATGTCCTTCAACGAGTTTGGAACTGCTTTGAAAGCAGGTGAAATCGACGAGGTTGTATTACGTCCGGAAAAGAAGTTGAACTCCTCCTCCACGATGGACGAGTCAGTTTTGGTGCAAACCAAACAGGCATTGAATGCCCGAAGCGGTCTCAAGATCCTTGCGGATCCTGAGGACCCTTACCATTCCTTATTAAAGGAATTTGGAGATGTCATTAGTGACAACCCTCCGATGGGGTTACCACCGGATCGGGGAGTCCGACATGAAATCGATTTCGTTCCTGGAACCAAATACTGTGTCACTACGAAGTGGCCTCTCCCCAAGGAACAATGAGACGTCATCGACGCATTCTTCAAGGTGAAAGAAGAGGCAGGGATGGTACGGGAGAGCAAGTCTCCCTACTTATCTCCCACTTTTTGTGTTCGTAAGCCGAACGGAAAGTGGCGCACGTACATGCGTACAACAAGCTGAATGCAGCTACTGTACCCATGCAGACTCCTATTCCTCGGAAGGATGTCCTCCAGAACAATATGGCGGGCTGTACTGTGTACAGTGCCTTAGATATGGTGGACGGGTATTATCAGGTGCTCATGCGAGCATCCGATATTCCGCTTACAGCGGTCAGCACGCCTAGTGGCATGCTGCGGTAGTGGCTTGTTATGCCACAGGGGCTTTCGAATGCGCCAGCGACATTTAATCGCTTGGTGACTCAACTCTTCCGCCCTCATAGAAAGTACGCTCAGACGTACTTCGACGATATATTCGTTCATAGTCGCGCGGAAGGCGACTCGTCTGATGTTCAGACGCATCTGATACACCCTCGGGAGCGGTGCTCGAATGTATGCGAGAGCATCAGTTATATGCAAACGCATCCAAATGTATTTTTGGTGCTGAGGAAATTCCTTTCCTCGGATGCTTCATCGGTAAGGATGGAGTGCGGGCGGATCCCGCGAAGGTGAAAGCCATTATGGAGTGGCCTTCGCCTGTAAATCTTAGAGATTTACGGAAGTGGCTTGGATTAGCCAATTATCTCCACAAGTACAGCGAGAACTACGCTGAAATGGAGAAGCCATTGACAGACCTTCTTAAGAAGGACGTAGATAGTGTTGGGAAACCAAACACCAAAACGCTTTTGAAGCGGTAAAGGGAAGCTTGTTAAAAGCTCCCGTTCTTGCTCTCCCAGATTCTGGGAAACCTTTTAGCGTCGTCTGGGACGCCTCCGATTTCGCAATCGGATGTGCTTTGTTACAAGCAGACGATGCAGGAAGGGAACGCGTAATTGCGTTTGAGTCGAGGCAGCTTAAAGCTGCGGAACGGAACTATCCCGTTCATGACAAGGAGCTACTTGCAATGAAGTATGCTCTAGTCAAATTTAGGGTTCAACTACTCGGCTCAAAGCCGTTCGTGGTTTATACTGACCACGCGTCCTTACGGACAGCGACAAAGTCGCCTCATCTCTCGCAACGGATGGCCCGTTGGCTCTCCTTCTTTGCGGAGTACAACTTTGAGGTTAAGTATAAACCTGGCACGCAGAACGTGCTTGTAGACGCGTTGTCGCGTCGTCCCGATTACGAGCTCGCTCACACGACATTCATCACCTCGTCTGTGTTGGATCTCATACGCCAGGCGTATGAGAAAGACCCACAGTGTACGGCGCTTATCAGCGCGTTGGGTGACAAGGGACTTGGCTCGTCTGAGCAAACCCTGTCAACTCGAGCTAAAGATCGTTTAAACCGTTACAGGTACTTTGACGGTCTTCTATTTTATAGCACGAGCGCGGAGGACATTCCGCGGGTGGTAGTTCCTCTTGATGAGGAACTGAAGTATAGAGTCCTCTTTGAGGCACATGACGCCCCTCCCGGGGGCCATTTAGGTCGGGATAAGACCTACGGCGCTTTAAGCGCTTTGTATTGGTGGCCCAACATGTATAAGTGGGTCGGTGCGTATATATGCACCTGTGAGACGTGTCAGAGAGTTAAACCCTGTGCAAGTTCAGCTGCGCCTTTGGCGAGCTTGTCCGTTCCAACGGAGTGTTGGAAATCCATCAGTATGGATTTTATCTTGGGTTTTCCGAAGGATAAGGCCAGGAATACCGGCATATTGGTCATTGTAGACCGTTTGAGCAAGATGGCTCACCTGGCGGTGGTGCCAGGACCATTGATGGAAAAGGAACATTAAATGTTTTCCTAGACCGTGTCTTTCGACAGCATCGTCCACCCGATTCCCTTGCATCGGATCGGGATACCCGTTTTACGGGACATTTTGGGGGGGGGGGGCGTTGTTTAGGGATCTGGGCACCAATCTCCTCATTTCCACTGCGGATCATCCGTAGACGGACGGAAAGACGGAACGCGTTAATCGCGTTGTTGAGGATATTCTCCGGAGCTTATGTACGGATGCTCCAAAGCGTTGGAGTGAGATGCTTCCTATGGCCGAATTTGCGGTAACAATTCGGTGCATGCATCTACGGGGTTTACCCCGTTTAAAGTGAACGGATTAGTAAATCCGCGAGTTCCGTTAACGCCACGTGTGTGTGTGGTCCAGGGCTTGAGGGGAGAGGATTCCCTGGTGTCATCCCTGTATATGTGCGAAAGCACATCGATAAGTTTTTATCGACGCGCCTTAGTGTCTTCCGACACGTTTGCGATGTCATGTCGGAAAGCCAAGACAAGCAAAAGGTGGTTATCCGTAAGGTACGGCAGGACGGGGTGAAGCGTCTGATGGCGCGACGCCATCATCGGGGTCAAACCCCGGTATTTGGTGAAGTGGAAGGGTTATCCACCTTCACAGAGTTCGTGGGAGTTTGAGACTCTCCTGCGGCAGGATTGCCGTGACATCGTTGACGCTTTCGAGCGGGATAATCCCGCTGTGAGTCAACGACCAAAGGGGCGGGGTAAACCCCTTCACTCCCAGTGGTTGGAAGTTCTACGGAGGCAGATGCGAAACCCGCACTGTGCTCCGGCACCGCAGTGAGGGCATGGGCCCTAGCATAGCGCATGCGATAAGGTGCACGTAATTTCCCCATGGCTTTGGCTCTGGCAAACGCAAGCGCAATGCCCTCTCTATCCGAACGTCACGTTCGGAATAGCTGTTTTACAGCTTTAAAACTCGTGGAGACGTTTCTATCCTCCGCCCAAGCGCGGAACTTCTGCTCTGCCTCTTTGGCATCTTCTCCTTGCCGGAGAACGAAGGGAACCTCGCGGAGGTTCCCAACAACGGCACCCTGTGCCTGATTCTCGAGACGCTCTCGATATGATGTAGCAGTGAACTGCTTCTGCGTGAGAAGTTTTTCCCGGAGTTGATTACGACGTTGGATGTGTTGCGGCTGTACAGCCGCGAGGCCAGGGGTATAGAAGACTAAACCCTTCTTTTCCTCATTCTTGGACCACTTTGGGAGGTCACGAGGATCTCCAAAACGATATGCCGCCCGTGGAGGGCGCATGGGGCGTGCAAGGAAACCTGTAATGCCTGTGCGGTATTTTAAGCCTCTTGAGTTGCGTCCAGCTCATTAGTGGTGATCGCCTTCGGCGATCCGGATGTATCATCTGCAATTGATAGTAGTTTCGCTCAAAGTAGCGTATTTTCCACACGAGTGGGGAAAGGATTTGGCTGCCGACATCGCGTTCGGCGTTGTCGGAGCGGTCGTCCTTTAAGGAACTATCCCCAAGGACCTCGTCCTCTGAGTCATTATCCCCCGAGTAGAGGACTTGCTCCTCTTCCCGGGGATAATCACCAACACCACTAAGGGTGTTCATTGTACTCCAGAAGTTCTGGCAGTTGGAGTTCTCCAACTAAAAATCGGTTATAGCGTGGCAATAGTCTTGATGGGGGAGGATGTAATAGGGTTACATTCTGGTTACATTTAGTATGTGGTGTACATGAGTACACTACGGTTGGGGTAAGTATTGACCGGTCCGAAAGGTTTGGACCTATTGCTTATTTTAACCAATCAGGGCAGGAGCCCTTGGTGGAGGCGTAGCAGCCAGCCACGTGTTAGTACACAGGTGGTGTACACTACATTTCAGCTAGGTACGACTTGAATAAGCTCTACTTAGTATTACATATAAGCTACATTAGTTTAATTAATTTAGGCTAATTACATATATTAAATTTAAATCAGTTTACAAAAATACTTAAGACTGCTAGGCGCGCGACCACGCCCGGTCGCGCGCGCAGTGAGTACTGTAGCGTAATGTAGTTCTCCCTTACGCTACCTCCCTTTATAAGGGAAGCCTTGTTACAAGGGGTAGCGAAAGCTAACTGTAAACCACCCCGGGAATCATGGCCCCGAGCAAGAGAGTGATCTCTTGCTAAGCTCTTATACAAGGGCGTATCGGCTAAGTAGCGGCGAACGCCGCTTAAAGGAAATTCTTCCTCTGTGCGCTAGCCGCACCGTGCGTTTACGCACCCGCTACAAGATTTGAGTAGTGAATGTTTCCGAATCCTCGCGCGCGAAAAACACTACCTTATGCACTCCAAGTGGAATGCTTCTGGAGTGACTTGTAATGACACATCGCCTGCGCAACATTTAATAGATGCGTTATGTATCTATTAAGGAAATCGCATTGAAAGCTCATGCGCTATTACTGGTTTACTCAACTGAAAATATCTAGGTACATATATTTGCTTTCTGGAGCAGTAGATGGTGACTCCCGACGTCACAGCATAAGCTATATGCAAACTTAAATAAACGCACCTTCGATTCAATTAGGATACCAGGTTTTTGCTGCTTTGTGAGCGAGAACAAATTTCGTCCCCTGTCCAGAGAAGTTCAAAGTGATAGTTGAATGGGTTGAGCCGAACAGCGTCAAGGAACTTCGCTTAATTGACGCACTTGTATTAACCATAGCTAAAATAATACTCGCCGGTTTTACGTCGTTTGCGACGCGAGCGATCTTAAAATCGGTTGTGCACTGATTCAATCCAATCACGGGGATCCCGATCGCCTAATGTGTTATCAATCGCATTGTCAGCGTCCATCTGAGCACAGGTATCGATTGCATGACAAGAAACGCTTTGCCATGGAGTATGCACTGGAAAAATTTCGGACCTATCTGTATGGAGATAGACGCTTTGTGGTTTTTACCGATCATGCGTCGCAACGCTCGATCATCAACTCACCATCATCTTTCCAATAGAATGAAAAAATGGATAACTTTCTTTGTAGCATACAGCCCCGTAGTAGAAACAAAGCGGGAAGACAAAACGTTGTAATTGATGCGCGATCACGTAGGCCTGACTATGATACGAGACCTTCAGTAACAGAAACGACCAGCGCAAACACAATCAGATGCCCTGCACCTATTTTCTTTTAGTACATTAGGTAAAAAGCATACGATGAGGACGAAAAGACAGGCCTATTGGTTGATAACTTAAAGAATAAATCAGCAAAGAAACGTGAAGAATTTTCAGAGTAAGTTTTCTCTTCAACCAGTCATGGATCTCATCAAAACGAGAACTCAACGAATTATTGACCGGTTCGAAATTGGCCTTCAAAAGCAGTAGTTTTCGTTCCTTTAGACGTCTACGGAAGCGTTCGTTTCTGCCACCTAATCCCCACTCCTTGATGGTCAATTAATATATGTTATGTTCGGATTGCAAAGCGTTCAACCGAACTGGTTGGAACCATCATACCGAGTTTTTAGAACGCTGGTTGGATTCCCCAAGGGTTTTGACTCTTGGGAACCATTCCAATTGACGAGGGTTACCTTAGGGATTCCTTGCCAAACTCTCGCGCAATTACAGTGTTACTGTTATCAGCGTGCATCATCGAAGATATGATGCGTCGGTATCGCGGTTACGCGGTACCGGACCATGCGTAACGCGCAAAATCCTAGTGTTCCTCAGAGAACAAATTGGAGCTCGAGAAGAAGTCTTCCGCTCGATATTATGGTACTTCATTTTAATAAAAGACTAGACCTTCTGAATCCCGAAATCGATCAGGCTCACGATGATCGGATCGTCACGCCGATCCGTCGTATCTAAGTTCAGAAAATAATGATAGATAGTGTCCCTCCGATGGCTGAGAGTCTAGGCCAATGGGAGTTTGGATTTGTAGGAATGATGTTAATATTTTGAAATCGACGCCACCAGAGTGTGTTATTGGAACCCTGCTTGGACTCATGTACCAGGCAGCGGAGCTTGACGCAACGACGACTATCGACATACTATATTTTTATATTTAATGTCGATATCTTGGAGGACAGTTAAGACCTCTGGATCGCCGATTCGATCCAATTCCGATGATAGACGCCGATTCTTCATTAATTTACCTGCTTGTGAAGCCTTTTTTTGTGCTTCACTAAGTCAACACAGTATTCTGATTCGCCGCCAGCGCCCTATCTATCGATGATCAGGGGAATAAGCGTTATATACTTGAGAGCTTCTAAAAGAATTCTCAATATGAAGCGAGCAAGACTAGCATACCGAGTACTTGGTGCGCTAGTTCGGCCACTCCCAAGCATTTGACTCTTAGAAGCTGCCACGGGGTCTTAAAGGAAGATACTTCAAATCTCCTAGAAGAGTTCGAGAAGAAGGCTTCTGCTCGAAATCAAAATTGGCGCTTTTGGAAGCGCTAGGTTCTCCGGGTTGAGTACGTCTATCTGACACGCAACGATACTGTGTGACCATAGTGTTCGCACATTAAGTTTTGCTGCATCCGTTGGACAGCAACTCCACCACTTAAGAATTAATAATGTTTAAGAAGAAATACCATTGTTCTCATTCAGACATGTACTGTACAAGAACAAGTTTGGGTTATAATTTTAGAAACCCTTGATAGCCCTTCTGGTATCCTTTACCGGATATTTAATCATATAAATTGAATCAGTCACATCGTGTCTTATAGTGAGATTGAATTCGAGTCAATAACAGCATCTCTTCCAGTGGGTCTTAACAAGAGATGTGATGTAAGCTCGAATCCCTTTCCTTCATCCCTGTCGTGTGTCCACACTACAACGGGATATTTATCTTTATTCGATAAATCATCATCATGAAGGGATACTTTTGTCCAATCCGGATTGTTGATTATGTCGCAATGGCGAGTCACGATCTCTTCAGAAGTGAAGTGATGAAATGACTGGGATCGGGGATTTATGGCAAAATATTCCGAGCGTTTAATAACCACGATCTACAATAGCCTACCGTGCGGAAAAGATGCGGAAGCGACACGAGCAATCGAGATGTATGTAACTGATGCCGGGCAGCGAGATTGGGACGACTATGCGGAGCGGCTGGTCTTCTTTGAGGTTAACCATCGATTAACCGGGTAACGGGATACCCCATTTTATCTAGCGTATGGTTGGTTCCTTGGAGTATGCTGTCCCGGTCGGCTGGACAAGTAAAGATTGTGACATATGTCGGTGGAGAATGCAGGTTCAGCGTCAGTACCAAGCATGTCATTGAGCGTGCGGGCAGGGCGTTAAAAAAAGAGCTGACCGGAACAAGATCAAACTAGGGTCAAGAGTGTGGATATATCTAGAACGAATAACGGAAGGATATGCACGGAACTGGCACACAACGTGGCATGACCCGTTCATGATGTCCGCGTTGATCAGTGAGTATGTTGTTAGGCGGGTGCAGATTAAAGCGTGTTTCCAATAGTACATGTATCCAAACTCAAGCTTGCGAAGAGTTTCCGTGATCCCCCCACCGCATCAGTGACTCGGCTTTTTCCAAGTCCTTGTTGCCGGAGACAGCTGAGAAGCTACTCGAGCAAGATGAATATGAAATGTAGATAATTGTGGATGTCCGAGCAGGCCGAAGAATCGATCGCAGCAACTACGATGAAGTAGACGACGGGAAGGTTATCAATATCTAGTTGTGCTTTAGATGTCTTCGTAATCTAATGCCTCGATTGAAAGATCCCTTCGAAATAAAAAGCCGTCAAACCGGTTCTAGCGTCATCCTTCGCCAATCCTACAATTGAGAAATCAGCTTCCACCGACGCCGTGTTCCGGAAACTGGTTGCCAGATCACCACTGAATGGAGCGAGATTAAGGAGGAGTGAGTTCCGCTGCCCCACCCGCCTTTCATCGTATAAACGTCCGTGTTGGCGTCACGGCATGCGTCAAAAGCGCTTTTAAAGTGTGCTTCCTCCCGATAGTCGTGACAATGCTCATCAGACTCCATGCTACACTCATGCACTCTTTCCTATGGATGCACTCGCTTCTCCAGTCGTGACAAGGGATCCATAACAATGCGCTTGACAGCGCTCGCAATTGTAACTTCACGAGCTGATGTGGCAATACTCGAGGTAATGCATCTCCAGCTCCTGCCTTCGATAACGCCATCTCTTGGTCTTCTTCCAGCGATTCCAGCGAGGTGATCATGTAAAGGTCACATTTGGCAAGACCGAGGTTTGCGGCAGAGACAAATGACCACATATCGAGTATTCTCATGTGTTAAGCTGTTGTAAAGGGGACTCTTGTAATGGCCCTTCCATACTTGTCATTCGGCAAGGCATATCCACTAGCCGTATCCGTTTACCTTTTTGCTGTGAAAACTGCGTTGTGAATTCTTGGAACGATGTGAAGGCGAAGAAGGAATCCTTCACCACGGCGTTTATAGCAAACAAAACGATCCACCTACTTGATGACGGCGTGCATGCGGGATGTTTCATTCAAGATGCGCTTGAACCTTCCGTATGTTTGCCGGAATCCATAGTGTTACTTTAAGCAGTGACAGCCATCTCGTCTCAGCTACTTTGGGACACGGTGACCGTACCTCTGAGATCCGAGGTTGCTGCCTGCTAAAATGTCCTATTAGCACTGCATTTAGGTTTTTCATCCAGTGCGAGCTGCCTTGAAAAGCTCTTGCATGACCACATCTGCCACACCATATTCGAATGAGTTTTCCTTCTGCGCATTGTCACTTCTTGATTTGTGACTAAGTACGCAAACGAACCAAATTTTGACACGTGGAAGGGTTCTTTTTTTACTGATGAACACTGGCGACGGCGGTGTGTCTCTGGGAGATGCGCCGACATTTCCTGTGCAACAAGATGCACTTATGCAGGGGAAGAACGGGCCTGGTCCCGGACTATCGGCGGCTGGGCGAGTCTCCTTCGTGGCTGCGGTCAACGGCTTCGACCACCGCCATGGCTCCAGCGTACCTAACGGACCCGGCGTACCTGACGGAGTCCTCGCTCCTAACAGAGCTCTCGCACCCAACGGACCCGGCGGAAGAAACATTTTCGGCGAGCGAAACGTCCCCGCCGACCGCACCACTCGCCTTCGACGGGAGTCGGGGGACCACAAGACCGACGTGCTGTACTGTTTCGCACTGCCATGAGACGATGGATCGACAAGGCGGATGACGATTTGCGTCCAATTATTCCACTTGAGGTGGAGGCACTTCCAGCATGGATGATGGGTTGCATTGTACTCCCTTCAACGTCCGGATTTCAAGTATACACGCACTCGAGAGCCACGCGGGTTGCGATGCTAGATTTCTTCGAAGAATAGCTGGAGGGAAATGTCATTGCGGTCATGCCACCTTACGTCCGGATGCCTCAACATATTGCGGAGAAAACGTTGCTCTTGCAACGGTTGGAACACCGCACAGGGGAGACGGCTTTCGATTCATTGAGTCGGGAGCTAGTTAAGGGAGCGAATCGAACGTGCTACCATTCGAGCACAAGACGCCTCACGTTCTTCCTGCCGGACCAGGCGGCTGCGGCGAGCTGACATAAAAAGTGCGTATCCTTTCGAGGTACTCTCCTTCAACTCTTTGTCCAGAAACTATGGAGAGGAATGATATTGCTACGTCATCTCTATCCAATGCTACGTCAACTCGCACCATGTTGCAGTACCAAGTGAGAATCATGGTCCATGCCGTGACCGCGGACACAATTCAATCAATTTTATCTTCGAGTGTGTCATGCTCGGTGACGTCGGTGGTTGGAGGGAGCCTAAAGTGGATCAGAAGCGTGCGATTCCGAATTTTGTGTCGCCACGTTTGATTCCGCTTCTTGCCCCGAAAAGATCAAGTTGGTGACGCACTTCAAACGACAGACACAACGCTGATCCTGCATCATCACCGACATTTTCAACGAGTCCCGTGTTTTTCGTGCTATTAGCCGTACCATTCAAGTGCTAAATGCGCGGCTTTCAAGGGCGCTATCTTGTCCGAACACCATCGCAAGCTCACTGGGACGCACCAAGTACCAAATAAAGTATGTGTCTTGACTTTCAAGCATCCTGATGTGTCTTAGCGCCTGAATAATGTTACTGGACAGGCAGAGACGCTAGCAGCGACAACGGCCAAGCTGAAGAAGGATGCTTGCAAGGGACCACTGTTGGCCAAGGTTCCCCAGTGTTCTCCAAGAGACGAACCAAGGTAGGATGCATCCCCCTCTTCTTACCAGACAGCGATAAGCGGAGGTGCCGCACGCGCAGCTGGTCCTACCTTCGCCGGGTGGTTTGACCCAGGTGAGAACAAGAAAAAGCGGGACTCGCGGCCCAGCGCAGCGTCATCTACTCAGGCAGCGCATTCTATTGATACACCGCCTCGACGCCCGCAGTCGAAAGCGGCCGAAGGGACTAGGAAAGCTAGCAATGCGCCAACCAAGCTGTGGCAACATCCGCCAAGAAGAGCACAACGATCTCAGGCAAAGCGTATACAAGCACAACCGCTTCGAACAAGGAAATGGTGCCTACCAACAAAAAATGAACCCGCGGCCAAAACTTCCGTGCCATCAGCCGCTGCTGCCAAGGCTTCTAAGCAGCGTGCACAGGCGTTGCCAAACTGGAAACACCTCATTGGAGTTGTTTACGCGGCATACACGGCAGATCAGACAGCGGACACTTCTGCAGTTCCTGCGAAGGCTGCGCTACAATCCAAG
Source organism: Peronosclerospora sorghi (assembly GCA_026184515.1). NCBI lineage: Eukaryota > Oomycota > Peronosporomycetes > Peronosporales > Peronosporaceae > Peronosclerospora > Peronosclerospora sorghi. Next base: position 8,684,195 of record CM047585.1, on the reverse strand, counting down.
GATAAGGCTTTAGCGGTGGATAAATCTCAGGTGGCGGACGCGCGACGTAGAGCTGAAATACCGACTTCCACAGCCGCGTAGAAGAAGATCGACGCCGAAAACAAGAAGATCTTCTTTTTCAAGGCTCGCTCTAATGCGCTGGAGTTGGCTATTGATCGTGAATCTTCAGGTCTTGACCAACATACTGCTCTCGATGATTCGGACGGAGAATTTCCGCAGTTGGAGTACGCATATCGCACCGCTGGTGCAGAGACTAACCGAGCGAAGACAGCAGCAGAAAATGCCACGAACAAATTACAACAACCGACTCGCCATTGGGCCAAGATTACTCCAAAAGAGCCGCCCGAGTTCGAGGCTGCTGTCAAGCGCATGGCCTCACCGCCGTGCGAGATTCCTGCTGTGACAGCAGAGAAAATTCAGGAGAGGAGTCACGCAACGATTCAGCGATTGTTGTCGTCGTATGTGCGCCACAAGCGGGGTATGCTTAGTGTGACATCAAAGGCCGCACCTAGTGCGGTGTCATCTGGGGCGGGACCATCTGTTCCGGCTCCATTGGACATGCCACAGACAAACTCCCAGGACCAGGCCACAGTGAACTGTCATGATATCTACGTAACTAGGGTGGACTGAACTTTAACGTTTGGGACTACTATAAGAATGGATGATCTTGGTGGAGGGGCTGTAACGCTGCCCCCATGTGCCGATAACGTTCGTATTCCAGCGGAGCTAGCGAAGGCTATTAAAGACGAGCTTAAGGCCTCTTCAGAAACCATATCTGATCCAAACATGGGTACCTACGATCTCTGGACACGACCGAGGGCGCTCAGGAGACAAGAATTATCCAGGAGGCAATCAGATACCCGATGGATCTTATTCGCACTCCAGATCATCACGAACAGATGTTACGGTCAACAAAGATGCTTAAGGCTCCTGAAACCGCGTCAGCTGCAGTAGCATCCGCCGCAGTGCCGGAGAGCAGTCAAATTTTGGCAAACACTGCTACAACACGGAAGTGGGTGTCCGAGCGTAAAGTGGGGACGGAGGTACCTTCTACATTGCATGTTGGTCCAAAGGTCCAATCAGCGTGGATTACAGCGTGTACGTTGAAACTGGCGACGCTTGTCAGTGCACTGCCGTACCCGGTGGCTACCTCGCCTCGATGTCGAGGGACAACCTTCGAGCCTTTGGACATTCGATCAACAGCGAGTCCCAACTGGCTGTTATACTCCAACATACCACCCACGTCAATAAAGAGCTGCGAGAGCTGTGTAAGGGTTGGGCTCCAACAGAAGACGGTCAGTCTGGACAAATCCGGTGGAAGACGACGGACAACCTACAACGCTGGAGAAAGTTCTTAAACTACAGCCGAAGCTGCTGTGCGCGAATGTTTCGAAACCGCTGTCGGACTTGGATCATTGGGTCGTCCTCAATGTCCTGTGTGTGTTGCTACCACAGCTTGCTCCTGTCGCAGATGAGACAAAGGTGGTAATGCCACAGTCCAAAGCGGTACTATACCACTTCTCCGAAGAGGTGAGCGCAGCTGTCGGTGGCATTTTATCCAAGTCTGCCAAGTAGAAGCCGGCACTTGACCTTATCGCCCGCGATGGTCAAATGCTGGACCATCAGTACTAAGGGCACCTCGGCTCCGCAAGGGGACTGCTTTGACAAGGGATGAGAATCCAAGCCCCTCTTCCTCAAATCCTCTAGAGCAACATCGGTCGCCTGCCGGGGTTGAGTTTCCTTCCGTTATCCCTCCAACGGCTTGATCACCTTGGGGTTGCCGTAAAATTATGTTGAAGACTTCTAAAAGGCCGATCGAAACCAGCATCGATATCCATTCGCAAAATGTCGCGGGATTCCCCAAAAATCCGGAACGGTGTGAAAAATGGTTTGGCCGTTTTAGGCAGTGAGAATGGCGAGGAGCCATTGACTTGGTCCTATTACAAGAAACGCGGGTCTCTGTTGGTAAAGGAGCAAGCTTAAACAAGTTGTACAACTCCACACGGGTCTTCTTGGACAAACCCGGACGCAAATTATGGACTGAGTCAGACGAAACGCGTGGAGGGGTTGCAATTTTACTAAATCCGTACTCGTAGATTACTGAAATGTAACCGTGGCATGAAGCACAGTGGCCACCGCACTGGATGTTTGTTCGTATTACTATTCGAGGCGAAACCGTTCTTGTTGTCAACGTATATGACCTGAGTGGTAAGGCTGAACGGGAGACGTTTTTTTAGATGCTTCGACATCACCTTTTGGAACACGACGATGGGTGGGGATTTAAACTGCACGTTGGTGCCTCTAATTGACCGTTCCTGCGTCTCACCTCCCAGAAGACATGATTCCGAGGCGTTACGAATGTTTCTTGAGTGAGAAAACCTTTTCGATATTCTCGAGGATGATATGGAGCGAGCGGAAGAAGAGAGGGCCATATCAGTATTTCATGCGGCGGCGCACACTTTTTTCTACACCTTGCCTGGCGGTGGGCAGCAACTTCTCGACTTGATCGGTGGTACGTGAGCGCTTTTCATACTGATTGAATTCGAGACGTCGATCAGTCTGTACCTGGCCCAGCCGCTGACCACAATGGGATCAGTATACGGATTGGGGCGCCACGACATGTTGTGCGAGTACGTAAGCCACGGCGATTATATCTAGTCCCGGACTGTGCACAAACGACCGCGACAAGAGCCATTATTGTGGCCATTGAGGTGGCACAGATTGAAGTTGACAAGGCCAGTTCTGTTCCGACTTCAGACGCTCGTACAGCCCGTCGTTTGGCTCACTGGTGGGATGGATGGAAGATCGGGTTACGCTAAGTTCTTTTGGAGACAACCAAGATAGCCCGCCAAGGTTTTCCACGCAGCTACAGACAGCGGCTGAAGCGTCTCTATGTCCGTATGAATACGGCGCTGTCGGAGGCACGCTCATCGGATAACTCACTGGCGTGTACTAAAGCGGTATGTGACCAACCAAGCCCCGCCGATACTTCTGCGGCACTTCGGCGAAACGTTGCGGAGTGGCGACGATTATGGCAAAGGGCCAAGGAAGAGCGACTTCTTGTCCAGCACACGTACTCTCCAGGCAAGACTTCTCGTCGTTTCTACGCGCGGGTGTCTACAAAATTTCAGGACAACACCATCGTTTCGTTGGGTGTCCGGCCAAGCTACATACGGGACAAATAGGTCGCAGGAGTTGGCTGAGGAAATGGCAGACGGCTGGGGGTATCTTATGAACATTGTTTTGATCGCTCAGATGACACAGCGGCATTTCTTGACCAGGTCGCCCGACCTGACCGGGTTGATGGCTATACTGTGACGTCAGCCATATCTCCAGAGGATGTGTGCGCGGCTTTGAAGAGGATGAAACGTGGGAAAGCTGCGGGACCGGATGAAATTAGAAACACATTTTACCGCTATTACGCAGACGCTCTCTCGCCCATTCGCGCAACACTGTACACTAGATGACTGGAGTGCAGCGTGTTTCCGGCGTCTTTTGGTGAAGCGAGCATTCAGTGTCTGAAGAAAACGGCGGCTTCCGCCTTGCCGCTTGATCATAGCCGGATCGCGCTGCTCAACAGCGACTACAAGTTGTTTACAAATATCCTTTCGTTCCGGATGCGGCCGATGCTTTCGCGTATCGTTCTGACAGCTCAAGTTGGTTTTGTCCCGCAGCGGTCGATTCATACAGCTCTTGACATTGTTTTTGCGGTAAACAAAGCAGCAAGTGCTGAAAGCGATCTACACGGAGCTATTGTTTTGCTTCTGGAATTTTCATGGGCATACGACAACACGTTGCAACGTCCGTTTCTACTTAAATTGCTGACCTGGATTGGATTCTTGCCAAATTTTTATCAATCCTCGCGGCATTACACCGCGATAAGCCTTGTCAATTTATTGTGAATAGGTACCGTTCAAGTCGACGTGAAGTTCACTGTGGCGTCCGTCAAGGGTACCCTCTTGCCCCCTCCTTCTTTTTATACTCGCCTTGCATTGTGCCTATCGAGTGATTCAAGAGAGAGAAGACATTCACGGGGTAACTCTTACATCTGGAGGGTGAGCCACTTACTTCAAGTTTCAGGATACGCTGATGACACGGCGGTATACCTGCGCGATCGGTCTGCCGTTCTGCCTGTTGCTACGATTCTCGATGATTTTGCGGATATTTCAGGGCTGTTAACGAAACGATCCAAGTCTATGATCATTGAGCTGGACCCAGGCGTATCTTCTCTGCCTTTGGACACATGTGGATTCAAGTTGCTGTGTTCAACCGAATCCTGCAGATATATTGGTGTACTGGTGGGTTAACAGGATGCGATAAGTGCCAATTGGTCTAAATGCATAAGATACCTATAGAGTCGACTTTTTCTATCCCGAGAAAAGACTCACACGGTGGAACAAAGAGCTCGAATTGATAGCGCCATCGCAGTGCCAAAAATTACCTACTTAGCACGGCACTGCTGTCCACCTCCCGCCCTGGTAAGTCGGTTGAAGGGCTTGATTCTGGACTTTGTATGGTTCTTCCGTGATGGCAAGAGGTCTCGACCGTGGGTCCCCTCCGATATGTCCTTACTACGGATACAGCAAGGTTGGTTATCGTTTATTTGAACGGAACCGATGACTATGGTGGCTACCGCTGTTGGACAGTTGGCAGCTACAGCTTCGTCGAGAGATTTGCTGATCGGGGATTTCTTATGGGGATCTACCGACTTGGGCCCGGCTTACATCACGCCAGTTGGGCCCAAGACCAGAAGCCTCGACTCCAAGCGACGCTTTGGTTAACCGGATCTAAAATTGTCGGGCTTTTAGCTGCTCGCCATGCACGCCTAGGAGAGGTCACGGAGGTCTGACAGAGGGCCGTCTCTTTTACATCGACAGCCGTGGTCGAATACAATGGAGACGGTAGTGTTACAATTGATGTCCGCCGTGTGCTAGACGAAAGGCCGCGGGCCGGGATGCGAGCGGTAGTAGCGACATCAAGTCGCTTTGAGCAGAGGTGTATGGTACACGCGACGATGACAGACATGTCTTGGCTGCGGGACCGCAGAGGCAATGTTTATACATTGAAAGGAAAAGATTTTGCGATGGGGTCCAAGTACCTTGGCGATATACCGAGCTGGGAGCCGACTCATCGTGGTGCCATTCGGTTTTTTTCCAAGCGCAAAATGGCTACTCACTATATGTCGATGCGTCGGCACTTTGGGACCTTCTACTTTGCTCTCTTATACAATTTTACAGCACTAGACTACTGGTCAGTTGAGTCAGGAGCGTTGATAGATTACTCGACAAAGGTCCATCAGCATCATGAATGACTCCTCGGTCATGACGGTACATTGAAATCGCTTTTCTACACGGGTATGGAGGGAAAAGTGGATCCGGTCTCATAGATGTCTGCTTGCAATTCCGCCGCGTGTCTGGACAGTGGATCTATTGTCCACTTCGGCGCGCATCCAATGCTCACGCGTGTCGTACACCTATGGGCTGGCCGTCGACGATGGAGGCCGCAACGACAAAAACTGATACAGATAATCGCTACAGATAATCGCTCGCAGACGAGAGTGAAAAAGGAAAAAGCATTTGAGACGAACGAATGGCAAAGCCGGACTTCCAAGTGATTGCAGCAGGTACATCTCTGATCGAATGGAGAGATATCCGAAGGATAAGATCTTCCTTCCCGACGAACGCTCAGACGCTTTATCGTCTGAAGAGTAACAGCTTCCCGCTCTTGAATTGTGCTAGCCAGGATCTATCTTTCCCCGACCGAACGTTTCCGATTTCCATTCCGGTCATGGCTAATCATGTATTCTGGGATTTCCCAAGTGCCCGGCGCCATTGGGAATATCTATTTGAACGGTGGCAACAGCTGGGCGACTTGAGGGAGGCAGATCTGCACATTTGGGTGTTTGGCATGGACCTTCCGGATACTCCGAGTCATGCGTGGGATGTCGTCAAATACGCTATAGGACCCGGCGTTGATGTGTTTAGAGCGGATATGCGGTCTTTCCCGTAACACGTGAGCTCTGGTGTTTTCTCGTTTTCACGACAATACATTCCATCTGGGTTGAGCGTCTCCGCCGCTTGGAAGACGCATCTCTGTCACAGGAAGTACACAACGCACGAACCATGACACAATTTCGACGAACGGTATCACGTTTCGGAAGATCAACTTACCATCCGGACATCGGAGACGGACTCCGGTTTGCTCGAGTACGGTCGGCGCTTGCTGATACCGTCATCTGCTTTGATACCTCCCTTGCGATAGCTGCCGCTCAACAATCTCTCTGGCGTGTTCTACTTGCTTTTCTTCGATGGAGGATCAAGACATCAAGAGGAAATCCTGGACCGGGCGGAGCAGGATCCTTCATTGTCCAACTTCACATGCAGACGCACGCAGCATGCGTCTTATGGGTATCGATCATGTCTTACGGTTGTAAAAAGACCACGAATAACGTAGATAAATACTGGGGTCTCGTGAAAGGGCTTCGACAAGCGAAGGCTAGTGGCAATTCACCTCTGCATGTCGTGGGGTACAGCGCGCTCGTGCTTCCTCAACTCCGGACGCAACACCTACCACGCAATCCTCACCTGGTGCTGCTATTTAGAGAGGCAAGAGTACTTGCTGACGATATCGTTGGCTCCAGCTGGGGACATCACTATCGCACATACAACAAAATGTGGATCGAATGGCAAATATTTCTATGGACACCGAAAACTCAACTCAAGTGCACGCTTCCGGGGAGGCAGGTATGGTGAAGTAGGCTGCAGCATTCCTCGACAGTGATGTCAACCATTGGCTAGAGTACTCTCAAGCAGAACTCCACGAACCCCAGAGACCCGCGCTGACGACATGTAACCTGGTCATATCGAGACAAGACATTTCTCGACGGCGCGCGGTCCGAGGACAAGTCATTTCAAATATTTAAAGTTATAGTCGCCACGGCAACTGTATTGCCCGTCGACAGGATGTACTAAGTCGTACGCGTACTTAAATATACCTCACCTTCTCACTCACTCACTCCTTCTTTGCATTTTCCAAGTCGAGTACCAAGCCCTTGGAACTTCCCAGTCATAGAACGAGCACTGTCTGATGAGACACCGATCAAGATTTATCTCCAAGGATTGTACACGAAGCCGTCTATATAAGGAAGACATGCCTTGATGAGTCGAACGATCCAGAGCCAACGACATGCCGGCGGATTATTTAAGGCAATATCGTATAGCGCTTGTAGACACTATGATGCTGAAACGCTTACATAATTTGCCGTCATCATGTTTGTGTCATGAGACAGCCCACTGTCGGTGCGCACCAAGTGAAGCATCCTTGCCGCCAGCCATTCGAAACGAGGCTCCTAAAGCGACACACATCCAAGAAGGAGTGAGAACGGCTTTGATCCGTGGACTACTGCACCGTACGCATGCATGTCCTCCTCATCGCGCTCTTTTCCTTCTTCAGATGACGTCTCCGTGCTGTTTCTTCGAGTGGATGGAAGAGACGGAGTGCTCTTGTGCGAGTAATGTGTTCGAAGAGATCAGGAGGAAATACAAGCTTTTCGATGAAAACCCGGCTCCTCTTTCCTCATCTGATGTGAGCGCTTGGTGACTCCGTCCACTTTTTCAGATACTGTATCCGGTGCGTACACGCACGGTGCGGCTAACGCACAGAGGAAGACTTTCCTTTAAGCGGCGTTAGCCGATACTTAGCCGATCCGCCCTTATAAAAGGGCTTAGTAAGAGAGAACTCTCTTACTCGGGGCCAAGATTCCACTTTGTTTTACCAGTTAGCACAAGCTAACGCCTTAACACAAGGCTCCCTTAATAAGGGGGTAGCTAAGGGAAGAACTTCCCTTAGCTACTGCACTCACTACGCGCGCGACCGGTCGAGGTCAAGCGTCCAGTAGTCGTTGAGTGAAATGAAAATTGAATGTATATTTAATATGTAATTGGCCTAAATTAATTTAAACTAATTTAAACTATATGTAATACTAAGTAGAACTTACCAAATTCGTACCTAGATAAAATGTAGTGTACACCACCTGTGTACTAACACGTGGCTGGCTGCCACGACTCCACCAAGGGCTTCTTCCCTGATTGGTTTAAATAACCAATGGTCCAAAACCTTTCGGACCGGTCAATACTGACCCCAACCGTAGTGTACTCACGTACACCACCTACTAAACGTGACCCGAATGTAACCCTGTTACATCCTCCCCCATCAAGACTATTGCTTACGCAATAAATCAATTTTAGTTGGAGAACTCCAACTGCCAGAACCTATGGCTAACCATGAGCACCATTAGTGGTGCTGAAGATGGAAACTATTCCGATAACTCGGAGGTGGATGCCCTTGGGGATATCTCCCCAAAGGCTGACCACTCCGACAGCGCCGAACGGCGGTGTCGGACATCCAATCCATTCCCCACACGTGGGGAAAACGCTCTAACTCGTGCGCCACCTCTACCAACTACGGATGATGCATTCGGGTCGCTGAAGGCGACCATCACCAATGAACCGGACACGGTTCATGAAGCTCGACATGCCGTATCGGCCCGGAAGGGACCTCGTGACCCTCAAGAAGGCTAAGAACGAGGTGAATAGGGGCTTAACCTCCTATACCCCTGGTCCAGCGGCTTTAATGCCGCGTGAAATCGCGCGCAGGAAACAACTCCGGGCCAAACTGCTAACGCCTAAGCAGTTCACTGTCAAGTCCTACCGAGCGCGACTCGGAAAACAGGCACGCGGTGCCATGGTAGAGATCCTCCGCGAGGTTCCCTGCGTTCTCCTACGGGACGAAAGTGTCGAGGACGCAGAACGGGCATTCCGCGCTTGGTCGGAAGGGGCGAAGCATCTCCCCTGCTTTGAAGAGCTGTACAACAGCTTTTCCGAACCCGACGTTCGGGTAGAGATGGCGTAACGCTTGGCATATGCTCACGCCAAAGCGCAGGAGCAATTAACTGCCTCTTACTACACGCGCCCTGCTCTCGATGTGGTGCCGGAGAGAAATGCAAACTCTACATCTGCCTCCGGCAAACTCCCAGCTACTGGGAGTGAAAGGGATTCTTCCGCCCCTTTGATCGTTGACTCTCATCGGGGTTCTACCGCTCGAAAGCGTCAACGCCGTCATTGCAATCCTGCCGCAGGGGAGTCTCGGACTCCCACGAACTCTGGGAATGTGGATAACCTTTCGACTTCACCAGGTATTGGGTCTCACCCCGGTGATGGCGTCGTGCCATCAAACGTTCGACATGGTAATGTGGAGTAACCTCCGTATCGAGGACTGGAGGAGGAGGTCGCGCTATTGCGACGTGAGTTCCACGAGCACTGTGATCGACACAGCCGTCGCATCCAAGATGCCCAGGAGGGACTCCGCGAAGAGGGGTGTGTGAATGAACGCCTCGAGAAGCGGCTTTCCTCCCTCAAGTCTCTCGTTGCGGAGCTTCAGGATCGTATTTCAACCCTGTCGGAGATGTTCCGACCTGCTTGACTTTCGGCTATCCGACTTTCCACCCTCCTCCAAGCCTCCGGGTTCTGGTATGGCTTAAGCATACCCACATAGAAGTTTGGATGCGTACGCATCGCCTTCGGGATGTCCAAGGTGTACGACAAGCTCTTTCGGGATAACACCTTAAAGGGGCCCACAAACCTGGGGCGCAGTTTATTGCGCAACACATTTGAAACTGCATATGTAGGAAGATTTTTAGCGTTTAATAAAACACTTTCTCCTACTCTGTATACCTTTTTGTTACGCCGTCCCTTTCTGTCAGCTTGCTCCTTCTGCTTGTCTTGGATTTCCATCATGGCATCGCAGACGTGTCGTAAGAAACTAAGGCGCGTCGATAAAAACTTATCGATGTGCTTTCGCAAAGATACAGGGCTGCCATCTGGGAATCCTCCCCCTCAAGCCCTGGGCCACACACACGTGGCGTCAACGGGACCCTCGGATTCATTAATCCGTTCACGTAAAACGGGGTAAACCCCGTAGATGCATGTACCAAATTGTTGATAGCAAATTCAACCAACGGAAGCATCTCACTCCAACTCTTTGGAGAATCCGGACATAAACTCCGGAGAATATCCTCCACAACGCGATTAACGCGTTCCGTCTGACCGTCCATCTGCGGATGATCCGCAGTGGACATGAGGAGCTTGGTGCCCAGCACCTTAAACAACGCTCCCCATAATTGTCCCGTAAAACGGGAATCCCGATCCGACACAACGGAATCGGGTAGACCATGCTGTCGAAAGACACGGTCTAGTAACACTTTGGCTGTTCCTTGTCCATCTATGGACTCTGGCACCACCGCCAGGTGAGCCATATTGCTCAAACGGTCTACAAAGACCAATATGCCGGTGTTCCCGACCTTATCCTTCGGAAAACCGAAGCTAAAATCCATGCTAATGGATTTCCAACACTCCGTTGGCACTGACAAGCTCGCCAAAGGCGCAGATGAACTTGCAGAGGGTTTAACCCTCTGACACGTCTCACAGGTGCATATATACGCACCGACTCACTTATACATTTTGGGCCAACAATACAAAGCGCTTAAAGCGCTGTAGGTCTTATCCCGACCTAAATGGCCCCCGGTAGGGGCGTCATGTGCCTCAAAGAGGACTCTATACTTCAGTTCCTCATCATGAGGAACTACCACCCGCGGAGTGTCCTCCGCGCTCGTTCTATAATATAGCAAACCGTCACAGTACCTGTAACGGTGTAAACGAGCTTTATCTCGAATTGACAGGGTTGGCTCAGACGATCCAAGTCCCTTGTCACCCAACGCACTGATAAGCGCCGTACATTGTGGGTCTCTCTCATACGTCTGACGTATGATATACACCACAGACGAGGTGACGAATGTCTCGTGAGCGAGCTCGTGATCGGGACGACGCGATAACTCGTCTGCAAGTACATTATGTTTACCAGGATTATACTATACCTCAAAGTTGTACTCCGCAAAGAAGGAGAGACAACGGGCCATCCGTTGGGAGAGATGGGGCGACTTCGTCGCTGTCCGTAAGGACGCGTGGTCAGTATAAACCACGAACGGCTTTGAGACGAGTAGGTGAACCCTAAACTTGACAAGGGCATACTTCATAGCAAGTAGCTCCTTATCATGAACGGGATAATTCCGTTCCGCAGCTTTAAGCTGCCTCGACTCAAACGCGATAACGCGTTCCTTTCATGCATCGTCTGCTTGTAACAAAGCACATCCGATTGCGAAATCGTTGGCGTCGCAGACGACACTAAATGGTTTCGTAGAATCTGGGAGAGTAAGAACGGTAGCTTTCAACAAGCTCCCTTTTACCGCTGCAAAAGCGTTTTGGTGTTTGATTTCCCAACGCCAATCAACGTCATTCTTAAGAAGGTCGGTTAATGGCTTCGCCATTTCAGCGTAGTTCTCGCTGTACTTGTGGAGATAATTGGCTAATCCAAGCCACTTCCGTAAATGTCTAAGATTTACAGGCAAAAGACACTCCACAATGGCTTTCACTTTCGCGGGATCCGCCCGCACTCCATCCTTACCGATGAAGCATCCGAGGAAAGGAATTTCCTCAGCACCAAAGATACATTTGGATGCGTTCGCATATAACTAATGCTCCCGCATACATTCGAGCACCGCTTGAAGGTGTATCAGATGCGTCTGAACATCAGATGGTTCGCCTTCCGCGCGACTATGAACGAATATATCGTCGAAGTACGTCTGAACGTACTTTCTATGAGGGCGAAAGAGTTGAGTCACCAAGCGATATAAAGTCGCTGGTGCATTCGAAAGCCCCTGTGGCATAACGAATCACTACCGCAGCATGCCACTAGGCGTGCGGACCGCTGTAAGCGGAATATCGGATGCTCGCATGAGCACCTGATAATACCCGTCCACCATATCTAAGGCACTGTACACCGTACAGCCCGCCATATTGTTTCGGAGGACATCCTTCCGAGGAATCGGAGTCTGCATGGGTACAGTAGCTGCATTCAGCTTATTGTACGCATGCACAATGCGCCACTTTCCGTTCGGTTTACGAACACAAAAGTGGGAGATAAATGGGGAGACTTGCTCTCCCGTACCATCCCTGCCTCTTCTTTCCCCTCGAAGAATGCGTCGATGACGTCGCATTGCTCCTTGGGGAGAGGCCACTGCCTAGTGACGCAGTATTTGGTTCCAGGAGCCAAATCAATTTCATGTCGGAATCCCCGATCCGGTGGTAACCCCATCGGCGGGTTGTCACTGATGACATCTCCGAATTCCTTTAGTAAGGATGGTAAGGTTCCTCAGGATCCTCGAGGATCTTGAGACCGCTTCGGGCATCCAATGCCTGTTTGGTTTGCACCAAAACTGACTCGTCCATCGTGGATGAGGAGTTCAACTCCTCTTCCGGACGTAATACTACAACCTCGTCGATTTAATCTGCTTTCAAAGCAGTTTCAAACTCGTTGAAGGACATCTCCTCCAACGACAACAGTTCGCCTACCCCAGGCAACCGTTTCAGGCTTACGCCTTCTGTGACAAAACCTGTCACACTATTCAGCATCCTATAGGACTACTGACTACTGGCCTCAGGACTCATACCGGGAACCAGATGGGGGGAGTCAATTGCCCCATCTATTGGAAGCGCCTCGCACCTATCCACATATGTCTCTACCTATACCACCGGTGACTCGCCGGTCTCACCTACAACGGCGTAGTCGGAATCATTTCCGACGTGCGAAAGAGACAAACTTCGGGTCTCTTCGCTTGGAAGCGCCTTGTGCTTAACCACAGGGGTCTCTACCCCTCCCACTAGAGTCGCCTCAGAAAAATCCACCTCTACCAATGGCGACTCTCCAGTCTCACCTATAACGGTGTGGTCGGAATCATTTCCGACGTGCAAAAGAGACGAACGACAGGTCCCTTCGCTTGTAAGCGCCTCGCGCTTAACCACAGGGGTCTCTACCCCCACCACTGGAGTCGCCTCAGAAGAATAAACCTCTTCCACTGGCAACTCACTAGTCTTACTGTGGTGGAGTCAAGTTCAAAATCGAACACAGTTGTGTCGAGAACCTGACCACCATCGTGCCCAGACTTCCAACTTAAGGGGGGGGGGGGTACCCCGCGGACCTTCGCTTGAGATCCGATCTGATCGTCCGCTGCTAGCAGACGACCGATCATCAACATAAGACGCCTGCTCCGATTGATCTTGCGTTGCCATATCACCTTGTTTACCCGATGGAATGGGCTAGTTCTACACTCGGTGGATCGTGTCCCTGGTTGACTTGGGTCTGATAGTTTGCAGACCGTACTGGGGGGGGGTACCCTGGGCGGAACTCTTCACCCTGGGTACTTGTGGACCGGTTACACTTGAAATATGTATAGCCCAATGGGTCGACCGTCCAATCGATCTAGACCCAACCAATATGAGATAATAGAGGGCAGACCACTCAACTGGTCTAGCCCCTGACCAATATGAGAGAAGACCAAAGTCGGTCTAAACTCCAGCCAATGTTATAATAAACCAAGATGTCCACGTAAATATCCAATATGCTCGTGAATTCCACAAACGATATCTCCACGTAAAGACCAATCCACTTGTTAGTACGTTCCAAACGTACTTGACTTGAACTTGTGAGAAGTCAGCCAATGGACACTCCTGTCGAAGGACTTCCGGCGGGCCAAATGCGTCTGCGACGCGCCCCGGCCGGGTATAATGGGAAGGAGGGGATTACTCGACCCTCTGTCCCCAAACACTCCGCGACGTGCGAAGGCGACTTAGAAAACCAAACGTTTTGAGAGTCTCTTAGGACCTCTTAGCCACTTTTCCAATCCAAGACCAATTTACCTCTTTTCCACTAACCTTACGGTCCCAATATGTACCAAACACTAAAATATGTAAGATGCACGCAATGTCATGTGACTTACCAAAATCCGTGTGCTTGACACCCTTGCACATGATAGGCTTAAAAGCACCCCTTGTTTCCACCAATCCGATCGCTGACCAGCTGATCGGCACGCCGTTGACAGAAGGTGACCAAAATTTAGCCTCCACTTTGCCACAGCCGCCCCTGAGTCTGGTCGCAGCCGCGCAACGGTAGCGACCCGATCTCACCACCAGTTAACTCTTTCGCCGCATTTGACCTCCTTGACCTTCACGGCAACCAACATTCCACCAATGGACAGGTCTTCGGCCCCACCTTCACCAGGTATGCGCGCCTTGTACGTCTGATCTCCTTGTAACTTCTCTTGACGCTTGATCCTGCAGGTGCCCTGTGCTCCCAGTCACCACACATCGATTCCCTTAGCCGATCGACCCGATCTGACAGCTCTTGCGGCACCCCAGGTTCCGATAGACCGGATGGGGATCAGATCGGGTCTGATCAGCTTCGAAAGACCATCTGCGACCTTCAGTCGGAGCTGGCCACCAAGAATGCATCGTTCCTGCAGCTGCGGAAAGATGTCGACACCTTGACCCTCTTGGCTGCGCAGTTGAAAGATGTTCTCGCCGAGAACGCACATCTCCGGGCCCAGCTTGCCCAACAAACAGCGCGAGGTAAGTCGATCGATCCGATTTTCACCTTGGAACTTCCCTAACCTCTCTTCGTATGCAGATCGGTCGCCCACTGACATGGCTCAAGCGGTTGACGCCTTGCTTGCGGCTGCTCGACAGTCGCGTGACCACTGCGATCAGCTCCGCCCCATATTGGACGGGCTGATCGGCGCTCGGCATGATCTGTTTCGCCTAGAAGCGTACTGGTCACACCTCCGGGAACAGCTCGCGCTGGTCAACCGGCAGAGTTTGGAGGATCAGTCCGACCGGACCCTACTCCGTACCCAACATGGTGACCTAGAGCGGCAGATTAGCGAGCTACAGGTCGTGGTCAAGGATCAGGTCGATAAGGTCTGGTCTTTCCAGAGCCAATCGGACACCTGGACCCAGGAGTCAGACCGCCGTTGGGCTGCCGTAGAGCAGTGCCATAAACAGCTGACCGACTTGCTGTACCGGCGTCCGGCTATTAGATCCAGCGCGGACCGGTCTGCCTCGGCCGTTCTGGTAGACCTACACCAGGGTCGGGAACAACGTCACTCATTGGCTAAAATTCGGCACACCAAGATTTCGAAAACTTCCAAGTATAAACGCAAGGACGCGTCGAAGGGCTAAATGGTGCGGGCATAGCTCGCGAGTCCGAATTCGAGAAGAAGCGGGCGGTGCCCTAAAAGAAAGCCAAGACGACGGCTCATCTCTCAAGCCCAAGATCGGCCATAGCCGGCACTTCCAACATCACCAAATCTCATGTGCCCTCGCGCCCCCGTTCTGTTCGTATCCAGCACACAGAGGTCTCCTCCGGAGGGGACTCGGACAGCGGATCGGGAGATTCTGAGTTCACCCACAACGCGTTATCTAAGTCCCGGTCCGATCGGCGTCGAGGTCCTGCTCCGACGAAGTCTGCATCGGGGACTGATCAGGCGATCAGTTCCCAGAGTAACGAAACTGCAAGGTCTCGTGAACCGTCCGGATCGGCGCCTTCCTGCCAGCCTGGTACTTCTGGACTACGCCGTCACGCCCGATTGAAGGGAATATCGATTGGAGATCGAACTCTCCCATCGCGGACTTTCGACGCCGTTATGCCGTTGTCACCGGGGCAGATCGGTAGCTAGCACCGGTCAGCCCTGACCAAACAAGGTCTCGTCCGGTTTCTGTCACGACCCGACTTTTGGCTCTTCCCTCCAGCTCCGAAGGCTCCTGACCCATCTGCATGGCGGGTGGACATGGTTACAGCACCACATATCGCCCGTTTGTATGCAGATCAGCCATGGAAAGTGTTCATCCGCCCCAAGCTGGGATTCATATTTGCGCCGGCTGCCTGGGTTGACTCGTTCTTGGGTCGAGTGAAAGCCTTCAATGAAGCCCACAGCCAGGCGATCTGGGAGTCTAAGCACTATCTAGTGCTTCTTCCTGACCGATTGCAACATGACCAATGCCTGGTCTCGTTCCAGAAGAACCGGAAGAGGCGCCGGAGTCGGGCAGGCGAGGCCTGGCAGGCCCTATGCCAGTTTATTCTGGAAGGGATGCTGGCCCGCGAATGCGACATCGACATCTTTTTATATCCTGTGGTTCTTCATATGACCAAGCGTCGGGTTGAGAAAGCCGGGGTGTTGGATAACGACGGCGTCTGGTATCCTGGTCTCCACTGTGACGAGCCAATTGCAGACCTGAAGGACGCCTTGATCCAGATGGATCGGAAAGGGCCTTGGCGTAATCAGTTCCAGGACCATATTGTAGATCACCCGGCGCTGACTATCGGTCGCCTGTGGGGTGATTTCGAATCTTGATACAGTAATAGCTGACCAGATAATTCATAATATATGTCATCATTCTTTCAAACTTCTTGATCACCTGGTCACTTGACCAAAATTCATCACTTTATCCAAACTTGCACCAACACTTTATCATATACAGTTCCATTCACATCGCGAAAATCATCATCACGTTCGTCACTCCACTACTCCAGTTCATCACAGTTTATCATATGTTCACAATAATTCAGACCTTACACATATTCACACCGATCGGTCTGATCGGTGCTACTGCGTGTCTTGGTCTGCATCTTCATGAGTCTGCATCACTGCGAAGCGATTCCGACTGACTCGTTCTCGCTCGAACTCTCGTAGCTGTGCTCCACAATTTAGATCAAGTTCATCGATCCAAGTTGTTTCATCATGATCTTTCCACCGGACCAGATATTCTCGGTGGATACGACCGAAACGTGTCTTCTTGACCGATCGGACATCTAACACCTTCACCACCTCGAATTCGTCCTCCTCCAATGGCCTTTCCCAACTGTCCTCCGGCAGCAGAGCTTCATCAAAATCGAATCTCTCCGCTTCATCCACCAGACAGGGTGTTTTGGGACGATCGGGGAACTCTCTGACCAGCTTCAATTTGGACACATGCACGATCGAAAAAACTTTATAATCCGTGCCGATCGTGATCAGACAGGCAGCATGCTCGCCGATCAGCTCTGCTACACGGAAAGGACCGTGCCACATATGATCCAACTTCCTTGCATAGCCTTCCTTGACCCGATCGAGGTATAACCAGACCCTCGCCCCTGGCTCAATACCGTGAGGTCGGACCTGATCGTTATTCCGATCTGCTCGATCTTGTGTGGCCTGCGCAACTTTTTGTTGACGACTTCCTTCGCATGTTGATAGTGCTTCTGGACCTGCATACGCCAACGGCGGGAATCGCGATCACGGGTCCGAGTGCAGCCGATCGGTATCGCCGCTTCAAGTGTCGATCGAGGGTCCCATCCATACGCCAGATAGAAAGGCGTCTCTCCTCGGACCCGATCGGTTGAAGAGTTGAGTGCGAATACCAGTCTTTCTGCATACTCATCCCAGTCACGTTGGTCTGGGTCGGCCACATACATCTTGATCGCCCTTGTTATTGTCTGAACCATGCGTTCAGCCGATCCGTTCGCTTGCGGACGATATGCCATCGTCGCACTCTGTTTCTGGCCTAGCATGTTATTGAACGACCGGAACACCTCGGCCATAAAACCGGGTTCTCGATCGTGCCTGATAACTTCGCTGGCGCCGAACCTTCTAAACACGCATTCTTCGTAACTCTGGGCGATCTGCTCCGCAGATCGGGAGTGCACTAGCCTTTGCAATCACCAGACCGGTGAATAGGTCGACCCAGATCATCAGCTCAGTGTTGCCGCGTGTCGATCTGGGCAGTGACGGTATGTGGTCCATCGCTATCACCTGGAAAGGGTAGGTATCATCCATATTTCTGGGCGATCGGCCCTTGATTATCGGTCTGCCCTTTCCGGTCTCGCAATCCGTGCAACAGCCCACATATTTCTGCACGCTTCGAAAAAGTCCTCTCCAGTGAAAGTGGGCCCTGATCTTGTGATATGTTCTGCCTATTCCTTGATGTCCCCCTTCTAGACTCACATGGTAGTGATGAAGGACATCCGGCTGCAGCAACTCAGGGATCACCAGTTTTGCCAGTCGATATCGATCGGCACTGTCTTGATCAGTGTTGCGGCAGTAATATAGCAATCCATTTTCATCCACATCGTAACTGTCCGCGATCTGGGCACAATCTTTCACCTGACCATTTGTCAAATTGGACAATTCACCGCGCAGATAAGCCTTCAGGTTGACGATCCACTCTTCTTCGTCCTGCGCCTTGAGGATCTGTTCCGCCCTTAGCTGTTGTACAACGTACTCACTCAGCCTTTCCTTGGGGAACGATCGGCGAGACTTCCTAGTTCGCGATCTGGTTGCGGCCATCAAATGCACCAGGGCTGTCCTTGGGCTTGTTCACCTCCGGGAGCCTGTTTATGTCCATAAGTTCCTGTAAAACGGCTTCCTCGGTGATCGTCGCCCCGGTCTGGTCTCGCATGGCTTGGGTCGCGAGATGGTCGGCGCTTCTGTTCCAGTCCCGTTTCACGTGCAATAGCTCGTGGTTCGGGTAGTCTTTCAGCGCTTTCATCACCCGATCATTTAGCAACTTTAACCGTGGCGCCTTGCAGTCGATCTCCCCGGTGATCTGCCTTATCACTAGGTTGGAGTCACCACATATGATGATCCGCCCTTTCTGTTGTGCTGACAGCAGATCAAGACATAGAAGTAGACCCCGATATTCTGACTCGTTGACCGTTATGTCAGGCGTGAAATCGGTGGCGGCTGCGACTATAGACCATTGTGGTAACTTCCACAGTATGGCACTATAGGAGCCGACCTTCTTCTTCACGCTGGCCGACCCGTCAAAACTCAAGACCAGGAGTTCCTCATCCTGATCGACGGTCGGCGGCGGCCGCGACATTGACTGTCGAGGTTGCTTCCTTGGGGCAATCGCCACTAAAGCCTCATCCACTTCGGACCGAGGGGTGATACTGGCAGCTAATGTACCCAATATCTCTTCCTCTCCCTTGGTGCACTTGACGACCTCGAGAGACCACTGCGACAAGATAGCTGACCATCTGCCGAGCCGACCGTCCATCCCATTGGCTGATAATAACCAGGCCAATGTCGACTTTCTTGAAAGGACCTTTACAGATCGGCCGACCAGTAGGTTGTAGCACACATCCAAGATTCGTAGTAAAGCCAGAACTTCTTTTTCGACGATCCCATAGTTGACCTCGTTCGGCTTCAATGTCCGGCTCGTAAAAGTGACCGGGTGGTACACTCCATCATGTTCTTGTACTAGAGTGGCCGAAACGGCCCACTTACTAGCATACACAATGACGAGCGGCATTTTCTCCGGATCGAAGTGCTTGAGAATCGGTGCCGTCGCCATCTTGGCTTTTAGCATACCGAAAGCAACCTTTGCACGCCTCATGTGATCCTATGCCTCCACTTGCGGAAAATCTGCGGGAAGATCAGAGTCGCTGCCCTCCTGTAAAGTTGCCCGATCTTCTTCGCGCAACATATGGTAGTCGACTTCCCGGAGCTCGTACAGCACGGCCGCGTAAATCGCAAAGTCTTCAATGAAGCGGCTGTAGTAATTTAGGCTTCCCAAGAAGGAGTGCATTGCCTTCAGCGATCTGGAAAACGGGAGGTTGTTCAGTATTTCCAGATCTTTGGGATTGGCCTCCAGCCCACTGACATACACCATATGACCCAAATAGGCGATCTTGGACATGCCCCAATAACTTTTCACAGCACTGATCGACAGGTTCCAGCGATCGCATGTCTTCAACAAACGTTCGACCTTCTCGCACAGATCGCTCCATGACGAGGCAGGGATCAGAATGTCGTCGATATATGATCGCCTTCCCAGAACGGACGGTCTCCTTTCCCGGTCAGGTTCACCCTCTGTAAACACATCATAATTTTTGGTGAGGTCCTGATCGGTGCCGATCTTGAAGTGTTCATACAGTGCGTTGTCGATCAGCCTCTGGTAGATCTGGGGCGCGTTCTTCAGCCCGAACGGCATACGGTTCCACTCGAACCGACCGAACGGCGTAACAAATGCGGAGTTCTCGCGAGCCCGATCGGTCATCGAAACCACCCAAAATCCACTTGCCATGTCAAGTGAGCAATACCACAGAGTCTTGTCAAGGTCTTCTAGTAGATCGCTGATCAGCGGCATCCGGTACACCATAAGCTTGGTCAACCGATTTACCAACCGATAGTCGATACACAACCTGATGTCGACACCGTTCTTCTTGATCACGATCCCGATTGGTAAGGTCCATGGCGAGGTCCACGGTCTGATGATCTTGGTAGCCAACAGTCCTTTAATAAGGTCAGACAATTTTTCGCGGTACTGTGGCGCCACACGTCGGCATCGCTGGGCGATCGGCTTGGAATCTCCAACGTCAATGTCACAAATCGCTCCGCGAGCAGCAGGGGGTAAGGCATTGCCTTTACCGATCAGCAGATGTTTCTTCTTCCATATGATCTGCTTTAGCTGATTGATCTGATCGGGACTGTTGAGATCCCGATCGCCCACTTGCAGATCGTCCATAGTAACCTCGGGAGGGTCAGCAGACACTTCAGGGAGGACTGCCATCTGGCTCTCCAACTCCTGAATGTATTGGTCCCCGCCCTCATGGATGCAGACCTGGTCATCTTCCGGGGCAATAACACCCAAACCGTCCTGATCGGCTGAACACTGCTGTTCCCGATCGGCGGGCTGCCCTTCACCGACATCGACCTGCTCAAGCGTGCCATCATGGTCCGCCCCAGTCTCTTCATGCTTCCCTTTTTCTATTGGCGGCTCTGCTGTCGCCCGTTCTTGTGTCGCCACCACGTTAACGAACTTTGGCTCATCTACTTGATGGTCCACCGTATCCGGCGCCTGCGGTTCCTTTCTTCGAACTAGCATCTTCCTAGGGGTTATATAGCTGGGTCGTTCCACCATAGGTGAGGTATCTTCTTCTACCGATCCATCATTGCTGACCAGATCGGTGGTCGCTTGGTATGCCAAGTTCTGCCACTCAACATACCGTCTCGATCCGATCGAGACGAACCCCATCTTCCTTGGCACTTTCCCTTCTGCCAGCCACATGCCAACAATCGTGTTGTTGTCGAGCGTAAGCAACTTGTCACCGATATTAGTGACTCGGACAAAATCATGTGGGCCGGCGCTCTTCACAAAAGTCGACACCCACCGATCGCCCCTGGTCACCCATAACTTCCTTGAACGAAAACCTTTGTCGACCGGGTATCAGCGGATTGGCCGACTGGAATGGTGACATCTTGATCCCACCTGACCAAATCGGTGTACGATCCGTATAGGGGCCGCCGACCAGCTAACTGGGTCTGGATCTCATCCGGTAGTGTAAGCACTCCATGATACAGATCAAGGCGAATACCCGCCGGCACCATGAAATCCATGCCTAACAGGGCATCCTGACCGGCCAGCTTACCAACCCAAGCACTGAAGAAGTAGACCAACGAACCCGATAGGGTGATCTTCACGCGCGTCCTTCGTTCGGTCATATAAGAATTTTCACCGATCCCGACGCATTCTTGTCTCTGGGTATCGTCTATACGACATCCGACCTTACGAGCAAAGGCGGAGTCAATAATCGAGACTTAAGCCCCAGAGTCGAACAACATCGTCGCTTTCTGGTTATCTATCTTACCACAGGATTTCGCCTGCTTAAACCATTTGTCGGGCGCATGATACTTCCAGTATCCGCGAGACTCTCCAGGCAGCAGATCTAGATGCATGACCACCTTCGATCGGGAATATTCATCGGTCGTGAGATTGTAGACCGGATGATCCCGATCGATGCAATTGAGAACAGAGCATGTATTGTCGGTTTTATTCTCCTTGCCTACATATGCATAGATGCCAAACGTAGACCGCTCGGCTCGATCCAGATTCCAACCTGGCGAGCGTTCTAGTTTAACATCTTTTCCACGTCAGGTGGAAGCATCCCCGCGTGCTTGTCCGGCACATACCACTTGCACATCAGGTTGAAGAATTCTTCCATCTTGCAGTGGCCGGCCTCGTGGATCTCTCTACATGACTTGCACATGAAAATGCAGTGATCGGTGGGGTGGCCGCGTCTTTCGCATTTCTTGCATATTAACTTCTTCCAGCAGCCCCTATAATCATGCTTGCTTGACCCGCAGTGAGAACACTTCTTGCGGGGTCGGTCCGGGTCAGACTTGTTTCCACTCCTGCCCTTCCGATCTGCCTGGTCAGGCGTCGATCTGGTTTTCGGGGCAGGTTCCGCGACGAAAATATGGCGGTACTGATCCTCGTCTGACTCCCGACTGTACTGGCCGCTGCTTTCCTCTTCCGATCCAGTTCTGTCCTCAGCTACGATCGCCTTAACAGCACGGGCCGATCTGGTCAAGGGTCTCTTCACCGGATAGGTCTGGGTCTTGGATCTGTAACGACCTGATCCAACGGCGCCCTTTGATCTCATGCTGCGGGAGTGTTGCAACGTTCGCAACGTCTGCTCCACTTCTCCCACATCCTTTAGGCGCAACAGGGTGAGCTGATCTGCCAGATCCTGGTCATCAAGGGTACTAATATAGTGACCCACGTGTTCCAAAGCGGCACCGGTCGGCGGGTTGCCTTCCTTGATCACTATGCCGGCGCGATTTGCAGCCACATTCAGACGATGTAAGTACTCGATCGGCGTCTCGTCGCCCCGCTTCTGCATGTGATGATATTTGCGGGCGATGTAGAATCCGGAGTTGCAGTACTGCCCCTCAAACTCTGAACATAGCAGGTCCCAGTCAGATCGGATGTCCCGACTCAACTGTTGGACCCAGTTTACAGCCGGTCCTTTCAGCAGATCTCTAAAGATCAAACACCGTTCCTTTTTTGGTGTCTGGTCCCGTAAGAAAGCAGAATTGACCCGACCAAACCACGTCCTGGCATGCTCCTCGTCGGTGTCCTTTCCGGTGAAATCCTTGAGATCAGTAGTCGCGGCCATGCGAATGCGCGGGATCTCAGTAGATCCGAAATCAAAAGCGGTCGTGGAGGCTAGATTAGCCCTGCGCGTTCTGCCCGCGCCTACGCCGTATGACCCATAGTGGTCATACGGATCGCCGATCGACTCCATTTCATAATCACTGTTCTTGCTTGATCGGCGCGATCGAGCTGGTTGTGGCTTGCGTCTTCCTTTGCCAATTGGTTTAACACCTCGAGTGGCCTTGTCCACTGATGCTACTGACTCCATATCTACATCCCGGCAAATATTGACATTTTGCCGGGCGGATCGGTCCTGAGCATGAGGGCGCGGATGTGATCTGCATCGATCTCCCATGAAACGCTCCATCATTGCTTCAAACATGGCTTGGACGTTAGCTTGGGTCATGGGCAACGTGTGGGTATCCTCTTTTGGAGGTACTGACACCTGTGGGGTCTCCTGGGGCCCCGACCGGCATGCAGCCCCATGCTGCCGCACGTCCTTTTTATGCTCCCATGTGGTATGATCTGCCCCCATGGTCATACGCTCAACACCGACCTCCAACTCCGATGAGCTGTTAGAGGAAGGTGGAGAATGATATACCGATCTATCATCGAAGCACGCATCTTCTTGTGCTGCCGTGTCTTCAGCAACCTTCAATGCCATGGTGGGAGTTGGGCGGCGAACCGCCCCTACCAACGGCACCAAATGATCATGGAGAGTCGACATCGACAGCTCCAGCCTGCGAGTGTCCAGATCAAACAGCTTGTGGACGTTGGCCGGGTTCTGCACTTTTATGCCGACCTCAGCCAACATCGCCAGCAGGTTTTTCACCAGCAGCAGTGGTCGATCACTCTGGATCGGCTCGGTAGTGGGTCCGAGGAGGCGATCAGGGATCTGGGGGTTCAAAATTTGCATGACCTGGTCTTCATGAATAAATCGCTTCAACTCGTGCATGTAATACATCCTGGTCAGGTCTTGTTCGTCAATAACCCCATCCCCGAACTGCGACTTTTCTTCCAACTCGTCCTCCTCGGGCAGCATTCCTAGCCTTTGCTTGGGGAACATAGGCATGTGGATCGGATCTTTCCGATCAGCCTCCGATTGGTTCTCATTTTTTATTCCATCAATTATTCCATGTAAATGCATAGGATCAGGACAAAAGTCCTGATCCTTTCCGGAACTATATCAAAACTTGCTATAGTCCCGATCGGCTCCGGTGGGAGCCTTCTGGGGAGGAAAAAACTTATTAATCCCGATCTGGTCCTCCACCCGGCCAGATCGGACATCGCCATCTTTATCAACAACGAAAACATAAGGTGACAGCTTTTCCTTATGTCCTCTCCAGAACGATTCCACATTTAAATCACTTAAGTCAACTTTTGACCGGACATCATCTCGGTGATATCCACGATCACCAAATGATCCGGGCACGCGCACCATTGTGGTGGAGTCAAGTTCAAAATCGAACACAGTTGTGTCGAGAACCTGACCACCATCGTGCCCAGTCTTCCAACTTACGGGGGGGTACCCCGCGGACCTTCGCTTGCGATCCGATCTGATCGTCCGCTGCCAGCAGATGACCGATCATCAACAGAAGACGC
The DNA here is from genome assembly GCA_026184515.1 of Peronosclerospora sorghi. Taxonomy (NCBI): domain Eukaryota; phylum Oomycota; class Peronosporomycetes; order Peronosporales; family Peronosporaceae; genus Peronosclerospora; species Peronosclerospora sorghi. The sequence goes on along the minus strand of CM047585.1, from coordinate 8,659,731 downwards.
CTGGTCCGATTGATCTTGCGTTGCCATCTCACCTTGTGTACCCGATGGAATGGGCTAGTTCAACACTCGGTGGATCGTGTCGCTGGTTGACTTGGGTCTGATAGTATGCAGACCGTACTGGGGGGAGGTGTACCCTGGGCGGAACTCTTCACCCTGGGTACTTGTGGACCGGTTACACTTGAAATATGTATAGTCCAATAGGGCGACCGTCCAATCGATCTAGACCCAACCAATACGAGATAATAGAGGGCAGACCACTCAACTGGTCTAGTCCCTGACCAATGTGAGAGAAGACAAAGTCGGTCTAAACTCCAGCCAATGTTATAATAAACCAAGATGTACACGTAAAGATCCAATATGCTCGTGAATTCCACAAACGATATCTCCACGTAAAGACCAATCCACTTGTTAGTACGTTCCAAACGTACTTGACTTGAACTTGTGAGAAGTCAGCCAATGGACACTCCTGTCGAAGGACTTCCGGCGGGCCAAATGCGTCTGCGACGCGCCCCGGCCGGGTATAATGGGCAGGAGGGGATTATTCGACCCTCTGTCCCCAAACACTCCGCGACGTGCGAAGGCGACTTAGAAAACCAAACTTTTTGAGAGTCTCTTAGGACCTCTTAGCCACTTTTCCAATCCAAGACCAATTTACCTCTTTTCCACTAACCTTACGGTCCCAATATGTACCAAACACTAAAATATGTAAAATACACGCAATGTCATGTGACTTCCCAAAATCCGTGTGCTTGACACTCCTTGCACATGATAGGCTTAAAAGCCCCCTTGTTTCCACCGATCCGATCGCTTATCAGCTGATAGGCACGCCGTTGACAGAAGGTGACCAAAATTTTGCCTCCGCTTCGCCACATCACCGTTAACGGCGTGGAGATTAACACCGAATCCCCCTCGTCAACGAACACTTCCTTGACCTCATTGGGATTGATTAACTCAGACATCCCAATCTCTGGCATCTCACGCCAGAATCGCTTCTGCGACCGAGCAAAGGTAGGTTCATGACTTGCCAATGCTTCACCCGACCGCGGGTGCGTTGAGACAATGGACTTAGACTTCCAGTATATCCATGGAACGTGGCGTTCCAGCCACTTCATGCTTAGAATGAGGTCATACCTCGAGTCCAAATCCAGGACTAGGCAACGTTCTAAGCTGTCGAAGTCGGCAAACTTCAGCTTAAGGTCGAGACCTTGGGTACAGAAACCTGTACGCCCGTCGCAAGACGGACCGTGACAACGTCACGAGAACGTGCCTCTAGGGCCTCGGCATACAGCCGACTCTTCTCTACAGAAGCCCGTCTGACATAATTGTCAGACGCTCCAGAGTCTATCAAGACTCTACAAGGCTTATCAAGGCCTTTTACGTCCGCAAGGACTACCATCAAACCTGGCTGGTACACCAACTCGGTGCTAGAAAGCACCGCTTCCCTCGGGGCTTTGTGCTGTCGTCCCCTACACTGGGGCTTAACAGCACTGAGGGGTCCCCCAGTAGGGCGCCCCGAACCTACTGGGAGCCGTCGTTTCCCGACGGCTTGGGCAAGGGCTGTTTCCCCACCCTTGGTCCCTTAAAGCGAGTATCTAGCTGGGGGTTCCGCGGAATCTGTTTCGCAGATGATCCGTGATCCCACACAGGAAGCATCTCAGCGGCCCATGACGCTTCAACATTGCAAGGAGCTCTGCCTTGAAGCCCTGAGAAAAAGAGTCAGAGTGACTCTTAGCGGGAGGTTTTTTTCCTCCGCTTCGACCTGACTCAGGTCCATGGGTTCGGGACCCACCTTAGAGGAACGGAAGTCCATCTCGGCGTTAAAGGCCATCTTGAATGCCTCCTCCAGGGATTGGGGTCGGCATCGGAACAGTTCCAAACGTGCTGGCCCTTCTTTCAGGCCTCCCATGAAGACGGGGATGGACACATCGTCCGAATACGCTTTCGCGTACATCCCTGCCAACAGGGTCTTCAGTTCTTGGACATATGTTTCCAAGTCCCTAGTGCCCTGACGGCACCTCAAAAACGCCAGCTGATTCTGGAAAACCAGATCAGGAGTGGCGAACATGTCCATAAGCTTTTGCTTAAGTACTTTCCAGGTTGGTAACAAGTCCGTGACCGAATCCGGACACGTAAACGCCCATGTACGGGCTTTTCCCGTAAGATGGGTCAGTGCAAGTCACACTTGCAAGTGATCAGCAATCACATTCGCTATGGCGAAGGCCGTTTCGACCTCTCGTAACCACATATAAATGCTATTACCTTTTTCACCGGTGAATTCCTTTATCTTAAAGGATAATGGGGGACGCACCCCCGTGGAACGACTTCCACCTAAACTCGCCTCATGGGCGATGAGGGCATTGACCCCTGCCTTTACGGCCTCAAGGCCCTGATCCACTAGGAGCTGCATACCCTCGTCACACAGTAAGGATAACAGCCTGTTAAAGGCTTCCTGATGGACGAGGGTCAACCTATCCGTATCGTCCTGATTCATCCCTTGCAGAGGATGCCTTAGTCTACCAACACAGGTGTTGGATTGACTACAAGTGCTACCAGATGTAGCCGGTGCGTATACGCACGGTGCGGCTAGCGCACAGAGGAAGACCTTCCTTTAAGCGGCGTTCGCCCCTACTTAGCCGATACGCCCTTATAAAGGGCTTAGTAGGAGAGAGCTCTCCTACTCGGGGCCAAGATTCCCGCTTTGGTTTAAAATTAGCCTTCGTTAATACCTTAACGCAAGGCTCCCTTACTAAGGGTGTAGCTAAAGGGAGGTATCCTTTTACGCTACTGCACTCACTACACGCGCGACCGGTCGAGGTCGTGCGTCTTCAGTCGTTGAGTGAAAATGTAAACTGAATGTATATTTAATATATAATTAGCCTAAATTAATTTAAACTATATGTAATACTAAGTAGAACTTACCAAATTCGTACCTAGCTAAAATTTAGTGTACACCACCTGTGTACCAACACGTGGCTGGCTGCCACGCCACCCCCAAGGGCTCCTGCCCTGATTGGTTAAAATAACGAATGGTTCAAAACCCTTCGAACCGGTCAATACTGACCCCAACCGTAGTGGACTCACGTACACCACCTACTAAATGTGTCTCGAATGTAACCCTGTTACAGCTCCACCGTAACGAATGTTAGGTCGTCTGCTTGAAGAGCAGACTTGGCGGGGAAAAACCTTTTGAGAACATACAACAATGCCTTTGCTTGTACATCAGTTGGCGCAGAAATATGGCACAAGCGGCATTTACAACATGGGTAACTTGACAATTTAAACGGTAGCCTCTTACTTGGCAATGAGAATGCGCCCAAATCTACACAGATCTATAAACGTAACCCGCAAATACAAGTCGATGGATATCTTGTGTTTGCAAACCAGCTTAATTTGACATCATGGAACAAATGCAGCAGATAATTAAAGAGACGCTCGAGTATAGAAAGGGCACGGTGAAGAAACAATGCCGAGACTGCAGCACCAATTTCCTTACGTTTAATATCATTGCGAAAAAAACATGTGCGCGGCTTTCCTTGGCCGTTGGATTCTTACAGTGGCGGGATTATCCTCCCAATTCTTTTCCTTGCAACAACAGTTAACTCACATAGATATCTTTCCGCATCTGGATCGGGGAATCACGTGGAACTTCAAGCCATGATCGAACAGAATTTTTCCGTACGTGCAGGTGTACAATCAGGTGAGTCAGCGGATGAAGGGGGATCAGGTGGTGGGTCTGGAACTCCGTCTGCTTTGCCTGCAATCGAACGACAGAGGAGGTACAACACTCCCAGCTGCCAACGAGGTGGGTGCCATCATGGTGAGAGATGGTTACAACGGCAGTATCTCCGATCGCTACATTATTCTGAAGTGTCACGACGGACGCCTCCAGCGGAATTTAAGCATTGCACTCAGCGTATACACCGCTTCACTATTTGTTTATTTTCCCTGGCGTTCGACAAGGGTGGAATCCCACGATAACGCTACAGGGATTTGAGTACGACGCTGAGGAGGGAGGTTTTATTAACAACGAAGATGCTATCCGTGGGAGAGTCGGAACGCGACGTGTCTCGCAGATACAGTACTATTTTTACATGTTGCACCCTCGCGCACGAGGCGAGCACCTCATTTTGTCTAGACGCCTGTTTCAGCAATATATCGTGGACGCGTGGGCATGCGTCGAGCAGAATCGCCTGCAGTATTTTACCGACCACCCAAGTTGATATGCGGTGTTATCTGTACACCGGAGTCATGGATGCGATAAACGAAAGTGACCACGACGCAGCGCAAGTTGGTCGAAAAATGATTTTGCTGTCAACATTTCTGGAAGCGATCGACAGATGAGCCATCTCTATAAGGATGCCACAGCAATTGTGCGCAAGCGTGGGCGCCCAGATCTCTTTGTCACCTTCACGTGCAATCCAAAGTGGCCCGAGATCACGGCTGAGTTTGAACCGGGACAGATCGCGCAGGATCGACAGGGTTTGGTTGCGAGGGTATTTAACATCAAATTCCAGGAGAACACGCGTGACCGCACAGACCGGAAGATTTTTGGGAGTGTGATAGGCGAAGTCTGGGTGATCGATCCCAAAAGCATGACATCCCACATGGGCACATCCTCCTCATCGTGGACGAGGATTTCAGGCTCCGAACACCTGAAGTTATTGACTCTGCAGTGTCCGCGGAGATCCCTGTCCAGAGATGTATTCAGATGCTTATGAGACCGTGACCCGCTGCTCGGTACACGTATGTTGCGGTATGGAAAATCCAAACGCACCTTTTATGGAGGATCGCAAATGTACCAAGCACTATCCGAGGGCATTCGACAACCAGACATCTGCCGAGGCAGACGGTTAACCGTTGTACCGACGGAGGGATTCCGGACGTTCGTTGGTGGATGCAAAAGGTTGCCATCTGGATAACCGCTGGATCGTGCAGCATAATGGGTCCCTCTCTTACAAGTACGATGCGCACGTCAATGTCGAGGTGAGTCTGACGTAAATACTGGCTGGCAAAGAATCTTCGACTACTGCAGGTGTGTTTCCCCATCACCGCTGTCAAGTATTTGTTCAAGTACGTCTACAAAAGGCACGACCGCACTACTGCGGTGCTTGAAGAAGGAAACGAGATTAAACAGTACATTGACGCTCGCTACGTCTCTGCCCAAAAAGGATGCTGGCAACTTATGGTCTTCACGATGCACGATCACTGGCAATCGGTGCAGCTTTTGCAGGCCCTCCTTCCTGGTCAGCACCAAATCGTGTTCAACACAAATGGGGACATTGCCGATGTGGTAAACGCTGACCGGGTACGTAAATCAACTGTCACAGAAGGGTTCAACGCCAAAACCGCGAGTGAGGTTGCTCGCAACACAACCTATCTGGATTCCCATCGTTTTTTGTGTCGATTGAAATCCTCAAGCAGTGGACGATCCGGAAGCGGGGCGTGTACAACGGCCGACTCTACTTTGTGAGCCCCAACGCTGGAGAACTTTTTTTTCTGCGCACTTTGCTGACAACCGTCAAAGAGGTGCCATCATTTGCCGAATTGCGGACGCATGATGGCGTGGTGCAAGAAAAGTTTAAGGCGGCATGAGTGGTCCTCGGATTATACGAAAATGACGAAGTGTGGCGGCAATGCATTCGCGAAGCCTCCACAATGTAGAGTGGGCACAACTACGATCTTTATTCGTCACCATTCTCGTCTTGGGGTCACTCTCAAAGCCACAATAGTTGTGGGACGAGTTCGGAACGGACCTGTCAGACGACTGCGTAAAACGTCTGCGCCAACAGGAAAATGCAGATCCGTCAGGGGAGCAGATCAAAAGTCTTGCGCTGAAGTGTATTGCGCAGATCCTTCTTCTTTTTGAGAAGACGCTGGCAGACGTCAACCTCCCGGAGCCTGTGTTGCGATGGATGAGCTCCAAGGCAACCTTTTGATTGCGGAGAAGCTTGCGTTTGATGCCAACCAATTGAGACAACAGAGTAAGAAGGAGGTCCATATGCTGAACGCAGAGCAACTGTCGTCTACCACGAGGTGATGCAACTGGACGGCCGCGTCCTCTTCATTGAAGTACCAGGCTGGAAGGGGAAACCATTCCTTAAGAACCTCATACTCAAGTCCGTGCGAGTACAGGGGAAGATTGCACTTGTGGTCACATCGTCCGACATTGCATCATTGCTTCTGAATGGGGGCCGCATGACCCATTCAAGGTTCAAGATTCCCATTGACTTGAATCGCTTGGCAGTGTGTTCAATCATCAAGCAGAGCGACCTTGCTGATTTGATTCGCAGGACCACGCTGATTCTGTGGGATGAAGCCCCCATGATGAGTAAGTTCACTGTTGAGGTTGTTGACCGCGCACTTCGAGACATCATGGATAGATCCTATGCTGATTTTGCCGGAATTATGGTCGTGTTATCGGGAGACTTCCACCAGGTTCTGCCTGTTTCCCAAAGGGCCTGCGTCCTGATATTTTTGCGGCATCTATTAAGGAGTACTACGTGTAGATGTGCGTGCACGTGTATCGCTTACGTTAAAACATGCGTGCTTTGAACGCCCAGCCCATTGCGTACCTTGTGAACCGCACCTTTGAGGATTGGAAGCTTTCACTTGGAAAGGACCGGCTGAAAAAAATCGACGCAGATCATATTTGTTGTCCGGGGTTGATGGTGATCCACGACCAGACATTGAACGGACTGATCACCACAATCTATGATGGAATTGCCGATGCCGCAAGGAACGCGCGGGCTTACTTTGTCCACTTTGCGATCCTTGTCTCCCGCAATAAAAATGTGGCCGAGATCAACACAGCCGTCCTGACCATGGTTACGGGGTAAGAACAGGAACTTCTCAGCGCCGAAAATTGACGATGAGGAAGGTGCAAACGCAATCCCGAAATAGTACCTGGGTCGTCTCGCCGTGAATGGATGGCTGCCGCATCGACCGGAATTGAAGGTTGGCTCACAAATCATGCTCCTGCGGAATCTGGATCCATCCTACGGTGTTTGCAACGGGACGCGCCTCATTGTCCGCCGGTGTTCCGCACGTGTGATTGACGCTGAAGTCTTGACGGGTGATCATGCAGGGTATGTTTGCTTTAACTAGGGGATGGTACCCGTCGTTCCGACGAACTGTTTCAATGAAATATTTTGAAACTACAATATCTACATTAACTTTTGAAAGAAAAGAAATTATTTTATTTTTTGGTGTTAAAGACTGCGTGTGCAATCATCATTGCGAGATTTTTCAAACTAATTCAACGTAGTCCTTCGTCAAAAACTACGTTGAGCATTAGTCGTCGTTTTGAAGACTCAGCTCCAAAAGGACGGAGGTGTTCTCCGATTCTGTCGACGGTGAAAAGGCGACGTACAACTGGCCATGCGAGAACACGTCCCTTGTGAGACATATGGCAACCTTGTGGAGATTCTGTCCCGGTGACTTGTTTATCGTCATTGCATAGGCCAAGCGCACAGGAAACAGCTTTCGACGGACATTGTATGGCAGCCGGATTGCTCAGATATTAGTGGAATGCGCGGGTCTTTATAATAACAGAACTCTAGTCGTCATCGATCGGTGCGCGCTCCCGTACCTAATCGAATATCTCGATCTATGTATTCAGCAGAATGATGCGATCCCGTACCTGATCGAATTCGAACTATAATATAAGTCGGACCTAATTGAATTGGAATTTTTCATTGGTTATTACAAATAGCGCTTATAGAAATATCCAATGTAATATCTTATAGCACACCCTGCCTGCTTCCGCATTAGTTTTCCGCCACGCCCCCCAATGCCACCACAAGCAAGAGTCCGCGTTGACGGCAAAAGCGACTACTCGCCAGTAGCATGCTCAACAACATGCTGTTAAGACGCCAGAACAAGAAGAACAAAGAATCCGACTAGCTCGGGAGCGGAGTGCACAAGAACGTGCTCTTGAGACACAACAAGAAGAAGAACGACGCCAAGCTCAGGCAACGTCGAGACGTGCTCAGCGTGCACGGCTTCTTCTGGAAGACCACTTGCGTGCCCCAGAAGCGGAGTTACCCTTTGCTCGTCAGGAAGTCTTTGTGAATTCCACCTCACTACGCTTTGTGCTCAACCGGGCTAAAGTCTGCTGCCACAACTGCGGGACGCTCTATTGGATTGAGAAGCACGGGAAGGGCCTGGATCTACCGATACACGTCCACTTTTCACCATGTGCTGCGACCGTGGCAAAGTGGCCAACGTCCCACCATTGGTACAGCCACTAGATCCGCTACGATTCTGCTAAAGAATCAAACGCCTATTGCCCGGGCGTTCTATGCCAGCACCGTTTCGTAAATAAGCATCCCTGGGTGCAAAGTTGGATGAACGGAGGGTTGTACGCCTTTCAACCGTAAGGTGCCTTATGCCACCGAATGGGTTCGCTGGTGCCGTAGCCAGTCATCCAAGGAAGTTCACGCAGTTATATATCACAAACAGCAGCATGGCGCTTAGTGGCCGCACGAATGTCTTTCCGCATCTGAATGGGCGCATCATGGGGGAAATTTAAGCCATGATCGGACACCACATCCCGTACGTGCAGGTGCGGCAGCGAATGGATGGGGATCAGGTGGTGTATCTCGAACTCCGTCCGCTTTGTCTGCAATCGAACAACCGAAAGAGGTGTGTGGTGGAGTCCAGTTCAAAATCGAACATCGAAGTGTCCTGAACTGAACCACCATCGCGCCCAGCTGACCAACTTACGGGGGGTACCCCGCGAACCTTCGCCGGGGTGCCGATCGGGTGACCGATTGGCATTACAGGACGCCGAGTGCGATTTTTCTTGCTTCTCACCTTGTGTACCCATTGGTGTGGGTGGCTACACACTCGGTGAACCGTCGCTTAGTGAAGACCTTAGCAGGTTCTGATATGGGTGTACCACTTCTGGGGTACTTGATCCAAAATTCCAATGAAAAGATAATCCAATGTAGTCGATCATCAAATGGAGCGGAAATCGTCACTCCAAATGCGGCAAAATCTGGCACCTGACTGCAAAAGCATTGAGTAATCCAGCCAATAGCTTTGGTACTTGACTGCATATCGCAGTGAGTAAAAAAATTCCAACCAATTCCTGGGACTTGACTGCAGATCGCAGTGAGTAACGCGGATAGTAAAACACGTTCCAAACGTGGCCGAATTTGAGGGGTGAGTGAACGCAATGGGAGCTTCCCGTCGTGGGACTTCCGGTGGAGCTCTGTCCTGACCGGGATTAAATGAGCAAGAGGGGGCCGTGTTAGTCTTCTGCTCCCAACGACTCCTACGGAGCGGCGACTTATACAGCCCAATGTAATACGAACACTATATTTAATAAACCAATTAAATCCAATATGTAAATTATATGTAAACCGTGTGCCTTACCTCAAATCTGCGTATAAAACACTCCAAGCACACGATTGGCCCAAACCACTCCGTCCTTTCAGCCAACTTGATCGATCCGCCTTGACAACTGGTACACTGGTACAAACTGGTCAATAATTTTCAATAGAACTTCACCACAGGTGCAACTCCCCAACTGCCAACGAGGTCCGCGCGATCATGGCGGAAGTTGGTTACGACGACATTATCTCCGATCGCGACATTATTATGAAGTGTCACTACGGACGCCTCCAGCGCATGTCAGCATTCACTCAGCGTACACCCCGCTTCACTATGTGCCTCATTTCCCTGACGGTCAACAGGGGTGGACTCCCACGATACCGCTGAGGCGATTCGGACACGACGTTGGGGAGGGATTGTTCAATGACAACGAGGATGCAATCCGTGGGAGAGGCGGAACAAACGTGTCTCGCAGATGCAGTACCTTTAATCCACTGGCGAGCACCTCTTTCTTTCTGGAGCCCAACTGCAGGAGTCTACTGTAAATTCGATGAAACCATTCGTCGGAACTGTTAAAATGCAGCGCTATATCAAGGATTGGTGACATTACGGTTGGAACATGATTGCACAAGACGAAAAAATAGGTATACTCAAATTTTGTGTATTTGTGACGTACTATATTTAGCTTAAGTCATATATATTCACTTTTGCATTTTCTTTCTTTTTGAAACTGGTGCGTTTTCTCGCTGTTGATTCTTTGCTGTAACGTTTCGCTGCGCATACAGTTTGTCATTTCTTATCTTACTGGATATCACAACCACTTTTAAGACTGTGGAATTTACTACGTGTTACTACGTGTTGTAGATATTACGTTTTGTTTGACATTTTTCCGTGGAAGACGTTTATCTTGTATTAATCTTACGTTATTAGTAGATAACTATTGTTAAACGATATGGTAAAGCAAGCTATTTCTTTATCGGCAGGTTATGAGCCAAAGTGACGACAATGACTCAACCGAAGAGAAGGTTGTGGTTGTGGAGAGAAATGTGGAGTTTCCCGATATCTTGACGGTCCTCCGGGGAATCTCCGAGTGTTTGACAAGGCTGGAATATTCAAGTGGAGTAGTATCATATGGGGGAGGTAATACTTACCACACCTCGAAAGGTGATACGAAGATGAGCATGGCGTCCCTGGACGGAAGCCATGAGGAAAGGGTGACCTATAAGGTCTGAAACGCTGGGGTGCTTAGCTTCAAGCACGTGAGCAAGTCCGGCGCAAGTATTTTCGACCGTTGTGGAGCGATTAACGCCGAACGGGTCAGGGAGTAGGCAGATGCGGAACTCGCACTGTACTCCGGCATCACAGTGAGGGCATGGGCGCTAGCATAGCACGTGTGCTAAGTGGCACGTAATTTCCCCATCGCTTTGTCTCTGGCAAACTCCAAGCGCAATGCCCTCTCCAGCCGAACTTCACGTTCGGAATAGCTGTTGTACATCCTTAAAAAGTCAGGGAGACGTTTATCCCCTTCCACCCAAGCGCGGAACTTCTGCTCTGCCTCTTCTGCATCTTCTTGTAGGACAAACAAGGGAAGCTCGCAGAGGTTCACAACAACGGCACCCTGTGCCTGTTCTCGAGACGCTCTCGGTACGAGGTGGCAGTGAACCGCTTCCGCGTGAGCAGTTTTTCCCGGAGTTGTTTCCGGCGTGAGATTTGACGCGGATGTACAGCCGCAGGGCCAATGGTATGGAAGGCTCAACCCTTCTTTACCTCGTTCTTTGTCCACTTTTGGAGGTCACGAGGACCCGCAAAGCGATATTCCGCCCGTGAAGGGCGTTTGGGGGAGCGTAACGCAGCCTCTCGTGCCTGTACGGCAAGTTGAGCTTCCTGAGTCGCATCCAGCTCATTGGTGATGGTCGCCTTCGGCGACCCGGATATGTCATCCGAAGTTGGTAAGGGTGGCGCACGAGTTAGTGCATTTTCCCCACGAGTGGGGAACGGATTAGGCTGCCGACATCGCCGTTCGGCGTTGATGGAGCAGTCATCATTAGGGTAACTATCCCCTAGGGCCCCCTCCTCCGAAATACCGGAGTCAGAGTAGTTGTCATCCCCTTCTCGGGGAGAATCACCAGCACCTCTACAGGTTTTCATTTGTGGCCAGAGTTCTGGCAGTTGGGGTGCCCAACTATAATTGATTATTGTGTGGCAATAGTCTTGATGGGGGGGATGTAACGGGGTTACATTTGGTTACGTTGGTGTACGTAATTACACAACGGTTAAGGTCAAGTATTGACCAGTCCGAAAGGTTCGGACCTATTGGTTGTTTTAACCAATCAGGGAGGGATTCCTTGGTGAAGGCGTGGCAGCCTCCCACGTGTTGGTACACAGGTGGTGTACACTACATTTTGGCTAGGTACGAATTAAGTAAGTTCTACCTAGTACTGCATATAGTTTATATTAGTTTATTAAGTTAGGCTAATTTTATATTAAATAAATAAATCAGTTTACAAATACACTGAATACTGCTAGGCGCACGACCCGGAAAGGTCGCGCGTGCAGTGAGTGTTGTAGCAAAGGGTAGCACCTCCCCTAGCTACTCTATTCTAAGGGAAGCCTTGGAATAAGGCGTTAGTGTTTACTACCCGTAAACTCAGGGAATCTTGGCCCCGAGTGAGAGAGCAATCTCCCACTAAGCCCTTATATAAGGGCGTATCGGCTAAGTAGCGGCGTATCGCCGCTTAAGGAAAGTCTTCCTCTGTGCGCTAGCCGCACCGTGCGTGTACGCACCGGCTACACAAATTAAGAGATTCGCGTGTATTATTACGCATAGGTTTGATCAAGTCAAAGATTCCTGTGGTTTGGGAGTCTATTAACTATAAACAGAGCGATGGTTACAATCCGATTTGAATAATAGGACGAGTATACGTACATCAGTTAAAAGAACTAGTGAATCGCTTACATAGAAGTTTCTTGGAAGTCCAGTGAATACCGTTAATCATTCAAACAAGCATTGAATGCGGTGTGGAATCTTTATTGCAGCTGAAGCATCTGGCAGGCGCTTGTATCAGTTCAGCATGACAAGTCCAAATAATTGGTACAACTACAACCAATACAGGTGGAATCTCGCCGGTTGCGTTACTCCACTTATCTGATTGATATTTGATGCAAGAGACCGATCTCTCTGTGATCACATAAAAGTAATGCGTTCCAACAAGGAGTTTGCTTCCAAATTATTTGATGATTTTCTTGAATCAAACTATCATACAAAGGCAAATTGAGGGGATCAGTGCTGGTTGTGATTCTGTTGCATATAAACAGGGAAGTGCAATTATTGTTTCAAGAAGACGCCTCGACCAGCTGCAGAATGTTGTCCTGTGTTAATGTTACAGAACCAATTAATGCAAATAAAAGAAGGCGTCTCGTCCATCTTCGGTATACCAATAGAAAAACGGTATTGCGAGTTGAGTGATCGTCACATGTGTGATATTTAATGCCACTGCACCATTTTGATGAAATGAATCTATAGTCCAATCATCTCGATTATATCCTGCCTATAGAAAGAGCCACTAATATAGATATGGGAAAATGACAAACGTAAGCAAGCTTTTGAAATTATTGACAGAAATACGCAAAATTTCAAACTATCGACAAAAATACGTAACGTCAGGGATTGTTTCCATAAACTCTGTCCGCTGTCTTGGAAATACGGATCATGCGATGATAGTATTGACAAAAATACGCAAAGTCGGTGAGCCGTGGTTCTGGTTTCGCGGGAAGAATTCCAACATCAAAGTCTCGATACGCACTATTTATATCAAAAATATAACAAATTAACAGATTCGCTTCAAAAGTTGACAAATAACAAAGCTGAGAAAAAAGACTATGACGGAATATCAATCAAATCGAATTTAAAAGTTGCAAAATCTTGGAATTCACTCGTAGACGATTGGCATTCGACAAGATCAAATGTTGTGCCCTGGCTTAGTACATCGACCGCCCTGGGAAACTGTAACTGTTTCATCTCGGAATTCTTGATCCATGGAGGTTCGGATGCGCATCACCTTCGGGCGCCCGCGAGCACGTTTTGCCACTGATGGAAGAAGATAATCTTCCTCTAACTCTTCAATTAAAATGGGAGAATAAAGTTCCTGGAAGACCTTTGGAACCGTTTCCGTAAGATAAACCTTGTGGACGTAACTCTACACATCCAAATTTTGCTCGCAAATGACCGCAAGAGCGTGATAGCACGGCAAACCCCATTCCGTCCATTATTTGCACTTGCAAATCTTCTCCTGGAGTTTTACAATCTGCTGTTTTCAGACGGGTGTGTTATGGTGAATGTCTCAGGAGTGTACTGCATGATTCTCATGTCCCTCGTCTTGTCGACAAGCAATTTGGATGACTTATCCAACCGTTTTCGTGCAAAGTATGTAAAGTTTTTTTGGGACTCGCTAATCTCGGTTTATAGCGACCTGCAGATCAGCGTTTTTATGGTGTATCTCTTTTGTCTTCAAGGCTTGTGTAGCCCAGTGTTGATAAAGCAGTTCCACCATGCGAAGCGCATTGCTACATCGACAATCGGCCAGGGTGTTATTCATAGATTCACCAATGCTACTTGTTTCATGACCAAAACGAGACCGCAAGAACTCACTTAGTGCATAGGACTCAAGATCAACCGCTTCGATCGCCTGTTTCGATGCCGCTGACGCATTTTCCTTGACGCTGCTCAAACAACTTTCACATGTTGTTCTGACCAATGATTTGGCTGTCTTGAAGATGAGCTTTTGCATCGACGACGTGAGACCTTTCTTTTTCCAATTTTCGCATAGGTGCCCAAGGCAATAGGCGTGCTGATTATCAGGCAATATTTTGTCCACAGAATTTAATAGACCCTTTTCTCGATCAGAGATCATGGTGATTTTCAAAGATTTGACTTGTGGAATTTCGATGAACAGTTGTATTAAAAAACCAGTCCCATATATCCCCTCACTTGTAACGGGGTTACATTCGGGTAGCACTGAGTGTTGGTGTACATGAGTACACCACGGTTGAGGTCAGTATGGGACGTGTTGAAAGGTTTCGAACCTTTGGTTATTGTAACCAATCAGGGCATGGTCCCTTGGTGTGGTGGTGTGTCAGCCATCCACGTGTCAGTACACAGGTGTGTATACTACATTTTAGCTAGGTACGAATTAGGAATATTCTACTTAGTATTACATATAGTTTATATTAGTTTAAATTAATTTAGGCTAATTACATATTAAATATATTCAATTTACATTTCACTCTAAATAGCAGACGCACGACCTTGACCGGTCGCGCGTGCAGTGAGTGTCGTAGGTAAGTGGGAGCCCTCCCTTTATCTACACCCCATAAAGGGAACACAGCCGTTAAGGCTACGTAGTAAACCAACCCGGGAATCTTGGCCCCGAGTAGGAGATCTCTCCTACTAAGCCCTTTATAAGGGCGTCTCGGCTAAGTAGCGGTAGATACCTCTTTAAGGAAGAGCCATCCTCTGTGCGCTAGCCGCACCGTGCGTATACGCACCGGCTACATCTGGTAGCACTTGTAGTCAATCCAACACCTGTTTTGGTAGACTAGACATCCTCTGCAAAGGATGAATCAGGACGATTGGGATAGTTTGACCCTCGTCCAACAGGAAGCTTTTAAGAGGCTGTTACCCTTAACGGGTGACGAGGGTATGCAGCTCCTAGTGGAGCAGGGCCTTGAGGCCGTAAAGGCAAAGATAAATGCCCTCATCGCTCATGAGGCGAGTTGTGGTGGAGGTCATTCCACGGAGGTGCGCCCTCCATTATCGTTTAAGATAAAGGAGTTCACCGGAGAGAAGGGTGACAACCTTTATGTTTGGTTGCGAGAGGTCGAAACGGCCTTCTCCACAGCGACCGCTGATCACTTGCAAGTGGGACTTTCATTGACCCATCTTACGGGCAAAACCCGTACATGGGCGTTTACATGCTCGGAATCAGTCAAGGACGTGTTTCCAACATGGAAGGTCCTTAATCAGAAGCTTATGGACATGTACGCAACGCCTGATCTGGTTTTCCAGAATCAACTAGCGTTCCTGAGGTGCCGTCAAGGCACTAAAGACCTGGAGATTTATATCCAGGAGCTTAAGTCCCTGTTGGCAGGGATGTACGCGAAAGCGTATTCAGACGATGTGTCCATCCCCGTCTTCATGGGAGGCCTGAGAGAAGGGACAGCACGTTCGTAATTGTTCCGATGCCAACCCGAATCCCTGGAAGAGGCATTCAAGATGGCTTTCAACGCCGAGAGGAACTTCCGTTCCTCTAAGGTGGGGCCTGAACCCATGGACCTGAGTCAGGTCGAAGCGGAGGAGAAACATCCCGCTAAGAGTCACTCTGACTCTTTTTCGCAGGGCTTCAAGGCAGAGCTCCTTGCAATGTTGAAGCGGCATGGGCCGCTGAGATGCTTCCTGTGTGGGAGCACGGATCATCTGCGAAACAGATTCCGCGGAACCCCCAGCGAGATACTCGCTTTAAGGGTCCAAGGGTGGGGAAACAGCGCTTGCCCAAGCCGTCGGGAAACGACGGCTCCCAGTAGGTTCGGGGCGCCCTACTGGGGGACCCCTCAGTGCTGTTAAGCCCCAGTGTAGGGGACGACAGCACAAAGCCCCGAGGGAAGCGGTGCTTTCTAGCACCGAGTTGGTGTACCAGCCAGGTTTGCTGGTAGTCCTTGAGGACGTGAAAGACTTTGATAATCCTTGGATAGTCTTGATAGACTCTGGAGCGTCTGACAATTATGTCAGACGAGCTTCTGTGGAGAAGTGTCGGCTGTATGCCGAGGCCCTAGAGGCACGTTCTCGTGACGTTGTCACGGTCCGTCTTGCGACGGGCGTACAGGTTTCTGTATCCAAGGTCTCGATTGACCTTAAGCTGAAGTTTGCAGACTTCGACAGCTTAGAACTTTGCCTAGTCCTGGATTTGGACTCAAGGTATGACCTCATTCTGGGCATGAAGTGGCTGGAAAGCCACGAGCCATGGATAGACTGGAAGTCTAAGTCCATTGGCTCAACGCACCCGCGATCGGGTGAAGCATTGGCGAGTCATGAACCCACCTTTGCTCGATCGCAAAAGCGATTCTGGCGTGAGATGCCAGAGATTGGGATGTCTGAAATGATCATTCCCAATGGCGTTAAGGAAGAGTTCCTTAACGAGGGGGATTCGGCGGTTAGTCCCCGCGCCGGTGTAGGCGAGACTGGTGAGTCGCCAGTGATAGAGGTGGAATCCTCTGAGGGTAAGCGCGAGGCGCTTAGAGAAGAGACCCGAAGTTCGTCTCTTCTACAGGTCGGAATTGATTCCGACCACGCCGTGTCCGTCGAACAAGTTGCGACTCCAGTGGTAGGGGTAGAGACCCCTGTGGTTAAGCGCGAGGCGCTTCCAAGCGAAGTGACCCGAAGTTCGTCTCTTTCGCACGTCGGAAATGATTCCGATTACGCCGTTATAGGTGAGACCGGCGAGTCACCGGTGGTAGAGGTAGAGACTTCTGTGGATAGGCGCGATGCGCTTCCAATAGATGGGGCAATTGACTCCCCCATCCGGGGCTCGGGATGAGTCCCGAGGCCAGTATTCAGCAGTCCTACAGGATGCTGAATAGTGTGAAAAGTGTTGTCACGGAAGGCATAAGCCTGGAAAGGTTGCTTGGGGTAGGCGAACTGTTGTAGTTGGAGGAGATGTCCTTCAACGAGTTTGAGACTGATTTGAAAGCAGATGAAATCGATGAGGTCGTCGTGTTGCGTCCGGAAGAGGAGTTGAACTCCTCATCCACGATGGACGAGTCAGTTTTGGTGAAAACCAAACAGGCATTAAATGCCCGAAGCGGCCTCAAGATCCTCGCGGATCCTGAGGACCCTTACCATTCCTTATTAAAGGAATTTGGAGATGTCATTAGTGACAACCCGCCGATAGGGTTACCACCGGATCGGGGAGTCCGACATGAAATTGATTTGGTTCCCGGAACCAAATACTGCGTCACTAGGCAGCGGCCTCTCCCCAAGGAGCAATGCGACGTCATCGACGCATTCTTCAAGGGGAAAGAAGAGGCAGGGATGGTACGGGAGAGCAAGTCTCCCTATTTATCTCCCACTTTTTGTGTTCGTAAACCGAACGGAAAGTGGCTCATTGTGCATGCGTACAATAAGCCGAATGCAGCTACTGTACCCATGCAGACTCCGATTCCTCGGAAGGATGTCCTCCAGAACAATATGGCGGGCTGTACTGTATACAGTGCCTTAGATCTGGTGGACGGGTATTATCAGGTGCTCATGCGATCATCCGATATTCCGCTTACAGCGGTCATCACGCCTAGTGGCATGCTGTGGGAGTGGCTTGTGATGCCACGAGGGCTTTCGAATGCACCAGCGACTTTCAATCGCTTGGTGACTCAACTCTTCCGCCCTCATAGAAAGTACGCTCAGACGTACTTCGACGATATATTCGTTCATAGTCGTGCGGAAGGCGACTCGTCTGATGTTCAGACGCACCTTATACACCTTCGAGCTGTGCTTGAATGTATGCGAGAGCATAAGTTATATGCGAAGGCATCCAAATGCATATTTGGTGCTGAGGAAATTTCTTTCCTCGGATGCTTCATCGGTAAGGATGGAGTGCGGGCGGATCCCGCGAAGGTGAAAGCCATTGTGGAGTGGCCTTCGCCTGTAAATCTTAGATATTTACGGAAGTGGCTTGGATTAGCCAACTATCTCCACAAGTACATCGAGAACTACGCTGAAATGGCGAAGCCATTGACCGACCTTCTTAAGAAGGATGTTGATTGGTGTTGGGAAACTGAACACCAAAACGCTTTTGAAGCGGTTAAGGGGAGCTTGTTAAAAGCTCCCGTTCTTGCTCTCCGAGACTCTGGGAAACCATTTAGTGTCGTCTGCGACGCCTCCGATTTCGCAATCGGATGTGCTTTGTTACAAGCAGACGATGCAGGAAGGGAACGCGTAATTGCGTTTGAGTCGAGGCAGCTTAAAGCTGCGGAACGTAATTATCCCGTTCAGGACAAGGAGCTACTTGCAATGAAGTATACCCTTGTCAAGGTTAGGGTTCACCTACTCGGCTTAAAGCCGTTAGTGGTTTATACTGACCACGCGTCCTTACGGACAGCGACAAAGTCGCCTCATCTCTCGCAACGGATGGCCCGTTGGCTCGCCTTCTTTGCGGAGTACAACTTTGAGGTTAAGTATAAACCTGGCAAGCAGAACGTGCTTGCAGACGCGCTGTCGCGTCGTCCCGATTACGAGCTCGCTTACGCGACATTCGTCACCACGTCTGTGGTGGATCTCATACGCCAGGCGTATGAGAAAGATCCACAGTGTACGGCGCTTATCAGCGCGTTGGGTGAAAAGGGTCTTGGCTCGTCTGAGCCAACCCTGTCAAGTCGAGCTAAAGCTCGTTTACACCGTTACAGGTACTGTGACGGTCTGCTTTTTTATAGCACGAGCGAGGAGGACACTCCGCGGGTGGTAGTTCCTCATAATGAGGAACTGAAGTATAGAGTCCTCTTAAAGCACATGACGCCCCTACCGGGGGTCATTTAGGTCGGGATAAGACCTACAGCGCTTTAAGCGCTTTGTATTGGAGGCCCAGTATGTATAAGTGGGTCGGTGCGTATATACGCACCTGTGAGACGTGTCAGAGGGTTAAACCCTCTGCAAGTTCAGCTGCGCCTTTGGCGAGCTTATCGGTTCCAACGGAGTGTTGGAAATCCATTAGCATGGATATTATCTTCGGTTTTCCGAAGGATAAGGCCGGGAACACCGGCATATTGGTCTTTGTAGACCGTTTGAGCAACATGGCTCACCTGGCGGCGGTGCCAGAGTCCATAGATGGACAAGGAACAGCGAAAGTGTTCCTAGACCGTGTCTTTCGACAGCATGGTCTACCCGATTCCGTTGTGTCGGATCGGGACCCCCGTTTTACGGGACAATTCTGGGGAGCGTTGTTTAAGGTGCTAGGCACCAAGCTCCTCATGTCCACTGCGGATCATCCGCAGACGGACGGTCAGACGGAACGCGTTAATCGCGTTGTGGAGGATATTCTACGGAGTTTATGTCCGGATTCTCCAAAGAGTTAAAGTGAGATGCTTCCGATGGTTGAATTTGCTATCAACAATTTGGTACATGCATCTACGGGGTTTACCCCGTTTTACGTGAACGGATTGGTGAATCCGAGGGTTCCGTTGACGCCACGTGTGTGTGGCCCAGGTCTTGAGGGGGGAGTATTCCCCGATGTCATCCCTGTATCTGTGCGAAAGCACATCGATAAGTTTTTATCGACGCGCCTTAGTGTCTTACGACACGTCTGCGATGCCATGGCGGAAAGACAAGACAAGCAGAAGGAGCAAGCTGACCGAAAGGGACGTCGTAACAAAAAGGTATACAGAGTAGGAGAAAGTGTTTTATTAAACGCTAAAAATCTTCCTACACATGCAGTTTCAAATGTGTTGCGCAATAAACTGCGCCCCAGGTTTGTGGGTCCCTTTAAGGTGTTAGCCCGAAAGGGCTTGTCGTACACCTTAGACATCCCAAAGGCGATGCGTACGCATCCAACCTTTTATGTGGGTATGCTTAAGCCATACCAGAACCCGGAGGCGGGTCCCTGTCGGAGGAGGGTGAGAAACCGGATAGCAGAAAGGCGCAACAGGTCGGAACATCTCCGACAGGGTTGATATACGACCCTGAAGCTCCGCAACGAGAGTCTCGAGAGAGGCAAGCCGCTCCTCGATGCGTTCATTCGCATTCCACTCATTGCGTATTTCCTCCTGAGCATCTTGGATGCGAAAGCTGTGCCGATCACAGCGCTCGTGGAAGTCACGCCGCAATAGCGCGACCCCCTCCTCCAGTGCTCGATACGGAGGGTACTCCACATTATCATGGAACGCCTGATGGCACGACGCCATCACCGGGGTGAGACCCAGTACCTGGTGAAGTGGAAAGGGTATCCACATTCCCAGAGTACGAGACTCCCCTGAGGCAGGATTGCCGTGACGTCGTTGACGCTTTCGAGCGGGAGAATCCCACTGAGAGTCAACGAGCAAAGGGGATGAAGAAGCCCCTTCACTCCCAATAGCTGGGAGTTCGCCGGAGGCAGATGCTGTGCCTGCATTGCTCTCCGGCACCACATCGAGAGCAGACAGCGTATAATAGGAGGCAGGTAATTACCCTTGCGCTTTGGCCTGAGCATAGGCCAAGCGTAGCGCACTCTCTACCCGAACGTCGTGTTCGGAAAAGCTGTTGTACAGCGCATCGAAACTGGGGAGGTGTTTCTCCCTTTCCGCCCAGGCGCGGAACGCCTGTTCTGCGTCTTCGATGCTTTCGTCCCTCAGGAGAACAAGTGGAATCTCGCGGAGAATATCCACGAGGACACCGCATGCCTGTTTCCTGAGGCGCGTCCGGTAGGACTTAACGGAATAATGTTTCGGCGTTAGTAGCCGGGCCCGGATTTGGTTCCGATGCGCAATTTCACGCGGCAGTATAGCCGCTGGTCCAGGGGTATAAGAGGCTAAACCCCTCTTGACCGCGTTCTTAGCCCTCTTTTGAGGGTCGCGAGGTCCCTTACGTGCCCGTCCGGCACGTCGGGCCTCTTGAACCAAGGACGGTTCATTGTTGGTGGTTGCCTGTGGCAACCTGGACGTATCACCCCTAGCGGGTAACGGTGGCGCACGAGTTAGTGCGTTTTTCCCCACGTGTGGGGAATGGGTTGGATGATTGATAGCACCGTTCGGCGCTATCAACATGGCCAGCCGTTGGGGAGAGCTCCCCAAGGGCGTCCACTTCCGATCTATCGGAATAGTTTGCGTCCATAGCACCGCTGAGGGTGTACAGTGGACAGCCAGAGGTACTGGCGTTGGACTTCTCCAACAAGATTTTGATTATTGCGTAAGCAATAGTCTTGATGGGGGAGGATGTAACGGGGTTACATTCGGGTAACACTGAGTGTTGGTGTACATGAGTACACCACGGTTGAGGCCAGTATTGGCCGGATTGAAAGGTTTCGAACCTTTGGTTATTTTAACCAATCAGGGCATGGGCCCTTGGTGTGGTGGTGTGTCAGCCATCCACGTGTCAGTACAAAGGTGTGTACACTACATTTTGGCTAGGTACGAATTAGGAATATTCTACTTGGTGTTACATATAGTTTATATTAGTTTAAAAAATTACATATTAAATATATTCAGTTTACATTTCACTCTAAAGTACAGACGCACAACCTCGACCGGTCGTGCGTGTAGTGAGTGCCGTAGCGTAAGGGGAGCCTTCCCTTAGCTACACCCTTTGTAAGGGAGCCTTGCCGTTAAGGCACTAGTAAAGGCTAGAGTAAACTAACCCGGGAATCTTGGCCCCGAGTAGGAGAGATCTCTCCTAGTAAGCCCTTAATAAGGACGTATCGGCTAAGTAGCGGCGAACGCCGCTTTAAGGAAATTCTTCCTCTGTGCGCTAGTCACACCGTGGGTATACGCACCGGCTACATCTGGTAGCACTTCTAGTCAATCCAACACCTGTGTTGGTAGACTAGACATCCTCTGCAAAGGATGAATCAGGACGATTGGGATAGTTTGACCCTCGTCCAACAGGAAGCTTTTAAGAGGCTGTTACCCTTAACGGGGGAAGAAGGTATGAAGATCCTAGTGGAGCAGGCTCTTGAGGCCGTAAAGGCAAGGGTGAATGCCCTCATCGCTCATGAGGCGAGTTGTGGTGGAGGTCATTCCACGGGGGTGCGCCCTCCATTATCGTTTAAGATAAAGGAGTTCACCGGAGAGAAGGGTGACAACCTTTATGTTTGGTTGCGAGAGGTCGAAACGGCCTTCGCCACAGCGAACATGACCGCTGATCACTTGCAAGTGGGACTTGCATTGACCCATCTTACG
Source organism: Peronosclerospora sorghi (assembly GCA_026184515.1). NCBI lineage: Eukaryota > Oomycota > Peronosporomycetes > Peronosporales > Peronosporaceae > Peronosclerospora > Peronosclerospora sorghi. The sequence continues at coordinate 8,637,486 of CM047585.1, read as the reverse complement.
GGCAAAACCCGTACATGGGCGTTTACATGCTCGGAATCAGTCAAGGACGTGTTTCCAACATGGAAGGTCCTTAAGCAGAAGCTTATGGACATGTACGCAACGCCTGATCTGGTTTTCCAGAATCAACTAGCGTTCCTGAGGTGCCGTCAAGGCACTAAGGACCTGGATATTTATATCCAGGATCTTAAGACCCTGTTGGCAGGGATGTACGCGAAAGCGTATTCGGACGATGTGTCCATCCCCGTCTTCATGGGAGGCCTGAGAGAAGGGCCAGCACGTTCGGAATTGTTCCGATGCCGACCCGAATCCCTGGAGGAGGCATTCAAGATGGCGTTCAAC
>CM047585.1:8592045-8623037 GCA_026184515.1 Peronosclerospora sorghi | reverse complement strand
ACTCCGCGGTGGGCGGAGGCGACTAATGTACGTAAAAAGAAGAACGGCTACCCCTTGCTGTGGTATAGACCAAGACCAAAGGACTTCTACTTAGAAAATCCGCAACCAAAATACTCTTACTTGGAAAAACCGCAACAAAAAGACTCTTACTTGCAAAAACCGCAACTAACCAATAATACTGCCTCCCTATGGTCCCTAATGTACCCACACAAAATTATGTAAAATACCCAAAGTCAGGTGACTCACCCAAGACCAGCGTTCTTGATACTCCTTGAATTTGATAGGCTAAAAAGCCCCCCTCGTTTGGACCAATCGGAAGCTCGACCACCTGCCTTGACCAAAAGTGACCAAATTTGTGGTACACTTCACCACACAACACAAGGACACCGTCATTGTGCAGATTTGCAAATAGAAACTTGTGCCAAACATCAGTTTTCTTGTTTCTGCCCTTGTGATTCTACTAGACGTAGAGATCGGGGCTTCGGGACATAGACCGTTTACTATGTAGCCTTCTCGATAGATTTCAGGCGACTTGAGATGTCGAGCAGAATTTCGGACGCCTCGGCACTTCTGCGAAGTGGCTTGAATAACTACAGTTGCCAAAAAATGCATGTAAATATTCACGATAAAAAAGTCTGAAGTAATACGCTTTCCTGATGGGGTACTGATAACGTGGACGCCGTGTAGTTGTACGCATCACCGCCAGGCATAAGCAAGTGCTTCAGGCAGTAATTTTTTTAAGCGCACGTCTTTGTTGCTATTCCCTACAATACAGAAGCGAAATCTGCTGTCATTAGCTGTAGTCGAAGGTTTTCGTGACTTCAATGTGATTATGGAGCTGTATCTCAAAAAATAAGTATTATTTGGTGTCGACGTGGAGCTTTCATGACCGACACGGTGTCCTCGCTCTTTTCTCCAAGACGATGTTACAAGTCTTTACTAGAACTTGTGTAAGGGAAGGTGTAACCCTAACCCTAACCCTAGGGGGTGTACGCAGCAAAGGGGGGGGTGTACCCAGTCAGTCACGCCCATTTATTATGAGTTTCATTAGCTCTTGTAGAGTCAGGTTCTGGTACTGGTTGGACAGTTTATCTACCATTATGAATTGGCATAGAACATTCATGACCTTCTGTTAATGTAGTACCTGAGCTATCCCTCGATGAGTAAGGTTGGTGACCTAAACATGAACACCACGTGCCGTTGACCGCTGAAATACAACGAAAAGAACCATTAGTAGGAACATGAAGAACAAAAGAATAAGAGTAAATTGAAATACTGATCAATCTTGTGGGAAACAAAAGTTGCAGAAACTGTACTTAGCGGATCCATCACGGCTACGCTGATGACAGCGAGCTTCATAATAATTTTCGAGTCCAACCCAATTCCGCTTATGCTTAGGTATAGAAGAAAATGGGTGGACGCTCAGAGTCGCAACCGATGTTTCTCGCGAAGAACAATGTCGTCGCTGGCATTCGCGGAACCAGGGGTGATCCCCACAGGGTTTGCTTGGCCGCCAACGTCTCCTAAGTCCGATCTGAACCACTAGTAATATTTTTTTGTGATCCGGGGATCAGGTGGAAACCCACCAAAACGTCGGCGAACGCGCCTAGAAAAGAAAAAAAAATATCCCCGTAGCTGACATAAGCTCCGACATAGGACGGACTCAATAATAGGCAGATTAGCCATTACCTTCGGTTCAAGCAGGAGAATCACGACTACCCGAGCATACTCGAATGAAGAACTACTGGTGTCCACTGGTTATCTGCACGAACAGGGGAAGGTTTTCACCTGAAAATTGAACTTGATTCGTCTTGGATGTTAGATCACGGTTAACCAGTACTGTAAATACGTCTTGGATGAGCTGAGAAGCTTGATAATGACCCTGATCAGGAGTCAGAATGGCATTGGAGGGGACAGTTATTGGCCTTTGGCCTTATGGATTTGATCTCCATCAACGGAGCTAACCTCATCCTTATCAGCCGGCAGGATTGTCACCAAGATCACTCTCGAGAGAATTCTTGTCCCACCGCGTATATAATTGGAGTCATCAGGCTATTCGATGTCGACAGCAATTATGTAGAATAAGTGAGGAGGTTCATTGGTTGGAACGGATTGGCTACCAGCGGTGGTTCATCACTCAAGGATGACTTTGTCACTTTCCGTGGAGTCATGGGGCTGGGGAAAGAGAGATTTAGCAGACCAGTGGCTGAATATTTTCGGTGATCAGCAACCGTTCGCTTGATTTACGAGTAACGTGGCTATTATTTACTGTCTTGGTCTTCTTAGTTGAACCCGATGAATATACGGGGCGATTAGACTGACGTTTACTACTGCGACAAAATTTTAAGAGGCCAAGTTGGGATCGAAACGAAAAGACGTAACATGACATGACCGAAAGTGGTGGTCACTTAAGGAGCATATAATTGCGTGGGTGGAGGTACCGTCGAATTTAGGGGTGATATCTGCTGAGTACCAGCGCTCGAGGTACTTGAAGCAGTCGCCCTAGCAGTTGTGGAGCTGTCTTGAAATTGGAAAGCGTGCCAGTTAACTGCACGTGCAGCCAACTACGATCCTCCTGTTGTCGCACCCGATAGGCTGTGCTTGTTCAGTGATAAGAGCCTTCATATTAAGCACGTCAGTGCAAGCTTGAGGAGCGCTACCCTCCGCCATTACACGGTATCCTTTCTCCGCATCCAATTTGATGACATTTTGCTGCGCACAGTTATCAGCTGATCATCATCAAGTTCCCCATTGTCTGTTTACAGCCTAATATTGGCTCTTAGGTGCAGAAAACTCGATTTTAACACTGAGTAGCTGATCACAAAGCTGGCGTTGTCTACCCCTAGTTAATGGCTAACACGATCCATGTCATATATCATGTGAAGGTCCTTCTCAAGCCCCACCACTGTGACACGCATTGCGTCAAAGGTGGACTCTGAAAAATTAGCAACTGATTATATTTTGCTATGGATGAAGTGGAATGAAGCAACTTACGCTTATGTGCGAGATCAACGCGTGCCTGATTGTGTTCCACTCAAGTTTCTGAAATCGTGGATCTTGGACTGCCGTGTGGCGATTTCTTGCTAATAGCGACCTCTATCCAGATTGCGCTCCTCGACTATGAGCGTAGCCTACTTCCAAAAAAGTGGTCAACTGCTCAAGCGTCGATCTGATTCGCTGGTATTTCTGGAAGTGTACCACTGGCTTACAACAGCTATCACCACGCACAAGCATTCGCTCGGGAAGAGCACAAGCATGCAAGTACGAGGGTCCGACGAGTGCGGTCCTGCGACGAAGGCGGCGACTGTCTTGCCGCCGGCATCGGCGCCTACGTCACCGGATGGTGACGAGGACGCGCGAACCGAGCTAAACAAGTCAAGCGCGACGGCGGATGGATCGCCCCCAAAACCGCGCCAGCCGTAGGGTAGGCTCCAGTCAGCGTGGCGAAGCTGAAGGAGCGCATCGCGCGGCAAGCAACGGCGGGAGCTGGGCCACCTACAGCTACGGATGCAGCGTCGTGGTCCCCGCACTGCTCGGAGAGAGCGAGCACCGACTCTTGTACGAATGCGCCCAGAATAAGTACCGCTACCGCATGGACGGCTCTCAACGAGAGATGACGCTCGTTGAAGAACGTACGCTCACGGCGTGGCTCGTGGGGGAAGATCTTTCTCTCAGAGCCGCCGAAGTTTCTCACACAGACGCATATCGGTGCTGAGAGAGATGAGATCATCTCGTACTTTCGCAAGAGGCTCTACCCGCGGTTATATGCGTGTCTTCCTGTCGGGTTCACGCTACGGGCTGCAGGTTCCAATCTACACCTCTTCCGGACACTCCTGGCGGCAGCGAAGTCCGACGAGGACATCGCGCGCGTCCAGCAAATCTTCCTTACGACGCACCTAGTTAATTGCTCGTCGCCTTACCAATTCGTTGAGTTTGTATTCGTACAGCCAACAGCCCAAACAGCGTAGAAGGACGCGGTTTTTTTGGATCGGAAAAGGGACGCTCGTGCTTCGCGAGACAGAGGCACTGTACACCGGAGCCCATCCGACTGGGTACGACACGCTCTCGCATGCCCTGCTCTACCTCGTCCATGTGCTTGGCATGAGAAACTCCGAGCCTGCGCTGGTACGCAGGATGATAGCTGCTGCCACAACAACGCCGGTCGTCTCAATCGAGTCAATCGAACCGGTAGCCCAGGACATGTTAGGACTGCACAAGTAGGCAGTCACTTTCTACTCCACCGAGATCCCCGCGGAACTACTGAGGACGCGCATGCTTCGCGTCACCAGTGCTGGCAAAGTGATGGAAGTGGGGGTACACCACCCGCGAAGCAGCCACCGGGTCCCGTGCAGAGCGTGTTTGGGCTTAAAACATTTCTGTAAGGACTGCAAGGCCACGGACCCGGTGGCTTCTGAGGCGTCTTTTACCCGTGACGTGACGGTCGAGCAGATTGCGACGCCAGACCTACTGGTGGCTGACATCGTCGATGCCCAGCGCTTGAAATCGCTTCGCGAGAGGCTCGCACCGGAGGCGAACCAACGATTGATCGATGTAAAGGCGGCGAAAGCGCACGGGGCGGCACAGCGGAAGGCCAAGGTAATTGCCCGAGCTGCCATCGAGGAAGCACGGCTCCGCAATGTCGAGGTGCGGTGGAAGCTTGCTGTTTCCGAGAGCGAACAACAGCAAGTTGCTAAGGCCAAGGCCCAAGCGAAGGCGGTAGTGAACCAACAGATCCGTTCACTTCGCTATGGGCAACAGCGAACCTTACAGAGGAAGCCCAACAACTCCGTACCATCAAGGCCTGACAGAAGTGCCCAGGGGACTGAGGCTGACGACAGCTCGGCGACAGCGGAAAACGCTGGCGGCAGTGTGTCGAACAGCGTGAGCGACAGCACGCTAAATGGCGAGGGTGACATCACGCCGAAATATGAAGGTGCCACCACGCCGAAAAGTGCGGAAAACCGCACGGCCGATGGCTCGGGCACCAGCACAGCGAACAGCGAGGGCACCAGCACGTCGAACGGTGTCGAGCCACCGACAAGCGAAGGCGACGACGATCCGGAACACATGCGCATCAACGACGACGAGGAGCCCGCGGACGCGATGATGGAATCCGTCAGTGGCCTCGATGACACAATGAGAATTGAAGATCTCGGACAAGGCGATGAGTGCTCTAACGGATCAGACTGATGACGAACACGCCATCGTAGACAACAGACCGGTTACCATCCCTCGAGCTCTTGTGGATACCTTTGACCAAGAGCATCCGCAGGATTCGGGAGAGCCTGGAGACGACCCCCGGCTTGCGATTACTCCGTGTCAAGAGGATGTGAACGCCTCCCATGAAGCGAAAAACGCACAGCAAGTCGCCTGTACCCACGACCGAACTATTAACGAGTCGCGCGTCCGAAAATCACCTTCCGGTGCACCGGCAACAGTAAATAAATGCAGCCGTCACGATTTCACTCAACGCAGCTGCAGCAAATGCGTCCGCCAAGTCAACCAACAACGCAATTAAGCCAGCAATCAACTCCACCGCCAAGGCACCTCGCTTAGACCCCAAAGCGGAGAACTCGACAGCGATCCTGAGGTGGGTTACTACGCGAAAGCGCCACGGACAACTACCCGCCGCACTACCGACTGCCAAAAAGGGTCTAAATCTGTGAATCATGGAATGTACAACTGAGATCACCAAGCTCGTCACGGCGATCCCGCATCCAATCGAGTTCCTCCTAGGTATGCCTCGGGAATCACCGCTGAACTTCGGCCACGCGATCAACAGCGAGGCGTAGCTTGCTATCATCCGCAAGTACGCCGCAGATCGCAATCTCTCAGCGAAGATCCGCAAACTCTGCACAAGATGGGCAGCTGTGGCAGGCGTCCAGAAGGGCAATATCATGTGGAAAACTACAGACTCGATTGCAAAGTCGGATCTCGTGGAACAGCATGACAAGAAACTGCTTTGCGCAACAGTCGTTCATTCAGTGGACATCGACGAGTGGGGAGCACTTAACGCCATCTGCGTGCTCCTGCCCAACCTCGCTCCTGCGGACACAGAGACTGACTTAGTAATGCCGCAAAAAAAGGCGTCGCTATACTTTTCCTCCGACGCCATGCGCGCATCCATCGAAGGTATCCTCAGCAGTCCAGCGGACTGGCAGTCTGTCCTCGATTTTATCACAAACGAAGGCCAGGCGCCGCCTCGTCGGAACTAAGGGCGCCTCGGGCGCTCTTCAAGCTGTGGCAGGACGGACACCGGTGAGGCTCGTGGCGAGCCGCAGCTCGCACACGACAAAGAGTTTTCAGGACCCAAGGGCGAGACCACTCGCGAACACCATCGTACTGCACACGCAGAACGTTTCGGTGCTGCCGAAGGACCGAACGCGATGCACGGAGTGTTTGTCGCATTCCAGGCAGCGGGAAGATCGTGAACCGGTGGACATTATTCTCCTCCAAGAGACGCGAGTCGTAGAAGGGGAAGCGAACAAGATGAACGAGCTATACTGCGCGGTATTGGGTTTCAAGGCGGAGGAGAAGCGCGGGCTGACGATGTGGACTGAAACAGAGGTTCGACGGGGGGGAGTCGCTATTATCCTCTTTAATTTGAAAGGAACAAATTAAAGCTCAACTTTATACATTTTTCAAAACTAATAAACTTGAGTATAAGTAGAAGATAATGGAATTTCTATTCGAGTGATAAAATACGTTGATAATAGGAGGAAGACCTATGGCGAAGGCACTTATCTGCGTATATACTGACACTAAGAAACGAAAGCTTGGGTAGCGAACGGGATTAGAGACCTTAATAATTCATATCAAATTTATTGCTCAATTTTGAAGTATATTTTTTAAGGAAAAATCAATTTATAATAAAAATGAAAAAATAAAGGGAAAAACTAAAGCGTACCATGTCCAAATAAGCTTATTTAGAGCTCGATTTTACTCGATTTTGATTGGTTATTTTTAGCCTGCAGGGTTTAGGGTTGAGGGTTTAGGGTAGTTTGTTTGTTTGGTAAGCTTCCGTGGTCAATTGGTTGGTTGGTTGCTTGTTTGCTTGCTGGGATGGGGTGGTATATGTGAGACAGCGGTGAGGCGCCAAAAATGAGCGGGACCCCAAAAAATGCAGGCTGAAAACAGCCAATAAAAATCGAGTTCTAAATAAGCCTATTTGGACACGGTACTGTTTAGTGGACCCCTAAAATATTAAGACTCCATTTAATAATATTTTATTAAAAATATTTTATTAAATCAAAAAATTTTACTATTTAAACAAAATATTTTTTCTTTAAATAGAAATGTATAGATAGAGTAATAGGAAACTTATCAGGCTCATAATCTGAAGATGTAGGCTCGAATCCTACTCTCATAATTTTTTTAAAAATAAATAATTAATGATTCAAACTCAAACTAAATTAAAAAAATGATACTAGCGGTATTAAAAATATTATTTCAGCTATAAAAAAATAATTATTTTAGTTTAGGTTTTTTAGTATTATTATAAGTGCTTTAAGTTCTTTTTACTATTTCAAATTAATAAAAATATTTTTTTGAAAAACTATTAAGAAAAATGTAAATTTCAAGAATAAATAAAATTCAAAGTATAATATTATTGATTAAAATACTCACTTTATTTTATTTTTATTTCTTTTTCCCAATATTATATTAATATATTTAAATAAAATATATCTATATTTATTAATATAATTTTTGTTTGGATAGCTGAGTTGGTTAGAGTAAAAGACCCGTACTCTATCGTCACTGCGTTTGAGCCGTGGAGAGAGGAACTCCTGACGGAGCAATGGCTGGCAGCACGGGTCGAGCACCACTGCGACGACTTTGTCATAGTTAACGTATATGCGCCAACAGACAAACATGAGTGCGAGGCGCTGTTCGAGAGGCTCACTCCAATCCTCGCCCAGCATACAGGTCCGGTCCTACTTGGCGGCGACTTTAACTGTACTCTCCACGCAAGGCTCGTCCGCTCATACGATGTTCCGGAGAGTCGATACGATTCGCCCGTTCTCCGGCACCTGCTGATGTGCACGAGTTATGTTGACGTATTTGACGATGAGATGGAGCGAATGGAAGAAGAACGCGGACACTAATTCCACGCCCGAGCGCACACGTACTTCTACCACCTGCCCGACGGTACCCGAGCAAGCTCCCGCCTCGATACGGTGGTACATCAGTGCGTCACACGAGGACTGGGTTCGAGACATCGGGCAATCCGTCCCAGGACCTGGGGCTGATCACAGTGGGTTGACGATTCGAGTCGGCGAACCCTCACATACTGTCCCGGTGGGGAAGCCTCGCCAAGTCTACCCGGTAACCGCGAGTGCAGAGAAGACAGTCACACTGGTCATCGAGCGAGCACTCGACGCAGCGAGACGCGAAGTAGAAGGGGCACAGGACATCGACCACGCCGACACGGCGACAGCGCAACGGCTCGCGAACTGGTGGTACAGCTGAAAGGCTAGACTGAGCAAGGTGATCTTGATCGAGGCTCGTCGCGTCAAGTGCTGCATGACTCGGAGCTATCGAAAACGGATGAGCAGACTTCACCGGCGCCTCAATGCAGAGCAACCGGCGACACAACGTCCGATGCAGCAGAGTGCAGCACGATCCACTCAAGAATCCCGCACCAGTGAGAATGAAACAGACGAGACCCACGACGAAGATGACGACGTGAAGACGCCGGAAGCTATCAGGGCCGACTTGCCGAGTGCTAACTCATGTGTCAGTGAGCTAAATGCAAGCGCCTGCTCTGACAGCACACGTACCATCCGGGACAGTCGTCGCGCCGTTTTTTCGCCCGGGTGTCTACGAAGTTTCAATACAACACGATCGTATCGCTGGGCAGGGCGGCGTCGTACGGGCCGAACCGCTCGCGAGAGCTTGCGGACGAGATGGCGGACGGCTGGGAGAGCATCATGCAGCGGAATTAAGACTTATTCGACGATGCTGCTGCCTTCCTGAGCGGAGCACCGCTACGGCACGGTCTGGACGACCCAGCAGTTATCGCTCCAATCAGTCCGGACGTCGTTGCCGCTGCGGTGAAGAAGCTGAAGCGCGGAAACACTGCCGGGCCTGACGAACTCGGCAACACGTTCTATCGCGACAATGCATTGCCGCTCGCAAATGCGGCATAGTGCCGGCGTCTTTCGGAGAAGCTAACCTCCATTGCCTCAAGAAGTCAGCTGGCGCGGCCCTGACGCTGGACCACAGGCCCATCGCTCTTCTGAACATCGATTACAAGCTGTCCACGAAGATCCTCGCTTAAAAGCTCCGTTCGCTACTACATGGGACAATCAACAGCGCGCAAGTTGGCTTTGTACCTGGTCCTGCGATCGAAACGGCACTTGATATTTACGCATCAGTCAATCGCAGCAACGGTTGACGAGACGATGCGTCAGTTACTTGCGCTTATGATCGACGTATCGAAGGCTATCGAATCGCTCCAAAAACCTTTCCTATTCGCTGTTCTCAAGTGGCTCGGATTCTCGCGGAAGTTTGTGACCATGGTCACCGTGCTCCACGAGAACAACGACGTGTTGGTTCATTGTGAACGGCTTCCTGTCACGGCGGCGTAACGTGTTGTGCGGGATACGACAAGGGTGCCCAATGGCTCCGCTTCTGTTCATCCTCGCACTCGACAGCCTATACAAGGTGATCAATGCACGCAATGAAATCGACGGGATCGTGCTTCGTGCTGGTGGTAGATCGGAGAAGAGCACCGTGTCTAGCTATGCGGACGACACGGCAGTGTACCTGCGCGAGAGTGGTGACATCACGCTGGTGCTAGAGATCCTGGACGTTTTTGCCCACGTGTCCGACCTCGCCATGAACCACGGAAAGTCCATTGTGGCTGTGCTCGGACGACACGACCCAGACCGAACCGTCTAATCGCACGGGCTTACTTTGCTGTGGCCGAATGAGCAGTGCAGATACCTTGGGGTGCAAGTTGGACATGGAGACACGACGGCATCTAACTGGGACCGATGTCTCAAGGTGATCTGGTCCCGTCTCGCTCTAGCCCGTGCGAAGACTCACACGGTCGAACAGAGAGAGAATCTCGCACGAGCCATCGCCGTCCCAAGACCCTATACGTCGCGCGGCACTGCTGGTCCCCGACAGCTACTACCGCCAAGCTCCACGACCTGATCAAGGACTTCGTTTGGGGTAAGCGCAACGGAAGGCGGTCCCTCCCGTGGGTGCAAGAGGAGCAAGCAGCACTGCCCATCCGGCGGGGAGGCATGTCCGTCCCGTGCATCCGGACCGAACTGACAACGCTTGCAGCCTCTACAGTCGGTAAGTGACCGTCGTCCGCTACCATCCGAGACCTCCTCATCGGCGCCATGCTGTGGGGCGGTGGAGACACAAACCCGTGCTTTATCACTCGGCGCTGGGAGACTGACGTGGACGACAAATCCTCGATTTACTCTGGGCGAACGGGGTTGATGCGGTCGCGGTGGCGACTGAAGAACACGATGGAGGAAGCACTTGGCGACGGTAAAGAAGCGGGAGGAGCGTTTAGTAGCGAAGGAAAAGGTCAAACACAACGTCAACGGGAGCATCACGGTCGACGCGCGCACGGGTATGGACGGCACAATTCGCAACGAGATGGCCGTGGACACCATTCGTAACGGTCGTTTCGACACGATGTGGCTCGAAAACGCGTCAATGGCAAACATGACGTGGCTACTTGACCAACGAGGAGTAAGTTACAAGCTCAACAACGGGAGTTTTGCCCGCGGCAAGGCAACGCTTGGCGACACTCTCTAATGGACCTGGATCGAGTACGGCGAAGTGCGGTTCACACCCACAGACAGCATGGCGACGATGTCCATGACGAGGCATTTCGGTCGTTTCTGCCTCGCGCTTGCGTACAATTTCCCGTCTCTCTTGCTCCGGCCGGCGGGGGGCGGTATCCTAATCTCGGATATTACTGAAGTTCACCAGCATCATGACTGGATGTTGGATTGCATCGGCACGACGCTATAGCATTACGACGCAGGCCAACCGTGCGACAAGACTCGAGTGCACTCCATGGCGACGTGCGACCGGGAGTCAACCCGCTCTTGCGGCACTCCTGTCTTCTCTGGAGAAAACTAAAATCTCGCGCGCATCGTGCAGCTCTGGGCAGGGGAGCACCGATGGCGGCCCACGCCGTGGAGGCCTTTCAGAAGATGATCGCCCGACGACAACAACGACAAGGTGATCAGCAGCGTGACAGGCGCGTGACAGCGAACGACCATCGCGTCGTCTCACGCGGCGCAGACATGATCGAGTGGATGGAGTTACGGCAAATACGAGCAACGTTACGGCAGGTCACACGGACGCAGTATCGGGTCAAGAGCAACAGCTTCCCTCTATGGAACTGGGTAGCAAGAAAGGTCGTGACCGAACCCCGAGTGCTCTCACGGCGTCTACGCACCCACCAGTCATGTTCTCTGGACCTGCCCTGCAGCGCAACGACATTGGCAGCATCTCTTTGTGCTATGGGGTCGCTTCGGCGTCGTCGACGATGATGACATCCACGTTTGGGTCTTCGCTCTAGAGCTGCCAGAACGACCGAGGAACGCGTGGGAGGCGGCGCAAACAACGCTCGCAGAGAGTGATGAGACCCAAGAGGCACGAGCTGCGGTCTTCGCGGCCGCGAACGAGCACTAGAGCTTTGCGGTAGCAACAACGGCTCACGAAATCTGGACGAGCGGATCCGATGCATGGAAGACCCGACCTTGTTGTCTGAAGCGCATCGAGCCATCGCACAGACTAGTTTGCGGCGTGCGCTCGCGCGCTTTCGCAGCTCGACTTACCAACCCGGTGGCGGCGAAGACGGACGGGTGGAGGCTATCACGAGATCAGCGCTCGCAGATGCTCTCCTACGACACATCGAACCCTCTCCACAGCAGGCCTTTCCATCAGGCGGACAACCAGACCTTCTCTACCTGCTCTTCTTCGACGGAGGATCTCGCGGCAACCCGGGCCGGCGGCTCCGGGTCGGTGATTCTACGAGTCCCACGTCCCAAAGCACGCAGCGGCGATTACGTTGGTCGCGAGCATGGCATAAAGCGCGAAGACGACAACGAACAATTTTGCAGAGTATAGCTGATTTGCCCATGGCCTCCGACAAGCGAAGCGAGAGCGCAGCCGCAACATGACAGCTTCACGGCGTCAAGCATCCGTACGAGGTATTGCAGGAACGTAAGTTTAAGTAAGCGGCGCAGCAATAGGATCGCGGTCGAACGGATATATCTTTAGTTCGGAGATCGTATCTTAATATACCTCACCTTTATCATCAGCGTAGCCCGCGATTCCCTGTTATTAAGCCAATCGTGAATATTAATAATCTCGCCCTCGAACCTATCAATCTTCTGTTGGAACCTTTTGAAGACTTGACCAGCTTGGTATATGGATCTTGAAGACCTTTTAAGTCTTGTAGAGCTTGATACTCACTGGTGGATAAGCTGATCACCGAGGTATCCTTCTGTAAGTACTCTGTCGAGGGTGATCATGTATGGCGATAGGACGGGCACTTGAGACTGGGAGCCTAGCGATCTGCTCTTATACGCTTGGATCAATTTCTCACTCCTGATGTTGAAAGATTGTATCGGTAAGATAAATGCGGAGCGTTAAAATCTTCTGCTCATCCGTTTTCAAGGAACAACAATAATAATGATCCCAGAAGCTGAACATCTCGTTATTCTTTGTCTTGGCGACGTCGACAAGTGAGATACTTTCTGAGCGACCTCTACCTAATGGTCATCCTCTCGTTGTAGCGCACTCAAGAATGCACTACGCTCCTGGTGCTAGTGTTCTTCTAAGTTATTTGGGACATCAAGGGTACATCGCAGGATGGAGAGGAGAAATTCCACATAGTTCAAGGAATAAATATATTAAAAGACAGATCATACATAAGGCAGGGATGGCAGATTTGCTTGTGTCGGTCCTGTGACTCTGGTCATCGCCTAATCAGACACGAAGAAAAGAAGTAAAACATGAAAGATGATCGGAAACACGTATGAACATGGATACCTTTCGGTGATCAGAGGGAATGGTATCTATGAAATAAGTGGCCGTGATGATCATGATGATTAATTACAATGATTAAATGGAAGATTATGGCTACTGGAGTCGGACTTGGTTACAGCAACAGAAACAAGCGTGATGTGGGGACTTACGGCTATTACAAGGTTCGAGGGTTTTCCGGTGAAAGGGATTGGGAAGGTTATACAAGTACGTGGCAGCTAAATACGGTTGACTACAGATAGTTCCTGATCACCATATTATAGCAATACGGAAAATATTTGATTAATAAATAAAACTTACGAAATGGGAGGAAAGTTCGTGTGGGAAGAATACCTGAGTTGATATTAGTGGCTAGGTTTCTGAAAAGATCTGTTTGCAGAGAATACATAATTTGTAATTTTTTCTCTACAAGTAGATATTTTTAATAATTCTACTTAATAGAGTATTAATAGGTTCTTTAGTATAAACCATTTCATGTATACAAGAGAGTAAAGAATTTTTGTTATGATATGATTCTAGAATGATCGTATTCTTTATGTTCAAACTTTTTAGGTACGCATGCAATCGTCAATTTACCTACATGAAAATTTCTGCTTAGTTCATTGGACCGTTAAATCCTATATATTAGAAATTCCTGTGGCAATGCCACTAATATTTAAGTTGACATAACGTTGACCTAATTGGAACAATTGATTGTTCCGAAGAAGAAAATCAGATTATAAATTCTTATAATCCATTAAGAATTTGATACGGTGTGCTTCACTGGAAACAAAAGGAAATTTCACGATTAAATCAGTCCGTATTACACATTGTATATTTTTTGATTTAGTTATACATGTTAAACCTAAACCACCCAAATGAATATAATATTTTTATTCTCCCTCTAGCGCTTAATCATTATATTAGTATAGGATCAAATATAGGAAATTTTATTTTACATAAATGAACTATTGAAACAACTTCTCATTTTGTTTCCTTCCTCCATTACGTGCTCGCTCAGGAATACAGCGTAAACTGTAACAGAAAGACGTGTTCAGCGTGCACGGCATCTCCTGCTACACAGCTTGCATGCCGCTGAACCCGAGTTCCCCCTCGCACGTCAAGGGATCCCCGAAATTCCGCATCGCTGCGCTTTGTGCTGAACCGGGCTATCGTCTGCCGCCACAACTGCAGGGTGCTCCATTGGATTGAAGAAAGCGTGGAGGGTCCTGGATAAGCCCTTGCTCGCCCTCTTTTCACCATGTGCTGCGACCGGCCAACGTCCCACCGTTGACACAGCCACCAGAGCAGTTATGGAGTCTGCTACGGGATCAAACGTATATTGCCCGGGCATTCCTCATTAACATCAGGGCGTACAACAGCGCGTGTCGGTCACGTCCCTGGGTGCGAAGTTTGGATGAACGGTCTATGCAAGGAGGGGTGTATGCCTTTCGACTCCAAAGTGCCCTCTACCACCGAATGGAATTGATGTTGCCGTAGCCTGGTCAGCCAATCAAATTCGCGCAGTTGTGTATCACCGACAACAGCATGGCACTTGGTGGCCGCATAGATGTCATTAACAACTGAGAAATCAGGCTTGCTGTACGCGGTCCGTCCGAATCGGTTTCCTGTGCGCTTGGTCCATGCTATTACGATAAAAAAATCACAGGGACAGACGCTACACAAGGTTGGCATATGTATCACACGGGACGTGTTCTCGCATGGCTGTTGTACGTCGCCTTTTCCCGGTCTACCTCACGGGAGAACATCCCCGTCCATTGTGAAGCTGAGTATGGAGAACTACGCCTAATGTGCAACCTCGTTCATGACGAAGCACTAAGTTGAATGAGGTTGCAAAATCTCGCAATGATGGGAGCGGCCAACGTTCGAGATTGCACACGCAGTCGTTAGCAGCAAAAATAAACTCTTTTCTTTTTGGTTTCAAAGTACATGTAGATATATTGTAGTTACAATGAAATTCAGTGAAACAAATCGACGAAACGACGGGTACAATCCCCTAGTAATTGATAACATCCTTATGTGTGATTTCTGCATCTGCAGTCCATATATTAAGCCTTTCTGGGGGGGTTCAAGGTTTGTACTCATGTCTGAGCTGCAAGCACTTTGGTAATCACTTTGTTCCCCATTTGTCATAACGAGATGCGTATGTTATCCATATTATTAGTGGAATCCCCTTATGTTTTGAGAATAATTATATTACCTTGTAACTATGGTGTTATTTGCCCTAGTAACAGTTCATTACTTAAAGCCACTAACGCCGGTACCGTCACAGCTTGTGTGTCTTAATAAAAATTGTTACTCGGTCCTTTACCGCCTTCGCGTTATATTGGTTGAGCTCAATATACCTTGAAACACTATATCCTCAGCTAAATTGCCACCAATCTTTGGTTTTGCCCTGGCTAAAAGTTTCATTTTTGGAGGAATATGCACAAATTTATCTAATTCCGTTGCTAATTCTGACCTAGCACTAGTTTTACGATATGTGCCTAAAGTGTGATTATATTTCAAGGCGAACTTGTCCGCAATCGATATATCCGTCTCAATTGAGTTCCAATATTGCTGAGATTGTCTAAACTTCTTCCTCCTCGAAACTCGTCTGAAACTTCATCGTAGTTGCTTCGGTGTCCTTTCTAGGTTTCTAGGTCTCTCCCACTCGGTAAAACTCCACCTCTCGACTGTCTGCTATCTTTCCTGTAGTAGCGCTTTTCCGAGTCGGTATATTCGTACGAGTTTGATTTTTGATTCGGCGGATATATGCTTATCTCCCTTATGCTGTACGTGTGTGATAATTCCTCGTCACTTTTCCACCCTATTGCTCCACGAAGTTGTCGTGCCTTCCAGGCCGATTCTGTTTGAAATTAAATCTAATAAGATCTTATGACGAAGTGCACCCGCTTTTTACGAGTCTTTAGTATTATATACAATCCCAATTCTTGTTTACACTTTGAAATACAGAGGTTGACACTTTGATGCCGATTTCATACCAGGATCATCTACTGTGACCCTTAGGACCAATTCCCTCCAGGGGTAAGGTACATAAAATCTGTCCGGTCAACAGGCTGACACTCTTCCATACGATATATTCAACAGGCCCCACAGGGTCTTTATCTTCCTACCTTTTCCGCTATAAAATTGAGCATTCCCTAAGCTTAATTTACGTTAACGACAACCAAGTGTAGGTCCTCCCTCCCGCAGCTCTCTCCACCTGTCGGTTTCAATTATGCACTTTGACACAATTTAAATCCATGGCTAAGACGATTGCCCTGTCCCCTCTAGTAGTAACGCTTTGTGCTCCCGACGTAAGTTGGCCGTTTTTAAATTAATTAAGGCGAGGGTAATATTGCCGGCGGCCAGCAGTGACTGCAGTACAAGTGGGTACGAAATCTACGTACGCGCTCGCTAGATTTGCCATCTCGTAAATGTTGCGCAATCTGCGCAGGAAGCACTTGAATCTCGATCGGTTCCAACAGAGGTTGGAAGTCCTTTTCCATTAACTTTGGTTATTTTGGTCTTCCACCTGATAAATATCACCATGCATCGGGGATGAGCAGTTAGTGTAAATACTCATTACCGTCTCATCTTGCACTGTGAATGGACGTGCTAAACACAACCTACTGTTCCTAAAAGATCGAATTCAGAGTTCAAGCATAAGGCTGCCCTTTTTTACTCTTTCGTAAGATCTTGGGCATCAACCTTCTAACCTGAGCGGCTCCCAAGAGTCAAACTCTCGCGAATAACTCATCCAGCGTTTCAAAGTAGCTGATACGCCGCTCGTGATTATGTAGGACTTAGTGCCTTGCCAATATGCTCCCAGTAACACAATGTGCATTCCTTTGATTATCAATCAGAGGAGCGTTTAAAACGCTGTTTTGATCATACAAAGCACGAAAAACGACTTCACAAGCTTGAGAAGGGCTATACTGCTCCTACGAGGTCCTCAATGCCGATATTGACTCGATGATCAAGGCGTTAGATTATTTTTGTGATGAAAATTGCGATTTGTTGAGGTTAAATCTAGCTCTTCAACAAAAAGTCGATCATCAGCAGTTAAAACATGAACGGGTGTTAAGCTCCCACAAGCTGAAGTCGGACTATTGGTTGGTTCTGTATACCTTAAATTTTGCGACAGTTGGTAAGGATATATTCTCGCCGTCATGGCGATTATGGCCTGTAATAGAACAAACGTCGGGGGCAGCCGAACCGCTGCAGAATGCCTGTGTAGTGAATGTGGAAAAGAAGTTTTAGGA
Organism: Peronosclerospora sorghi; assembly: GCA_026184515.1. Classification (NCBI taxonomy): domain Eukaryota; phylum Oomycota; class Peronosporomycetes; order Peronosporales; family Peronosporaceae; genus Peronosclerospora; species Peronosclerospora sorghi. Next base: position 8,605,761 of record CM047585.1, on the reverse strand, counting down.
CCAGTTTATACCGGTATACCGTGGATCGGTTTGGAGCGATCGGGTTGGTTGAAAGCGGAGAGGATTTTGGGCCATCGTGTGTTAAGTACGCAGTTTTAGGTGAGTCACACGATGTTTCATGTAGTTTACATATTAGGTTTTTAATGGATATTAAATATAGTGTTTGTGTTTCTTCTTCTTACGCATAAGTCGCCCCTTCCTACTACGGAGTATTTGGGAGTGAAGGGTTAACATTTCCCATCCTGCTCAACTCACCCTGCCGGGACGCGTAATAGACACTCTTGGCCCGCCGGAAGTTCCACGACGGGAACGCGTAGCCAACACTAGCACTCACTCTCAGGTCGAACACGTTTGGAACGTGTAATTATTAATGGGAAAGGTTACTATTATTGGAAAGGTTACGTGGAGATCTCGTTGGTGGAGCACAAAGCTGTTGGGTACGTTCGCTTGGTTGATCCTTATTGGTCTATTGATCTCTTGTTTTATTGGTTGGGTCCCCACATCGCTATAGGCGATCTGCCCCAAGAGTTATTGGTTGGGTCTCCACATCGCTATACGCGATCTGCCCCAAAAGTATACTGGAATTAAGTATACACTAGAATATTGGTTATTGACGTATTTGGAGGATAATTTCCGCTCTATTTACACCCTGCCCCAGAAGTGGTACACTTCATATTGATCCCCTCTAAGTCAATATCGTGCGACGGTCCACCGAGTGTGTAGCCACCCAAACCAAGGGGTACACAAGGTGAGAAGCATCAAGGTAAATCGGACCAGGCGTCCTGCAATGCAAAACGGTCATACGATCAGAATGCAGGCGAAGGTTCGCGGGGTACCCCCCCCCTCGTAAGTTGGTCGGCAGGGCACGATGGTTACCGGAATCAGGACACTTCGGTGTTCGAACTTGAAAGAGACTCCACCACATTGGTGCGCGTGCCCGGATCACTTGGTGACCGTGGATATCACCGAGATTTCTCGCAAAATATGGATTTTACAAGTTTCGATATGGATTCCCTTTGGAGAGGACGCAAGGAACGCTTATCGCCTCGTGTCTTTGTCGTTGAAGGAAAGCGATGTTCTATCTGGTCAGGTGGAGGACCAGGTCGAAATTAATAAGGTTTTTCCTCCCCATAAGGCTCCTACTGGAACCGATCGGGACTATAGCAAGTTTTGCTATAGTTCCGGAAAGGATTAGTCATTTCTTCCTGATCCTATGCATTTAGATGTCAAATTTCATTAAAAAGTGGAAGACACTATGGGGGCGGATCATTCTGATCTGCCCGAATTATCTATGAAAAAGTCCAAGCACAGGCTCACGATGTTCTCGGATGAAGACGACTTGGAAGCGAAGTCGTCGATCGGTGATGGGGTTGTCAACGACGAAGATCTGACCAAGATGTATTACATTTAGGAATTAAAGAATTTTATTCGTGAGAATGAGGTCACGCAGATCGTCAACACCTTCCCGATCGTCTTCATGGCCCTACATCTGAACCGATTGCCTCGGATGGACCGCTGGAACTGGTAAAGAACTTTTTAGCCATGTTGGCTGAGGTCGGAATGAACGTGCAGAACGTCTATGGTGTCAGCAAGTTGTTCGAGGTTGACACATGGAAGATAAAATTTAACCTTACACGACCATTTGGTACCGTTGGTGGGGGCGGCACACCGCCCAATTCCCACAATTTCACTAGAAGCCCCGCAACGCACCGCATCACATGGATAATCTTTGCTTTCCGATAACAGTTCACTGTACGGGTCGCCACCTTCCTCTAACGACTCGTTGGAGCTGGAGGTCTGGAGGAACGGATGACTATGGGTTTTAACAACAGTCGCACGGAACATAAAAGGACGTGCGGAAGTGTGGGGCGTGTGGGGCGGCATGCCGGTCGGGGGACCCGAGGTACCCAGACGTGTCGACACTCTCCAAAAACGACCCAGTCACCTTTCCCGCAACTTAAGGAAGCATGCATGCCACGTTTAAGCTATGATGAAACGTTTCATGGAAAATCAGAACCGATCATCCCAACGCCCTCCTGCCCATAAGCCGACCGGTCTGGCAAAACGACACAGTTTACACAGACGTCGATATGGAATCGTTCGTATCGGAAGAAAAGGTGTTTAAAGGTAAAGGAGTGGTTTTTAAAGCTAAGCGCAAGTCGCATCCAGCCCGCCCTCACCGATCGACAAGTAGCAGCAATTTTGACATGGAGTCGACTGGCGATATTGACGATGACTATGGTCGTACGGAAATAGGCAGAGCGCGCAAGTCGAACTTAGCCTCGACTACGGCTTTTGATTTCAGTTCGACGGAGATACCCAGGATTCGTAAGGGTTCAACCACAGAATTGAAAGATTTTACGGGGAAAAATGCTGATGAAGATCATGGTTCAGCCGAGCAAAGTCCGCCTTCCTCCTTGATCAGACACCGAAAAGGAACGGTGCATGATCTTCCGAGATTTGATGAAGGGATCGGCTGCAAATTGGATTCAGCAACTAAGTCGGGATGTCCGGTCTGATTGGGACCTATTATGTGTGGAATTTGAAGGGCAGTATTTCCACTCCGGCTTTTCTACCGCCAGAAAATACCATCACATGAGAAAAAGGAGCGATTAAACGCCGATTGAATATCTACATCGTCTGAACGTGGCCTCGACGCGTGCAGCAATCCCGATCAAGGAGACCACTCCGCCGACCGGTGCTGCCCAGGAACATGTTGGACACTTCATTATCACGCTTGACGATCAAGAGCTGGCCGATCAGATTACCTTGTTACGTCTCCAGGATATAGGAGATATGGAGAAAACACTGCGTATGTTGCGCCAATCCCGAAGTATGAGAACGAAGGTTGCTGTTGGATCAAGCCGATTTCGATCGAGCTGATCCAGTGAAGAGGCCCACGTACAGGTCGGCCCAAGCTATTAAAGCGATCTTCGCCGATGCTAGAACCGGATCGGAAGAGGATAGTAGTGGTCGATCCATCCTGCATTCATACAAGGAGCAGTACCGACACATTTTCGTCGCACAGTCTGCGCCGAGAAACCGACCGGTGTCAAGCCACACCGAACGGAATGGAAGAGGTGGCAACAAGTCGGACCCAGATCGCCCGCGGAAGGATTGTACACATTGCGGATCGACTAAACATGATGATCGAGCCTGTTGGAAAAGGATAACCTGCAAGAAGTGTGAAAGACGCATCTACCCTACCGATCACTGTTTATTTGTATGCAAGTCGTGCGGAGAAATTATCGAAGCTGGACAGTGCAAGATAGAGGAGTTTTTTAACCAGATGCACGAGTGGTATGTGCCGGACAAGCATGCAGGAATGTTGCCGCCGGATGTTGAAAATATGTTAAACTAGGTCGCTCGCCAGGTTGGAATCTGGGTCGAGCCAAACGAACGATATACGTTCAGCATCTATGCATATGTCGGAAAGGACGACATGTCAACAGCAAAAAGGACAGCCGACACGAGTCATTCAATTTACAGTCTTGCGACTGATGAATATTCCTGATCGAAGGTCGTTATGCAGTTGGATCTGCTGCCCGGTGAATCACGTGGATATTGGAAGTATCACGCTTCCGACAAATGGTTCAAACCAACGAAAGCTTATGGAAAGATCAACAATGAAAAAGCGACGGTATATTTGACTCTGAAGCAGAATTTTCAATTATTGACTCCACCTTTTCTCTTAAGGTCGGACGTAAAATAGACGACACACACAGGCAAGAATGCGTAGGAATTGGGGAGAATTACTATATGACCGAAGGAAGTACGCGTGTCAAGATTACTTTATCTGGTTCATTGGTATATTTCTTTTGCGCGTGGTTCGGTAAGCTGACCGGACAGGATGCGCTCCTTGGTATGGAGACTTCATGGTACGGGCTGGAATACGCCTCGATGTGTCTCATGGAGTTCTTACGCTTCCGGACGATGTCCAGGTGCAACTGGCTAGTCGACGTCACTTATTAGGATCGCATACCGATCTGGTAAGATGGAACCAGGATATTACCATTCCTGTAGGCCGATCCGCGGATGTACCAGTGGAAAAACGTTACCAATCGAGGAAGCTATGGATAACTAGGGTTGAAAGCTGGGTATCGGCTTTTGTGAAAAGTGGAGGCCGATCAGATTACATACGGATTACTAACATCGGTGAAGAACAACTGACGTTAGACAACAGTGCGATCGTGTGTATGTGGCTGGCCGAAGGAAAAGTTCCAGGGACGAAGGGGTTTATTTCGATCGGATCGAGAAGATAGTTGAGTGTCAAAACTTGGCATATCATGCTACCACAGATCTGTTTAGCGATGATGAACCACTGGAAGAGACCCCTCACTTTTAGTGGAAAGGCCATATTAGGCAACACCCAAGAATATGTTTATTAATAGAAAGGCCCCACAGTTACCTGATACAGTGGACTCGCAAACAGATGGACCGAAGGTTGTCAACGCAGTTGCGTTACAAGATCCGTTGACAGTGGAACCGGTGATAGATGGGGACGATCGTAATTGTCGAAGACGAATGTTATGGCGCTTCTACTCAAATTGATGTTGCACAAGGACAGTCCGCCGATAGGGAACAGCATTGTCCCTTTGATAGGGACGGATTAAGCGGAGTTACCCCAGAGGATGAACAGGTGTGTAGCCGGTGCGTATACGCACGGTGCGGCTAGCGCACAGAGGAAGACTTTCCTTAAAGCGGCGTTCGCCGCTACTTAGCCGATACGCCCTTATAAGGTCTTAGTAGGAGAGAGCTCTCCTACTCGGGGCCAAGATTCCCGGTTTGGTTTACTAGTATCCTTCGCTACTGCCTTAATGGCAAGGCTCCCTTACTAAGGGTGCAGCTAAAGGGAGGGCTCCCTTTACGCTACTGCACTCACTACACGCGCGACCGGTCGAGGTCTAGCGTCTGGTAGTCGGTTGAAATGTAAACTGAATGTATATTTAATATATAATTAGTCTAAATTAATTTAAACTAATGTAAACTATATGTAATACTAAGTAGAACATACCAAATTCGTACCTAGCTAAAATGTAGTGTACACCACCTGTGTACCGACACGTGGATGGCTGACAAGCCACCCCCAAGGGCTCCTGTCCTGATTGCTTAAAATAACCAATGGTTCAAAACCCTTCGAACCGGTCAATACTGACCCCAACCGTAGTGTACTCACGTACACCACCACTAAATGTGACTCGAATGTAACCATGTTACATCCTCCCCCATCAAGACTATTGCTTACGCAATAAACAAAATTTTGTTGGAGAACTCCAACTGCCAGAACCTCTGGCTGACCATGAGCACTTTCAGTGGTGCTATGGAAGAAAACTATTCCGATAACTCGGAAGTGGATGCCCTTGGGGAGATCTCCCCAACGGCTAAACACTCCGACAGCGCCGAACGGCGCTGTCGGTCATCCTACCCATTCCCCATACGTGGGGAAAACGCACTAACTCGTGCGCCGCCTTTACCCACTAGGGGAGAAGACTCCGGGTCGCCGCAGGCGACCATCACCAATGAACCGACCTCGGTTCATGAGGCCCGACGTGCCGTACGGGCACGAAAGGGACCTCGTGACCCTCAAAAGAGGACTAAGAACGCGGTCAAGAGGGGTTTAGCTTCCTATACCCCTGGTGCAGCGGCTATACTGCCGCGTGAAATTGCTCGCCGGAAACAAATCCGGGCCAGACTGCTAACTCCTAAGCATTTTACTGTTAAGTCCTACCAGACGCGTCTGGGGAAACAGGCACGCGGTACCCTCGTGGATATCCTCCACGAGATTCCCTTTGTTCTCTTACGAGACGAAAGCGTCGAGGACGCAGAACAGGCATTCCGCGCTTGGGCGGAAGGGGAGAAGCGCCTCCCCAACTTTGATGCGCTGTACAGCAGCTTTTACGAACCCGACGTTCGGATAGAGAGGGCGTTACGCTTGGCCTATGCCCAGGTCAAAACGCAAGGGCAATTACCTGCCTCTTATTACACGCGCCCTGCTCTCGATGTGGTGCCGGAGAGCTATGCAGACTCTGCATCTGCCTCCGGCAAACCCCAGCTACTGGGAGTGAAGGGGATTCTTCGGCCCCTTTGGTCGTTGGCTCTCAGTGGGATTCTCCCGCTCGAAAGCGTCAACGACGTCACGGCAATCCTGCCTCAGGGGAGTCTCGGACTCCCATGAGCTCTGGGAATGTGGATAACCTTTCCACTTCACCAGGTACTGGATCTCACCCCGGTGATGGCGTCGTGTCATCAGGCGTTCCACATGGTAATGGGGAGTACCCTCCGTATCGAGTACTGGAGGAGGGGGTCGCGCTATTGCGACGTGAGTTCCACGAGCGCTGTGATCGGCATAGACGTCGCATACAAGATGCCCAGAAGGGACTCCGCAACGAGGGGAGTGCGAATGAACGCATCGAGGGGCGGCTTGCCTCCCTCTAGACTCTCGTTGCGGAGCTTCAGGGTCGTATTTCAACCCTGTCGGAAATGTTCCGACCTGTCGTGCCTTTAGGCTATCCAACTTCTCACTCTCCTCCAAGAGGGTACCCGCCTCCGGGTTCTAGTATGGCTTAAGCATACCCACATAGAAGGTTGGATGCGTACGCATCGCCTTCGGGATGTCTAAGATATACGACAAGCCCTTTCGGGTTAGTACCTTAAAGGGGCCCACAAACCTGGGGCGCAGTTTATTCTTCAACACGTTGGAAACTGCATGTGTAGGAAGATTTTTAGCGTTTTATAAAACACTTTCTCCTACTTTGTACACTTTTTTGTTACGCCGCCCCTTGCGGTTAGCTTTCTCCTTCTGCTTGTCTTGGCTTTCCGCCATGGCATCGCAGACGTGTCGTAAGACACTAAGGCGCGTCGATAAAAACTTATCGATGTGCTTTCGCACAGATACAGGGCTGACATCGGGGAATCCTCCCCCTAAAGCCCTGGGACACACACACGTGGCGTCAACGCAACCCTCGTATTCACTAATCCGTTCACGTAAAACGGGGTAAACCCCGTAGATGCATGTACCAAATTGTTGATAGCAAATTCAACCATCGGACGCATCTCACTCCAATCCTTTGTAGAATCCGGACATAAACTACGGAGAATATCTCCAGCAACGCTATTAACGCGTTCCGTCTGACCGTCCGTCTGCGGATGATCCGCAGTGGACATGAGGAGCTTGGTGTCCAGCACCTTAAGCTACGCTCCCCAGAACTGTCCCGTAAAACGAGGATCCCGATCCGACACAACGGAATCGGGTAGACCATGCTGTCGAAAGACAAGGTCTAGGAACACTTTCGCTGTTCCTTGTCCATCAATGGACTCTGGCACCGCCGCCAGGTGAGCCATCTTGCTCAACGGTCTACAAAGACCAATATGCCGCTGTTACCGGCCTTATCCTTCGGAAAACCGAAGCTAAAATCCATACTAATGGATTTCCAACACTCCGTTGGAACCGACAAACTCGCCAAAGGCGCAGCTGAACTTGCGGAGGGTTTAACCCTCTGACACGTCTCACAGGTGCGTATATACGCACCGACCCACTTATACATGTTGGGCCACCAGTACAAAGCGCTTCAAGCGCTGTAGGTCTTATCCCGACCTAAACGACCCCCGGTAGGGGCGTCATGTGCCTCAAAGAGGTCTCTATACTTCAGTTCCTCATCATGAGGAACTACCACCCGCGGAGTGTCCTCCGCGCTCGTGCTATAATATAGCAAACCGTCACAGTACCTGTAACGGTGTAGGCGAGCTTTAGCTCGACTTGACAGGGTTGGCTCAGACGAGCCAAGTCCCTTTCCACCCAACGCGCTGATAAGCGCCGTACACTGGGTCTTTCTCATACGACTGGCGTATGAGATCCACCACAGACGAGGTGACGAATGTCGCGTGAGCGAGCTCGTAATCGGGACGACGCGACACCGCGTCTGCAAGCACGTTCTGCTTGCCAGGTTTATACTTAATCTCAAAGTTGTACTCCGCAAAGAAGGAGAGCCAACGGGCCATCCGTCGCGAGAGATGAGGCGACTTTGTCGCTGTCCGTAAGACTCATGGTCAGTATAAACCACGAACGGCTTTGAGCCAAGTAGGTGAACCCTAAATTTGACAAGAGCATACTTCATTGCAAGTAGCTCCTTGTCATGAACGGGATAATTCCGTTCCGCAGCTTTAAGATGCCTCGACTCGAACGCAATCACGCGTTCCCTTCCTGCATCGTCTGCTTGTAACAAAGCACACCCGATTGCGAAATCGGAGGCGTCGCAGACGACACTAAATGGTTTCCCAGAGTCTCGGAGAGCAAGAACGGGAGCTTTCAACAAGCTCCCCTTTACCGCTTCAAAAGCGTTTTGGTGTTTGGTTTCCCAACACCAATCAACATCCTTCTTAAGAAGGACGGTTAATGGCTTCGCCATTTCAGCGTAGTTCTCGCTGTACTTGTGGAGATAATTGGCTAATCCAAGACACTTCCGTAAATCTCTAAGATTTACAGGCGAAGGCCACTCCACAATGGCATTTAACTTCGCGGGATCCGCCCGCACTCCATCCTTACCGATGAAGCATCCGAGGAAAGGAATTTACTCAGCACCAAAAATACGTTTGCATGCGTTTGCATAGAGTTTATGCTCTCGCATACATTCGATCACAGCTCGAAGGTGTATAAGGTGCGTCTGAACATCAGACGAGTCGCCTTCCGCGCGACTATGAACGAATATATCGTCAAAGTACGTCTGAGCGTACTTTCTATGAGGGCGGAAGAGATGAGTCACCAAGCGATTAAAAGTCGCTGGTGCATTCGGAAGCGCCTGTGGCATAACAAGCCACTCACACAGCATGCCGCTATGCGTGCAGAACGTTGTAAGCGGAATATCGGACGCTCGCATGAGCACCTGATAATACCCGTCCACCAGATCTAAGGCACTGTACTCCGTACAGCCCGCCATATTATTCTGGATGACATCCTTCCGAGGAATCGGAGTCTGCATGGGTACAGTAGCTGCATTCAACATATTGTACGCATGCACAATGCGCCACTTTCCGTTCGGTTTACGAACACAAAAAGTGGGAGATGAGTGGGGAGACTTGCTCTCCCGTACGATCCCTGCCTCTTCTTTCCCCTTGAAGAATGCGTCGATGACGTCGCATTGCTCCTTGGGGAGAGTCCACTGCCTAGTGACGCAGTATTTGGTTCCAGGAACCAAGTCAATTTCATGTAGGACTCCCCGATCCGGTGGTAACCCCATCGGTGGGTTGTCGCTGATGACATCTCCGAATTCCTTTAACAAGGAATGGTAAGGGTCCTCAGGATCCGCGAGGATCTTGAGACCGCTTCGGGAATTCAATGCCTGTTTGGTTTGCACCAAAACTGACTCGTCCATCGTGGATGAGGAGTTCAACTCCTCTTCCGGACGTAGTACGACAACCTCGTCGATTTCAATTGCTTTCTAAGCAGTTTCAAATTCGCTGAAGGACATCTCCTCCAACGACAACAGTTTGCCTATCCCAGGCAACCGTTCAAGGCTTACGACTTCTGTGACAACACCTGTTACATTATTCAGCATCCTATAGGACTGCTGCTACTTGTGGGGGGGGAGTCAATTGCCCCATCTATTAGAAGCGCCACGCACCTATCCACAGAGGTCTCTACCTCTACCACCGGTGACTCGCCGGTATCACCTACAATGGCGTAGTCGGAATCATTTCCGACGTGCGAAAGAGACGAACTTCGGGTCTCTTCGCTTGGAAGCTCCTCGCGCTTAACCACAGGGGTCTATACCCCTACCACTGGAGTCGTCTCAGAGAAATCCACCTCTGTCAATGGCGACTTGCCAGTCTCGCCTATAACGGCGTGGTCGAAATCATTTCCGACGTGCAAAAGAGACGAACTACGGGTCTCTTTGCTTGGAAGCGCCTCGCGATTAACCACAGGGGTCTCTACCCCTACCACTGGAGTTATCTCAGAGGAAACCACCTCTGCCACTGGCAACTCACCAGTCTCGCCATTCACGGCGTGGGGATTAACCGCCGAATACCCTCGTTAAGGAACTCTTCCTTAACGCCATTGGGAATGATCATTTCAGACATCCCAATCTCTGGCATCTCACGCCAGAATCGCTTTTGCGATCGAGCAAAGGTGGGTTCATGACTCGCCAATGCTTCACCCGATCGCGGGTGCGTTGATCCAATGGACTTATACTTCCAGTCTATCCATGGCTCGTGGCGTTCCATCCACTTCATGCCCATAATGAGGTCATACCTCGAGTCCAAATCCAGGACTAGGCAACGTTCTAAGCTTTCGAAGTCTGCAAACTTCAGCTTCAGGTCAATCGAGACCTTGGGTACAGTAACATGTACGCCCGTCGCAAGACGGACCGTGACAACGTAACGAGAACGTGCCTCTAGGGCCTCGGCATACAGCCGACTCCTATCTACAGAAGCCCGTTTTTTTTTTTGACACAATTGTCAGACACTCCAGAGTCTATCAAGACTCTCCAAGGCTTATCAAGGCCTTTCCCGTCCGCAAGGACAACCATCAAACCTGGCTGGTACACCAACTCGGTGCTAGAAAGCACCGCTTCCCTCGGGGCTTTGTGCTGTCGTCCCCTACACTGGGGCTTAACAGCACTGAGGGGTCCCCCATTAGGGCGCCCCGCACCTACTGGGAGCCGTCGTTTCCCGACGGCTTGGGCAAGGGCTGTTTCCCCACCCTTGGCCCCTTAAAGCGATTATCTCGCTGGGGGTTCCGCGGAATCTGTTTCGCAGATGATCCGTGCTCCCACACAGGAAGCATCTCAGCGGCCCATGCCGCTTCAACATTGCAAGGAGCTCTGCATTGAAGCCCTGCGAAAAAGAGTCAGAGTGACTCTTAGCGGGATGTTTCTCCTCCGCTTCGACCTGACTCAGGTCCATGGGTTCAGGCCCCACCTTAGAGGAACGGAAGTTCCTCTTGGAGTTGAACGCCATCTTGAATGCCTCCTCCAGGGATTCGGGTAGACATCGGAACAGTTCCGAACGTGCTGGACCTTCTTTCAGGCCTCCAATGAAGACGGGGATGGACACATCATCCAAATACGCTTTCGCGTATATCCCTGCCAACAGGGTCTTCAGTTCTTGGACATATGTTTCGAAGTCCCTAGTGCCCTGACGGCACCTCAGAAACGCCAGCTGATTCTGGAAAACCATATCAGGCGTGGGGAACATGCTCACAAGCTTTTTCTTAAGGACTTCCCATGTTGGGAACACGCTCGTGACCGAATCCGGGCACGTAAACGCCCATTTACGGGCTTTGCCCGTAATATGGGTCAATGTAAGTCCCACTTGCAAGTGATCAGCGATCACATTCGCTGTGGAGAAGGCCGTTTCGACCTCTAGCAACCATACATAAAGGTTACCACCTTTCTCTCCGGTGAACTCCTTTATCTTAAATGATAATGGGGGACGCACCCCCGTGTAACGACTTCCACCTAAACTCGCCTTATGGGCGATGAGGGCATTGACCCTATCCTTTACGGCCTCAAGGCCCTGCTCCACTAGGAGCTGCATACCCTCGTCACACAGTAAGGATAAAAGCCTGTTCAAGGCTTCCTGCTAGACGAGGGTCAACCTATCCCAATCGTCCTGATTCATCCATTGCAGAGGGTGCCTTAGTCTACCAACACAGGTGTTGGATTTAATACAAGTGCTACCAGATGTAGCCGGTGCGTATACGCACGGTGCTGCTAGCGCACAAAGGAAGACTTTCCTTAAAGCGGCGTTCGCCGCTACTGAGCCGATACGCCGTTATAAAGGGCTTAGTAGGAGAGATCTCTCCTACTCGGGGCCAAGATTCCCGGTTTGGTTTACTAGTATCCTTCGCTACTGCCTTAACGGCAAGGCTCCCTTACTAAGGGTGCAGCTAAAGGGAGGGCTCCCTTTACGCTACTGCACTCACTACACGCGCGACCGGTCGAGGTCTAGCGTCTGGTAGTCGGTTGAGTGAAATGTAAACTGAATGTATATTTAATATATAATTAGTCTAAATTAATTTAAACTAATGTAAACTATATGTAATACTAAGTAGAACATACCAAATTCGTACCTAGCTAAAATGTAGTGTACACCACCTGTGTACCGGCACGTGGATGGCTGACATGCCACCCCCAAGGGCTCCTCTCCTGATTACTTAAAATAACCAATGGTTCAAAACCCTTCGAACCGGTCAATACTGACCCCAACCGTAGTGTACTCACGTACACCACCACTAAATGTGACTCGAATGTAACCCGGTTACAAGGTGTGTATACACAGGGGCGGAGAGTAGTGCGTTAAAGAATTAGAGAGCCATATGGCGGCTCTACCCGAAGTGTCAACCATTCCGCCTGAAGTGACCCTAGACAATCCGCGAGCAGGCGACCGAGACGTCAACACCTCTCAGAAGATTGATCAGCTTCAGAAAATAATCTGGACGAAAAGATATTTGCTGATCGGTAAGAGTATTGGGATATCGGCAGTAGTAATGTGAAGCCGATCGCCCGACGGTGTCGACATGGGGCGCCGCAGTATCGGGAGAAGGATGTCTACGCGGAAGTTTTCCCGATCACCCATATTTCCAAGCTGAATCTGGTGGACGAATCGGTCAGATTCGACTTCGACGAGGTCCTATTGCCCGAAGAAAATCAGTAAAGACCACCAAATGGCGATAAAATCGAAGTGGAAGAAGTACTGAATGTCAGATCGGTCAAGGGAACGCGTTTGGTCGGACTCACCGGGAATATCGGATCCGCTGGAAAGCTCACAAAGAAACCACTTGGATCGACGAACCAGATATGAATTGTGGTGCGCTTCGAAGAGAGTTCGAGCGAAATCGAGTCATCCAGAATCGTTTAAAGAGATGCAGACTCACGAAGTTGAAGATCAAGACTCACATTAACATCGACTGGCATGGATTAATACCGGTCGGTGAGGAATGTGTAATGTTTATATTATGATTACGATTATGAGTGTGCAACGATCTGCGATGAACAGGAGTGATATATCGATAGCGGTAAAGTGACTTAAGGATGTGGATATGATTCTATAGCAATGGTAATGATTCTTACGGTGTGGATATAACTTGAAGGTGATGAGGCGGGACCGCGACTAATGTGAAAAAAGGTTTACAGAGTCAGATGGGACAATCGGGTGATCTGAAAATGAAGTTGGTTATTGATGAATATATGAACGGTTACCCGATCGGCTCCTACGACGTCAAAGTTCGCGATCTCCACATAGACGACTTACAATCATGGCTGGATGATCTGCAATCTTGTGACGATATTGATTACGCCAAGGTTGCCCCTGGTCAAGTTGATTCAGGGCGTCGTTCAAGTTGTCGATCACCTTGTCGCAGTGATAGCCGGGATACCAAGTGCCGTCTTCGGTAAATTCCCCTGCTTTCTCCACGCGACGCGTGGCCATATGGAGGACGATAGGGTACAGGAAAATGTCGATGTCGCACTCACAGGTTTGCATGCCTTCCAGTACGAACTGGCATGGACAGACAGGTTTCACACGCCCGGCTCTGACGCTGTTTACGTTTCTTCTGGAAGGTGGACAGTTCTTGATCACGCTTCGCTCGACCGGTGGAGAGCACGATGTAATGTGAAGACTCCCCGATCGCTTGACTATGGACGTCGTAAAAGATTCCAGTTAAAATTAAGATTTCTCCAACAAAACTACTTGATCCTGGAATAGACATATTAGCTAATA
>CM047585.1:8567458-8592035 GCA_026184515.1 Peronosclerospora sorghi | reverse complement strand
GGGGGGTCCGAAACGCGTCTGGCACGCGTTTAATCAAGAGGTCGTTGCATGTGTTCACTTTCGTTTTCCAACAGCCCTGTGTTGTCCATCGTGTCCAGGTAAAAATCGTTGAGCTCCTGGTCGATATCCGTGAACTTATACTAGTCTATCAAAGTGTCCAAATCGGACAATTGGTTCGTATTACCAGTGGACACGCAGGGTAGCGATACAGGTGCATCAGGTTTTGAGAAATAGGGTATAGGAGACTTAGACGACAACGAAGACAACTTGACTACAATACACTCCTCAAAGGCATTTGCATCAGAGTTTGAGGCAAAGAAAATTCCACCTGCAAACGGAAAATTGCAGCATTAGTAAGAAATGTTGTCTACAAATCATGGTCTATGCTACCGTCACGCCCATCCGAATCTCGAGAAAAAAGATTAAGCGATTTGCTCGGAGCTACTTGTTCGAATTAGACGATGGGTGTCGAAGTCAGAGGACACAATTTGCTCTTCATTTAGCCTTACTGTTTTCACTCGTGATGCAACTTGGATGCTGGGATTTCGAAATTCCAAGACGGTACGTGGCCAAGTCTTGAGAAGTGTCAGTATCTCCTCCAGCGTAGCGTGCCTTCTCCTGATCAGTACTACCAATTTGAAGCATCCTGTTCTCCCATAATCTTCTTTGACACGGCGGACGGCAAGAGCGAAAATTGTAGCTCTACCCGATTGGGAAAAGTAGCGCACATATCGACAAAATTAATAATAGTGTAGAGCGTAATAACAAGTGAAAAACATATCACAATAAGATAAACACCTCAAGATTTCGAATGTTTTAAGGTAGCCAATATATTAAGGGCGCTTTATTGTGGGGGTGCCTAGCAGGGGAGGATAGCCATTCCCTATTTAAGTAGCCTACTTGCGACGATTCCTGATAAGTTACTGATCAAATCGGGCAAGATCAACAGTTTTATCGAGACGATTAGATCGGAAGAGGACAGAGTAAAGACACATCCATGTGATGATTTCGAATAGATTGCAGGTTTGCCGATCGGTCGATCCTGAGTAGAGGTTTAGTGAGAGCATAGCACAGCGATTGAAGTATATATTCGCAAAGCTGGTTATCCAAGGGTCGCTGAGAATCGATTCATTTGGGTACACGCTGGGTACATCGTTGTGGCGCGCCGGCCCTACCCATATTTGAGACATGACAAGGATTACGTTTACGTTATTGATCCACATGACCGTCGGAACGTAAAAAAAGGATTCTCGCCAGTATACCTGCTTATACTTGTCGCTTCTTTCAAGTAAGCGAACCTTGTAAAATCCAATCGTTCCGTTAGGACGCAGTTTTGTTCTGTAGACCCATTCTATTGGTAGAGGCACTTTTTCAGGTCGCCGCTTAACCAATTTCCACGTTCTCAGGTCCTAAAGAGGCTTAAGCTCAGCCTTCTCAGCCATCTTTCACATGTCGTCATTTGCGCCTTCATGAGTTTTTTTGTAGGACTTCGGATCTGGTACGGCAACACATAAACCACTTTTAAATTCGGGTCATCACACGCCGCGTACGCAAATAGCGCAATTCCATCAGAACTGTTACTTTCTTGGCGATCTTCCACACCAGGTGTTTATTGTCTTCGTTTGAGACAACCCGTTTCCCATTCTCCTTTTTATTCTTTGACCGTTCAAAGCAATTGATTTGAAGTCGTTTTCTTCATTCGCACTGATTTCCTGGGGAGACTGTTATTCTCGGTAATTTCTTGATTTACCGAGGCTTGACTTGCCTCTGAAACTTCCTGGAGCTGGCTTGCGTTGATGTGCCTTTCGGCTAGCTTCCTGAGCTCCGCCTCGACCGTACTTTGGAGGCTTTTCTATATCTTGTCACTCATGCGTTTCAATGTTGCTGACTTGGCGAGTGACAGTCACCACTCTACCTTTTACTAGGTGTACTTTTTACCTCATTATTTCCGAGAATTACGGCGCGCCTAGCATGTTTTGCAAGTGCCTTTTTCTTTGGTTCCCTTCAATTCATGCAGGGCAAACCAAAAAAACAAAAAACAAAAAACGTGCGTGAAGGTCGTTTACTATCCAGAACTTCGTACGGTGACAGGTTTCCGGGTTCGGCTCTGGTCGGTGTGTGGTTGAGTTTAGAAGACGCATACTCAGCTTCCGACCAACACATCAAAGGTATGACCGACCCAAAGATCATGCATCCGACCATAATGAAAGTGGTCCGATACATTCTCTCGGATACTCCATTTGAGGCTGCATTTCCAGCCTCCGTACCCTCCCGCCGTACACCAGTTTGCTTGAAGAATAAATCGACATTCCGATATTATCCACCTCTCTCGGTACGTAAAACATGAATTCTGCAATTGAATTCATTTTAAAAGCAAGTTAAAAATGTTAAAACATTTTCGCTGCTACAGCGTTGGTGCGAGCAGCGAAAACTCGTACATAATTTATCAGTGGTCTACAAATACCACGACATATCAGTTCCCTCGCCTATCTCTTGGCGTTATCGACCCTTTTCAAGTTGCTAGAGATCACGCCACCTGCACATTCGATAGGTGAGTTTAACCAGAATCTTTCTTGGGATGATTTCTTCTGGTCGCGTTACCTTCTGCACAGTTCAGGCAATTTGGTAGACTAGTGTCCGTTAACAATATGCCTGATCTGGGGTCTTTGACCGGTTTTTCACCTGTATCGTACGCCAAATGACCCAAGCGGACATGGAAATGATGCAGACTAACTTCCTGTGCATCATTTCAGCATTTTCTCAACAATGTTATGCACCATGCTTGACAACTTTTGCGCACATCCACTCAGATTTACTGGTAATAAGTTTTGCAACAAAGATTTAACGATAAACTATAATCGGAAACAGCACTTGATTATTCCACTTACTCGTCAAACAACCTCCACGATCACCATTGCGCTATTTTGCACCCTTTTTCACGCAACTTGCCTAGCGAAATGAGATTCTTGGCAAGTTTGCGCGCAAATTATACCTCCGACAATTCAATTGTTATATGTTCATCTCTAGGTGTACGTATAACTTTGGAAACAGATAATCTTCCACCATCAGGGAGTGTGAAACCATCGGTAGGTCTGCATCGACCGCAACTTCAAGCAGCCTTTGGACCGCACCAAGGTGTCTGCTGGCACCACTGTCCACAATCCACAGGTTTTCAGATGAGGCACTACCTGGAAACAGTCCAGCTGTGGGCTCATCCACCATTTTCGTAGTTGACAGTGCGACATTTCGGTTCCAAGAACCCTCGGATCTTCCGGCATCTTTCTTGGAGCCGCCCTTCTTTGTTTCTTCCCCTTTTGGGGGCAATTTTACTTGATTTGTCCGGGGTTTTCGCAACGTATCATCATTTTCGGATTCGGTTTCAGTCACCAAATTTGCATGCAACTTTACGTGTTGCCTTCCCTTAGGAATAACATCCTCCTGTCCTGCGCCCACGATGTTAACTCCTCCTCATAGAACAGGTAATCCGTTCGCATTGGGTTATACCTGGCCATGATCGCAATCTTAAAATGTGGTGCGGCGAACTTAACAATATTCTCCACCACCAATTTCTCGCTTGGCTAGATTTCCCGGACCAGAGCGGTAATGCTCGGTCCAAGTCCTTTTCGGACTCTTCTCCGAAGCAAACCAAATTGCAGCTTGGTGGTGGGATTTGTTTTTCTTGAACACGCTGTACATCTGGTCCAGGACGGAGTGCAAGTAGGGGAACAGCGGCCACCACGTTCCGACATTGGAACGAAAATCCTCGTCGGCTGTGATTCCCCCAACTTGTTTACTTTCAGGCGCTTCGTCCACGCAAAACCAGACGAATTTTCAGCAATGTAAACGACTTCCATGAAGAGATACGCCCACTTCTCGAAGCCGGCACCAAGCCCCGGGTATATTTCTTCACCCGAGAACTTCTCGATGCCGACATTCAGTATCTTGCTGCAGCCATCCTGCCCGAAACTTTGGCCGTGAATATGCTTGGATGGTGCACCGATGCCGCCGATGTCGGGTACGGCACCTTGGCAATTTGGGGGGGGGATAGCAACATTTCCTCGCTGCACCCCACCAATCTCAATTGCACAATCTTTGGTCAGGTCGTTCAAGGTCATTTGCTGACCGAAAGAACCATAATTTTTCAAAGTGTTCTGGAACACACTGTTCCGGGCAGCAACAGGGGAATCTTTTCTCGACCCGTAAGCCGTACTCGCATCCGACATTCGACCTTGAGTTTCTTCTACAGACACAAGCCGTGTCTGGACTTTTTGAGACTATCCAAGATAGTCTGGAGGACCACGCCTTGGTCCACACTCACATCATCACTTCGCTTTCCACTATCTTCACTCATCTTTTTGCCACAAAATACGTAGCGAGATACCAAACCAAAACGAAATATAAATTCACTAGCCCTCCGAAAGTGAGGGGACTTCCACTAGTAAACGAAACAACGTGACTCCACACGAGAAATGGTCCACTCGAAAAATCACAACTTAATCGTAACAAAATCACTTCAGGCACGCTTGTTTGCTTAGTCTCACAACCTGTAGCAAAACGGTAGGTGCTGCACAGTGTATACTATTTGATCTGATACTTTTGATCAGATAGTCTGCGAGTGAATAAGCGTAACAAGGCCGCTGCTGTACGCGATTAATACGCGATTTAAAGTAAAAACGAAAGCAAACATATTTATAAAATTAAAAAAAATTCAAGCCTACAATTCACTGAAGTTCACTAAGAGATTTAAGCTTGAACTCTTCCGACATGTACCCACAAGCATTTATAGCCATTCCGTTTCCACCATCCACTTGAAAGCCAAAGATGGCTACACTAAAATTCGAAAGGAATATTCCTAGTACAGTAGAACCTGTCTTAATTGATGCTGTCTAAACAAATAACCTCCGTAAACAAATATATATTGCCGGTACCAAGTACTTGAGCTAATAAACCTCCACAAGCTGATATTCAATAAGATTTATTGGTTCCACAAGTTTTGTAAACTAATACTGCATACCCTATGTAACAAAATTAATACTATTGTACCTACTATGTGCGATGTAAATTATCCTGGATGTTCCACTGGACCATCTAGCGAGTTCTATGGACGATGACAGCATCCTTCATCTTCCGTAAGGCAGCAATGAATTTGTCATTGTTGCCTGTCTGTTGCATACAGTAAATATCCAGTGACTGGATCATTGATTGAGCATCTCTGGATGAAACTGGAGCGATCTCCTCGCCTTCGTCATTGTTGTTGTCCGCATCTTTGTCCTCCTGGTGAAGGTGGTCCTCGACGACCTCGTCAACGTATGGGATGTATGTGACAAGGTCTTCTTCTGGATAGTTGAAGAGGTTATGGATGTCCATGGGGTTGCGGTACGGCAGTCTACTGATCCGTGACTGGAGCTCGGCAACTACATCCTGGTCACAGATGAGCTATACATCCTATGTGTCAGGAAGTGTACGGATATTGCAGTGACGAAAACACTTTTTGATTGTGTCTAGCTTCACATCAGTGCTACAAGCAGGAATCACCATCCTGATATCATCCAAAACATGGAACTTCTCCGGTTCGGCGATGTTGTCCTTGAGGCGTTGCAGGATAAGGGAGTTGAAGCGCCGGCGATAATAAGTCTTTAGATTGTGGATGATCTTAGCGTCGCATCGCTGCAGCTTTGAAGTCGTGTTTGGAGGAAGGTAGAAGATGGTCGTGTTCCTCAGCTCAATGCGACCAGGGAGCTCGCTAAGGGGAACGTGAGCACTGCAGTTGTCCAGAATGAGCAAAACATTTCTGTTATCCATTCGGCGATCGAAGGCTTTGAGCCACTCCAGAAAAATGTTCTGTGTCATCCAGGCCTTTGCGTTGTTGCGGTAGGTACAACCGAGATTGGCAAGGTTAATGTTCTTGAAGCACCGTGGACTTCTGGACTTGCCAATGACAAAGAGTGGAAGCTTGTCAGATCACGTCACCATTGCAGAACACGGCAAGGGTGAGGTGCTCTTTGTGTTTCTTTTGTCCTCAAGTTGCTTCGTTGCAAGGGAGTTGTCCGCCTAAGTTACACCAGTAGCTGCTCACACATTTTTAAACATGGACACTAACCTGCATGAGATAGAAAAGTCCTGTCTCGTCCATGTTGTAAATGTCATGCAAGTCATATTTGTCAAGAACTTCCTTGATCTTTGGGCGCTCGTCATCGATGAAGGTGTTGTCAGTTGTCAACAGATCCACTTTCGCCAAAGCGACGAAAGGAGCGAATTCCATGGCGTGCTTTAAAAGCATCAAGCCACCCATTCGAGAATTCAAAAGGCTCGTGATCTAGATACAGGTGGTCCAGGACCTTTTCTCCATTCTCTTTGATCAGGTCGCCGCTCATGTTGACACTCTCCTGGTTTGCAGTGAACCATTCCATCAAGGCTGTCTCCATTAGAGGGTACTTCACCATATGCTGGTGCTTCGCCAAAAGATTCGAAGAGTCCGCTTCCCCCAGCAGCTCAGACGAGCTCTTCAATGTAGTTGGAATGGTAGACTGACTGACTTTTGTGTTGTGCTCACTATCGAGCCAGTTTTTGAGCTCTCCCTGAGTTAAACTTGGGTTTCTCTGTGCTCACAGAGAGCAATGCGGATTATGTTCGACATTGTCGTGTGCTGTGCTCCACTACGAGGCATTGTGGTGGTTGGGAATGTGTGCTTGGGGTCAGAGTGTTTTGTGGTGTCGATAGTCGGGTTGTGTTTGTCGTAAAGCCTGTTATAATTGGACCCAATAACGGTCCTTATTATAGGGCCTTATTATATGGCCTTATTATAGGGCCTTATTATACGGCCTGATTAGGGGGGGGGCGATTAAGGTCAAAATCGGTACGTAATTGTATAGGATTGTGGGTACCACGGCGTATACAGTTGCGTGTACAACAGTGGTGCACATAGTCAGGACATAGACAAGGCATAGGAAGATGGGAAGATTACGTACAGGTACTAAGCGAACATCGACGAGCGGCGACGGACGACGGACAAATCAGGTCGACTGGTCGACGGAGGACGCTGGAACGGGCGGTTCTGATTGGTGGATATTAGGAAATTGGTAGTTCTTAGGATTTAAGCAATAATAAAGTTCTCCTTTTGCGTTCAACCCCTTTGGACCCTACAGGGACGGCACCTTTGCGCCTCCCTTATTAGTATAAACCTCTACGTCCCGGGCGGGAGCCCTTTGTGCAGTTTTGGACCACCGGCAGACGTAGAGTGTTGAGAAATCACTCCGCAACTCCGCCCGCTGTGTCATCGTTTCTTCAGTAAAGGATTTTTGGTCTTGAGAGTGTGATTGAGCAGTGCTCTCACATCTCCACGTTTGGTTCGCGTTTGGCCCCTAGAGTTCGGCTGCTGTAAGCGCCCCACGGGAACTCTAGGTGGATTAAGCGAAATTTCTCCCCCCGTCGTAGGTCTAGGCTAGGAATACCGATATTTGGGTGTTCCTTTTAGCTGTTTAAAGACTCAGAGGCTCCGTGATCGGGCAGTGAAGACTTCCGCTGCCTGATCAAGTACCCCCTTCGCCGATCGACACCTGATCGACACTCTGCAACTCGTGACCCGCGATCAATAACTCGCAGATCGCACCAACTTGTACCTGAGCGACTTTTGGCACCTGATCAAGTCTGATCACCGCTGATCAACTACTTTTGGTGCCTTATCAAGCCTGATCAAGTTGGATCTCAGCCGTGCAGCTACTTTTAGTGCCTGATCATGCCTGATCAAGTCTGATCACAGCTAATCAACGACTTTCGGTGCCTTCCCAAGCCTGATCACTGCTGATCAAGCCTGTTCGCACCTGATTCGAGCTTGATTACACCGGATCACGTCTGATCAGCACCGCAATCAACTCATTACAAGTTCCTCAATCTTGCATCAAGGAATTGCCGTGTTTACATCCCCGACACCTAAAGAGAGCGACCCACTACTAAGCCGTCGGGTACACAAGGTGAGCAGAAACACAAGCAGTCAAGGACAACCGGATGACCCCCTTCGTTAGTAGGCAGTCCGGGCGCCGTGGTACCGCCTGATCAAGCGTCAAAAACTTGGATCGGCCGCTCCACCACAATGGTGCGCGTGCCCGGATCTTTGGGCGACGCGGGATATCACCGCGTTTCTACGCAAGACGGCGCTGATGTGAAAGTAAAAACGGAAGCGGAAGCAGAATTGAAGATAAAGGTGGAAAAGGAGGAGGAGGTTGTGACGACGGAAGGCAGTTCGCCGTCGTCATGCCTGAAGAAGAAAGGAAATGCTGATCATCAGGACCTGGGGAGGAGTCTTGATGAAATAAAGGAGTAGAAGCCTCAACCACCTCCCGAGGCTCCTTCGGGAGCCCATGCGGATCATAACGCAAGTTATGATCCGCCAAAATATGTGTATATAATGATCCGGATTGGGATCCGGTGGTGAAGTATTACAAGACCGACCAGCCGAAGGTGTTAATGAAGGCGTCTGGGTCGGAGAGCGACGAAAGTCGATCAAGTACACCACCAACGGAAGCCGATCTGGTGAGAACGTTTTACCGAAAGGTTTATAAAGGAAAACTGGAAGATTTCTTATTGAAGAATTCGATCATGAGCCTACTTGGGGTCATGATCAGCGGGAAGCTGAACGGACCAGTCGATCAGCCAGTTACGGATGGGAGGGACAAGCCCACGATCGTACTGAGGCTAACACGCCTGATCAAGCAGGCAGGTCTGACGACAGGCACCTACGATGCTGAAGAGGTGTTTGATCAGGATCCAGAAAATCTGTCAGAAGCTACCCAGCAGTTGTTTCATCTATTGCTACCTATCGTGGGTCAAACCACTAAGTTGGAACCCTCGCACTCTCCGTTGAAGGTTGAAGCAGGTCCGTCAAACAACGCAGCAGAACACACGGGATCATCGTGCTACGAATCTGCCTCTTCTGAAGGCGATGAATTTGAAGCGGAGTCGAGTAGTGCCGGGAGTATAGAGCCCAAGATCACCAGAATGGCAGTTTGCCAGAAGAATAAATCCAAGTTTTCGGCTATCAAGATGGAACCTCAATCGATCAAAGCAGAAGATGATCAAGTATCGCAAAGCCCACAGCTGCAGAAATTCTTTTGATAAGGCTATGGAGAAGTTTCTGGCTGAAGAAAGACGCAAGCTGACACATGGAGTCTTCGGCGGGAAAAACCGCCAGATAAAGATTGGAAGAGCGGCGTCGATCAAGGACGTTGACATGGAATCTGTGCATTCACTGCTTCAGCAGCACTCGAAGCCAGAAAGATCGGCAACGGACAAGGACGTTGACATGGAATCGGTATATTCGTTCCATGAGCAACGATCCCAGAGCGAGTACATTGACCCAGATGAGCCGATCACACTACCACAACGAGCCACCGTTGCGTCCGCACATACTGGGATGCCTGATCAACAGACGATTCCCAGGATTCGGATGTCTGCGATCAGTGATCTAAAAGAATTTTCGGGAAAGGAAGGGGATGAAGATCAAGCGCGGAATTGGATTAGTCGCCTCAAGTCAGCATTTATGCGGGATCAAGCTTCTGATCCTGAAAAGTGTCTGATCCTAGGCGATCTACTAAAAGGACCAGCGCTCAATTGGCATCGCCAGCTGAGTAGAAGCACTTGATCAAGTTGGAAAAATCTTGTGGATGCGTTTGAAGTGCAATATTGTGGAAGTGGACAATCGGCATCCCGCCCGTACTATTATACGAAGCAGCGGTCGGATGAAAGCCCAATCGAATATTTGCACCGGTTGAATGTGGCGGGATTGGGAGCCAAGTTGCCGATCAGGGATGGATCGCCCACGACTTTACGTGAACATGTACAACATTTCTTGGATACATTGGCCAATTGCGAGCTCGCTGATCAACTGGCGCTTTTGCGGTTGGACACCGCGGAAGACCTGGAAGAGACATTTCGGGCGTATTAACGTAATAGGTGGTATCAGCCAACGGTGGACGTTGGTACCAGCCGATTCCGCCAGAAATTCGGCGATGATCGGGCACCGTCCCCAGCGCGAAAGCCAAAAGCAGTACGCGCGATCAAGGTGTCGTCTGGAAGTGAAGAATCAAGTGCCGACGACAGTGGAAGCGATGGGGATCAGCGCCGTTACATGATTGCTGCTATACGCGACCAACCAGGGGCGCTCAATCAGCCTGGCGAGTCCCGATCGGGTAATCGAAGTGATTCAAGTGCAGTAGATTAAGGGGCGGTGAAGAAATGCAGTCATTGTGGGTCGATCAGGCACGATAATCTTCGTTGCTGGAAGCGCCTGACCTGTCTCAAGTGTTACAAGAAGGGACATCCGACCGATCATTGTTTATACGTCTGTCGAGCCTGCGGCGAAGTTCACGATGCGGGCAAGTGCCCTATGGAAGATTTTTACAACACTATCCGCCAGTGGTACAATCCCACCAAGCATGCTGGAATGCTGCCCAAGGAAGCTGAAGATTTGTTAAACTAGGACGCTCTCCAGGTTGGAATCTGGTACGAGACGAGCGTTCTGGTTTGTGTATTTTGCATATGTGGATAAGAAGAGGGCTGATCAAGCAGCAGAAAGAGATAATGATAAATGTGATCAGCCTGATTTACCACGCTTGGCTAATTTCCATATCGATGAGTTTTCTCGGTCCCCGGTGATCATGGAGGTCGATCTACTTCCAGGTGAATCGCGCGGATATTGGAAATACCACTCGCCAAAGCAATGGTTTAAACAAGCCAAAGCGAGGGGTAAAATAAATAACGAACGTGCCACGCTATTATTTGATTCTGGTGCTGAAGTGTCGATCATCGACTCAACCTTTGCTCGTAAGTTGAGCTGTCAGATCGACACGAGTCAAACGCAAGAATGTGTAGGCATTGGAGAAAGTGCATACCTCACGAAAGGGCGCAATAAAATCAAGATTACGCTAGCAGGCTCGTTGGTCTATTATTTCCATGCATGGGTGGGCAGACTTGTTGGTCAAGATGCTATAATGGGTATGGATTTTATGATACCAGCTGGTGTTCGATTAGACATCGCCCACGGTGAGCTAAGTTTGCCTGATGAGGTGATCATCCCATTGGAGGGGCGCCGACAGCTGTATGGATCGAGTGGTAATTATATGAAACTCAATCAGTACGAGCAGATCCCAGTAGGTCGATCTGCCGAGGTTCGAATTTATGACCAGCGATCTCGAAAGTTTTGGATTACTCGTGGAAAAGATTGGGTCCCCACTATCACTAGGGGCGTGGGAAATTTGCGATACCTGCGTGTTACGAACGTCGTTGATCATCCGATCATCGTGCAAGATGAGACGATCTTACGTATCTGGATGAACAAAGATGATGTGCCCCGTCGCCCTGGATTTGTTTCGATAGGGTCTAATCGTTACAAGGAGTGGCAAAATCTCGCGTATCAATCGTCTACCGATTCCGTGAATAACGATCAAGAAAGTGTCGATCAAGGTTATCTAGCCGAGAAGAGGGAGTATCCTACTCCTCGAAGTATTTTAGTACGCCCTACGGACCCGATCGCCACATCTGTGGCATTGGTAACCGGAGGGCTGCAAAAGGTGCAAGAGGTGCAAGCGCGGTGCAATCAGGAGCCGGAGATGAAAGGTCCGACCCCGGAGCACGGAGTTGAACAACCTACTGCAAGAGATACGTTTATTCAAGACACGCGCGATCACCCTGTCTCAGCCGGTCCTAGCGAAGTTGGTGTAATCCCTATCGATGATCAAGTTTGTTACCATGAAGGTGTATATTTGTATGTGGAGGAGCTGGAGAATCAGCTTGCTACGTTGCCCGAAGTATCTGCAAGCACCGAAGAAGTAACTAGGTGCGACTTGCTAGTCGGATACGCCTTGGTCAACTCACCAGAAGAAATTAATCAGCTTCGCGAGATAATTTGGGCGAAGAAACATCTGTTGATCGAAAAGGGGAACGTACTACCTCCTGCTGCACGTGGAGTGGTTTGCGATATCGATGTAGGCAATGCTCGCCCGATCGGCCAAAAGTGTCGGAAGGTGGCTCCACAATTTCGCGAGAAGTTATCGGCTTTGATCAAAGGGCTATTGGCTCCCAAGATCATTCAACCGTCTACTTCACCCTGGGCATCACCTATAGTGATCATTGTGAAAAAGAACGGGGTTGATATTCGCCTATGTATCGACTATCGCGCGGTGAATCAACTCACGCGCCTGATGGTGTATCCAATGCCCCTGATCTCTGATCTACTCGAAGATTTGGATAAAGCGCTGTGGTTTTGCTCTTTGGATATGGCGAGCGGTTTTTGGTTCGTATCTATGACCGATCGAGCGTGTCAGATTTCGTCATTTGTCACTACGTTTGGATTGTTCGAATGGAATAGGATGCCTTTTGGCCTAAAGAATGCTCCGCAAATCTACCAGCGGTTGATTTATAACGCATTATATGGGTATCTCAAGGTTAAGGACGGTGCTGACGAATCGGATGATGTATTCACGGTGGGAGAGCCCGAACAAACACCGGGCCCGTCTGTACTGCAGCGGCGATCATATATCGATGATATTTTGATCCCTGCACCTACCTGGGCTACCCTGTGTGACAAGGTGCATCGTTTATTGGAGAAGTGTGATCAGTGGAATTTATCGATCAGCGTGACCAAATCGTACTGGGGGCGACGCGAAGTTCCCTATTTAGGGCATCATGTCTCTAGCCGAGGTTGGAAACAAATCCGAAAAATCTGGATGGTCTGATTGATCTGCCTTTCCCTGGCACCTTACGGGCTATGCAATCGTTTTTGGGGAGTTTGAAATACTACCGTCGGTTTATCGAAGATTTTGCGATCAATGCCGCTGTGCTCTACGAATTAAGGGAAACGGATTATCAAGAGTTAAAAAGCCGATCGTTGAGCAAGGAGAATATGGATCAGGAAGGTGATCGATTAATCAGGGCAAAAGTAGCATTCAGCATGCTGAAGGAGAATATTGCGTCAGCTCCAACCCTGCGCCACTTTGATCAGAACAAAACGCCAGTAATCGTGGTTTACGCCAGCAAGTGGGCGGTATCCGCCGCGCTGGTACAAGAACATGATCAAGTGTATTACCCCGTGGCATTCGCCAGCCGAACTGTGAAGAACGGTGAGCTGAACTACAGCCCCGTCGAAAAGGAAGTTCTGGCGCTTCTACGGGTCTTGGATGTTTACTTCACGATGCTGGTCGGAAAGACGATTACTGTCTTGTCGCGTTTATCCACGTTGAAATGGTTACTAACATCCAACGGGTTGGACGGACGATTAGGCCGATGGGCTGCGAACTTATCACAGTGGGACCTCGAGATCAAGAAATGTGTACAGGGAGAAGATGAGGTACTGGGGGAGTTAGCTACAAGTATCACTCCTCGCACCGAAATCGATAAAGCCCTGATTGCGATCGCACCGAAAAAACAACCGCGGCAGATGATTGAAGTACCACCTCCTACGGTCGGAAAAGGCGAAGAACTCTACGTGATTAGTTTCGATGGATCTGCAAGTGTCAAGCGATGTGTAGGTTCGTTCGGCGCTATCGTATGGAAATTACCGGGATGGAAGATTATGACCGCGGTAGCCGATCATGCGCCTGATA
Source organism: Peronosclerospora sorghi (assembly GCA_026184515.1). Taxonomy (NCBI): domain Eukaryota; phylum Oomycota; class Peronosporomycetes; order Peronosporales; family Peronosporaceae; genus Peronosclerospora; species Peronosclerospora sorghi. The sequence goes on along the minus strand of CM047585.1, from coordinate 8,578,440 downwards.
TCACGGTGGATGAAGCGGAATACCATGGATTGCTTTTAAGTTTGGACCTACTGTCGAGATACCCCAAAGGAGGGACGATCGTGTGTGGAGATTCGAATTTAGTAATCCGGCAAATGCGCGGCAAAATAGAGTGTAAAGCTCCGCGATTGCAAGTGTTGCAACATCGTGCGTTCAATCTACTTCGCTAATGGTCGGATCATGATCTAGTGCATGTCAAAAGAGAGTGGAATAAGAGTGCAGATCACATCACCACTATGGCCATGCAGTATGGAATAAGATTTGAAATTGATGATGTGAAACATCTGGAGGAATTGACCGATCTCAACAGGTTGCCGGAAGTGATCACGTGGAATGAAGATCCCACTACCCCGCAAGTACTAGTGATGACACGATCACGTAACCTCCGTCAGCCGCGACCGTCAACGTGTCCCGATATATCTATAGCCTGGATAAGGGCGGAACGGGTAAAAAAGGCACAGGACGAAGAGAAATGGATTCATGATTTGCGAAGTTATCTGTATGGTGAAGTCTCACGATTGAACGCAGACGAGGTTAAGGACTGCGCGAAAATTTCTGACAGCTACGATGTCGATGAACAAGTATTGCTGATCTACTGTGGAAACATGGCTAAAAGAAAAGCCAACGATGACAGAGATAATCAAGACGATCGGCACCTTTCGATTAAGCTGGTCTTACCCGAGACCCTACATACAGATGTCCTCCACCACTATCATGTGAGCTTGGAAGGAGGACACCAAGGCATAGGGCGTACATATCAGAGGATCAGAGGATACCTCCATTGGCGTGGTATATTCCGAAGCGTACAAAGGTTTGTCGGACAATGCGTAGATTGCGAGACGGGGAAAGGCAAACCTACGATCAAGGGCATGTCGCCGGGGAATATCGAGGCTACGTACCCATTTCAAGTGATAGCCATGGATCATATCCCGTCACTACCCCGATCGACGGATGGACATACTGAACTGCTGATTTGGACGGATCTGTTCACGGGTATGGTGATCGCGAAAGCTGGATCGTCCCGCAAAGCGCAGAAAGTTGCCGAAAATTATGAAGAGTGTGTGTTTCGACGATTCGGGGCTATCGAAGTGATCCGGCACGATCGTGAACCAGGTTTTATGTTGCAAGTATTTCGCGCTTTCAATAAAATCGTGGGGCAACGTCAGAGTGCCACTATGGCATACCGTCCACAGGCGAATGGTAAGGCGGAGAGGACGGTGCAGAGGATCACGCGAGCAACTAAGATGTATGTAGCAGATGCCGTCCAGAAAGATTGGAGCTTGTATGCAGAGCGGCTGGTATTCGCGCTGAACTCAACCCCCGATCGTATTCGTGGTGAAACACCATTTCATTTGGCGTATGGGTGGGACCCACGATCATCGTTGGAATCGACATTGCAACTGGGCGGAATTCGGCGTAAAGACCGGGATGCTCGCCGGTGGAGATATAAGCTGCAAAAGGACTAACGTTACGACCGTGATCAAGTGAGCGCTCGATTGCATCAAGCGATGGCTGAGCGAGCTGAAAAGCACAATTGTTAAGTGACACCACACAAGATCGAAGCTGGATAAAGGGTCTGGTTATACCTTGATCGGGTGAAAGAAGGGTTCGCGAAGAAACTGGCGCACATGTGGCATGGACCCTTCAGAGTCGATGAGGTAATCGGTAATCATGCGGCGAGACTGGTTACGGCTGGCACCGACTATCGTATGTTCCCAGTAGTGCATCTGTCCAAGTTGAAAATTGGTCAAGGAATTTCCAGATCGCCCTACTACGGCACTAACAGCTGGGATAGAGGATCGTTTCGACTTTGATGAAGCTTTGTTACCTGAGGATAGCCTGGAAAGGACGCTAGATCCAGATAAATTTGAAGTTGATCGTATCACCGATGTCCGATTAGGTCGAAAGACTAGATATGGAAGAACGTTACGCGAATATCAAGTTTACTGGAAAGGTTATGCTGAGCCGTCGTGGGTAGACGAGGAAGACTTAAACTGTGATTCTCTGATCAAGGACTTCGGGAGGAAAAGGATCAACAGACATCGGTTTTGACGTGATGCAAGTTGACGAAGAGTCCAACTAATGCGTGATCGGCAGGATGGTCATGAATTACGATCGAAGAACTACCGATTGAAGAAAGATCATTGACGAAACTCAAAATGGATGAAAAAGCGATAAATGGCTTGAGGTGATGTTTTTACGATAGATATTGCGAGACAAGGTGATGGAGTAACGGAGATAAGACGACAGAATACCGGTTTATATCATGCATGGGGAAGTAAAGAAGAACAGTGGAAATGGCATGATCAAGATTGCTTATTGATTAAGGGCGGAAAGATCAACTGATTAACTAGACCCAAGAACTTGCGACGAATCCGAGGGATTTTACGGCCAGGGTGGTTTTCAGGGGAGGAACGATATTGAACCCGCCAAGGTTCAAAAGTATCAACCTCCTTCAAAGCGTCCGAAAGGGTCCGGGGTGGCGGGTCCGAGAGGAACCCTGGGTACCACGATCCATCATCGGCCGGAGCATACTTCAAAGGACGGTTGCGAGCACAATGGGTGATCGACGGGTCCAGGAAAATGTCGAGATCACATCTTCCGTCGATCATCCCCCGCAGGACGAAATCCACGACCCTCTTCCAGGTCGCTCCGGCACGGCTTCTGCGTTGGCGGCGACTGTTGTAGTATTGCGGAAGAAGTCATCCGTCTCGCGAAGGCCTTTATCGATAGGGAGATAATGCGTCGACTCCCAGATCGCCAGCGCGTGATGTTCGAGAAACGACCGGCACTTTGTCTCGAATTCGGCGAACCAGCCGAATGAGCGAAAAGAAAGGGGCGGCAACATGGTCATGAAAACGCCCCAAGGGCATTGAGAATACAGCAGCTCCACTTCCGGTTGGGTGATCAAATGACCGGACCATGAATCAGCCGGAGGGGCGTGCACTTCAGCCGGGAACAACCATCCTGCCGGGCGGGTCAAGTAGTCAAAGATCACTTGGGCCTTGACGTTACGCAGATCAAACCCACCAAGCTGATCCGGAGTCCACGACAGGATGTCGGCGTCACTGGCTTCATCAGATACCGCGATCAATGTCCGGAAATCACCCGTACGCGGAAACAGAGACCCGGCCGTGACTTGATCAGGTAGACCCTCGCTCCCGAACTCGCTAACTGTAGGAGTGGAAGGAATAGAAGCGATCGGACCAGGAAACCCGCCTTCATCGTCTTGATCAGGACTTGGGGGATCATTGTCTTCCGTCTTCGCCTCCAAAATAGGAGAAAGGAGCCGTGGCCGCTTCAACCGAGAGGAGGATCGAGAACGCCGAGCACGCCTTTTAGGCGAAGGGGTGGCGCGGCTGATCGAGCCGTCAGGAGAGGCGGTAAGGCCAGCTGGCGGTGTAGCTTGATCAGAACCCGCCCAAGGAGTGCGGATAACTGGTGCGATCTGCATCCGCAACGACATACTGACCAACTGAGACTGAAGGTCAGAGTGGAACGAGCGTAACTGTGTGACTTCGCCCTGAACCTCCTGCATTTGATGGCGCAACGTGTCACGTTCTGCGGAAACTTGATCGAAGCGGCATTGCATGGCGGAATGTTCGTTCTCCAGCTAAGAGTATGCGGCGTGCAGATCGTCCAGCTCAGTTTGGAGGTCAGACACTTTCTTGACCCGATCAGATAGTTCCTGCGCCTGGACCATGATGGCAGTATACTCGTCCATCTTCAGGCAATTGTATTTGTTTTTCTGTCGAAGGCGATGATACTGGTGTTTGCACCTATCAACCTCGGCAGTGAGCCTGAGCACCTGTTCGAACAAGCGCTGACTCCCAGAGGCAGCCCGATAGCGTTCTTCTTGTAACTTAGCTAGGCGCTGTTGAAGTTGATCCAGCTCCCGTGTTTGATCAGCGATGGTGTCTTCATGCACCGATTGCAGATACCTATCACGGGCATGACGGCCTTCCAGATCTGTGCGCGTTGATCGACCATGAGTTTTTCTTGATCGTCCATAGCGCTTTCAATGGTCTTCAACTTGGTCTGGAGATCATTGGCGGTGGTGTCGACGAAATCACGCAATGGCTTGAGCTGTTCGAAGGCGTCCCGCTTGATCGCGACATCTCTCTCCACCACAGCGCGTTTGGCACGAGCGAGCTGCTGCCGAAGCATCGCACCGTGTCTTCAATCATCGCGAGCGATTCAGATAACGTGGCGATCTGATCATCACGCGCGTGTAGGGCCTCTTGCAAACTGTAAGCCCGATTGATAGCAGCGATCGACTGATCAGCTGCGGCCCGATCCAGGGAAGGAGTGTCGGTGGTGTTAGCCGGGGTGCCGTCCGTTATCGCTTGTATGATGGAAATGCAGGAATGCCTGATCGAGACAGCTTGATCGCAGATGACACGGTTGGTGAAGGGTGATCGCTGGATTGCGAGGGGCGTACCACTAACGGCAACAGCCTGATAGAACGGGACCTGATCGGCGGGAGAAAGGACAGGCAGATTGATGGGTGATTATCACCTGGCCGATGACGTCACGGTGGACAAGCCGACCAACGGTAACATGATCCATGATATAAAACGGCATGATCGACCCTCACCCCAACCGCTGTACGGCTGGGACGAGGATCAGGGGCAGCTGTCGTAAAGCGTGTTATAATTGGGACCAATAACGGGCCGTATTATTGGACTTATTATAAGGCCTTATTATAGGGCCTTATTATAGGGTCTGATTTGGGGGGAGATTACGGTCAAAATCGGTACGTAATCGTATAGGATTGTGGGTACCACGGCGTATACAGTTGCGTGTACAACCGTGGTGCACATAGTCAGGACATAGACAGGGCATAGGAAGATGGGAAGATTACGTACAGGTACTAAGCCAACATCGACGAGCGGCGACGGACGACGGACAAATCAGGTCGACTGGTCGACGGAGGACGCTGGAACGGGCGGTTCTGATTGGTGGATATTAGGAAATTGGTAGTTCTTAGGATTTAAGCAATAATAAAGTTCTCCTTTTGCGTTCAACCCCTTTGGACCCTACAGGGACGGCACCTTTGCGCCTCCCTTATTAGTATAAACCTCTACGTCCCGGGCGGGAGCACTTTGTGCAGTTTTGGATCACCGGCAGACGTAGAGTGTTGAGAACTCACTCCGCAACTCCGTCCGCTGTGTCAGAGGTTCTTCAGTAAAGGTTTTTTTTGGTTTTGAGAGTGTGATTGAGCAGTGCTCTCACCTCTCCACGTGTGGTTCGCGTTTGGCCCCTAGAGTTCGGCTGCTGTAAGCGCCCCACGGGAACTCTAGGTGGATTAAGCGAAATTTCTCCCCCCCCGTAGGTCTAGGCTAGGAATACAGATATTTGGGTGTCCATTTAGCCCTTTAAGACTCAGAGGCTCCGTGATCGGGCAGTGAAGACTTCCGCTGCCTGATCAAGTACCCCCTTCGCCGATCGACACCTGATCGACACTCTGCAACTCGTGACCCGCGATCAACAACTCGCAGATCGCACCAACTTGTACCTGAGCGACTTTTGGCACCTGATCAAGTCTGATCACCGCTGATCAACGTCTTTCAGTGCCTGATCAAGCCGGATTAAGTTGGATCTCGGCCGTGCAACTACATTTAGTGCCTGATCAAGCCTGATCAAGTCTGATCACAGCTAATCAACGACTTTCGGTGCCTTCCCAAGCCTGATCACTGCTGATCAAGCCTGTTCGCACCTGATTCGAGCTTGATTACACCGGATCACGTCTGATCAGCACCGCAATCAACTCATTACAAGTTCCTCAATCTTGCATCAAGGAATTGCCGTGTTTACATCCCCGACACCTGGAGAGCGACCCACGCCTATGCCGTCGGGTACACAAGGTATGCAGAAACACAAGCAGTCAAGGACAACCGGAGGACCCCCTTCGTTAGTCGGCAGTCCGGGCCCCGTGGTACCGCCTGATCAAGCGTCAAAAAATTTGTTCAGACGCTCCACCACATGTTTGTTCGATGGCGTAAAATTCACCTCCTGCTCGGAATAGTCAATTAATTTAGGGACCAACTAGGTGCACACCCCCCATTTGCTACGTGCACACACACCCATTAAAGGGCCGACCAGGTGCAGACACCTCCCCCGCACAAAAAAAAACTGGAATCACAGCGGCTACCACACGCCCCATCCCAGCAACTTAGTCAGCCAACAGAGGCTGTGAAACCTTTCTTTTCCACTGGAAATCGCGCGGATGAGGAGGTGAAAATCGCTGCTTCCCAGGGGAACCACTTTTTGCAGCTTTCCTGTACCCTTTCCTACACAAAGATCAACTGCCATGCCCCCCCTCCTCTTGTGAGAACCTGCAACGTAATCCCAAGTCGTACTCGGCTTGGTTCCAGCGAAAATGGATTATTGACCGTGGACTAGGTGATTTCAACAAGGAGATTGCCTTATGTAACCATTTGCTCAATTTCGGTATAAACGTTAGACCGTTTTGCATCGTTGACGTCTTTGATGACTTGTTTGTCTGTGCTTTGAAGAAGAACGTAATTTTCACTGCTGGAACTATCGTCGACATGTGTGCAAGCTCTCTGGGGTATCCAGGGAATATCAGTTTGCCTTCACAACACAAAAGATCGAGCAAAACTTTTCAAACTACTCGGCCCTGCACCATCGTATCATTACACTGCCAGATCCGCTAACGGTCGATGTGCTGTTGGATGAGATCGCTCTGGTGCAACGGGCCGTCTTTACGGAGCCAGATTATCAAAGTGCGTGGTTTTATTATCACTGGTTAGTGACATCCATGTTGACTCTGCTGCAGTGCTCCGCTCCTGACGCGGTGACTTTCTTAACGAGCCAAGTGCAATGGCTAACGGAGTTGCTCGAGATGGAGACAGAAGCCAAGTGGGTTGTTGTGACGCTTGCTGATGTGCACGATCGCATGGGCGCAATGACCGAGGTCGATGGTTGGCAGGTCGAAAAAACAGAGCATAGCGACAGTGATCGTGGTCGAGCGTGATGGCACGTTCGTACAGCGCAACTATGAGGACAGGATAAAGAAACAGAGTAATTGAATCTGGACAATGTCGTTGACTAGCCTTCCCATATAGAGACATCAAAAAATAGCTTTTTTAATGGGTGTGCACGTAGCAAATGGGGGGTGTGCACTAGTGTTGAAAACGGCTCGGCTGAAGCCGAGCCGGTCAAGCCGTGGCTTGAGCCGTTTTCCAAATATTTTCTCTTGTATAAATATATTCTGAATATCAAGGATATAAAAGTATGTTCTTGCCATTTTGGCAAAAACAGATTGAATTCAGAAGACTCTGACTATGACATATATATGCACATGGATTTTTCTCACACTTTGTTGCATCTCAAAAGTTTCTACCCAACTGATGAGAATCGGAGGATGACGTGATGGGCGGAGTAGAGAATTTCATAGAAACTTCTAGATAGCTTTGCATGTCTGTAAAAAGGCAGCCCGCCCGCTGTATCTTCCTGTACTGTACGCATTAATACATGCATATCTCTCTATGCTGTCCTTACGATACATATCACCAACTTTCAATATAATAAGTATACTCAAGCCGTGGCTAAGTGGCTGGCTTGAGCCGAGCCACATGGCTTGGCTTGGAGCTGAAGCCGAGCCACATTTCATGGCTCCGAGCCGAAGCCAAGCCGAGCCGAGCCGAGCCGTTTTCAACACTAGTGTGCACCTAATCGGTCCTTTAATGGGGGAGGGTGCACGTAGCAAAAGGGGGGTTCGGTCCCTTAATTTATTACAGTATTGCCATGTCTAAATCAATAACCTCCACAAACTAATACTGAACAGGCAGTCCCAGCAATATTAGCTTAGACAAGTTCTACTGTAGCTACGACCAAGTAGACGACGATTCATGTATTAAAATAATGAGACTCTCGAACTGCTCTGGTCGTGTATGCAACCTGTTTACACGCGAGTCCCCACATCTGCCGCACCTGGCGATCGCATTAAAGTATACACTGGGCTCGCGACGTTTTGTTTGGTCATGGAGCCCCGATCATCTTTGAAAGGAAGAGGCGAAAGGGTCGAGAGGGATGCGAGCTCGCGTGGATAATCAGCTTCGGGGTCGTCTTTGTCGAGATGGAGCGGGTGCGTTTTGGGGTTGTAAATAACGTAGAGAACGGCACTGACCAAGTTGATAAGCAGACACATGGCATTCGCTCCAAAGAGGAACCAGCTCCCAATCATGGGGCAATACACGATCCAACTCACGTTGTTGACGATCCCAGCGACAACCATTGGAATGGGGATAAATGCTGCCGACTTGTAGTGTAAGACCTTCATTATTCGTTCAAAGGGCGAGCTATACACGGCGAGGCCAGCTAAAACTCCAAAGATACCAAGTGTCATGCTCACACCGTCGCGCGACTGCTTTGTGTGCCCTTGATAGCCTAAAATGGCGTACACCGTGATGAAAGAAAGAATAATCATGGCAACAATGACCCGCCTCAGCGCTTTCTTACGGTCCCGCGCATAATAACAAAAGACACTGACGTAGCCGATCGAGAGAATGTCGGACGAGAGAAACGTGGCAAACATTGGAAACCAGTTTTCTTCCGCAATGCCATTCAACATCCACACGTGCGCGTTGGCAAACATACACACGAGTGGCAGCACGGACGCAATGCCTGTATCTTTCGTGCAGTAGAAACGATAGACGGATGGAATCATACTGAGCGTCACACTCACCGAGGCAGTGGACGCAAAGACGCGGAAGAGCGTCTTGACCACCACGTTGACCATGTTCTTAAACAGAAGAGGAAAGTTGTTTTTCTCTATGTGACTAGTGACTGGTGTGTTCGATTCAACGCTAGTTGAAAAGTGATCGACAGCGTGTGCAAGATGCGACAGTCCCCAGGTCAGTTCGACCTGATCGATGAGTAGTATAAGTATCTTTTTGCGGTAAACATTGGGTTAGTACATAGACACTCGGTGGTTCGTTTGGGCGAGTGTATACGATAAGACGGTTCGTTTACGTACTGTCAGAGCCCGCCACTTGTACTCGATCGTAGAGAGAATTAATTGTTGAAGGACCTGGACCTTTTGTAATCTCACCGATTAGATGATACGCGCGGTCTTTTGACTTGAGTGGTTCTGGTGACAAGCACACACCCTGTTGTCACATGAGTAAATTAGAGAAAGACGGTACAGACTTGACTGGTGATGGGAATGTGCCAATGCACGTGCAAGCTGCATCGCATGCAAATGAAATGGTGGTTCAAACCCATCCAGGCGCCCCCACAACGCGCTCGTTAACAGAGGGCGAGCATGTGCTGCATTTAGTGTAAAAAGAAAAGAAGAATCAAGGCGATTTTGCACACGGTGGAGAAAGGCGCGTACAAAGAAGAAGTCAGTTTGGATACATGGTTTGTGAGCCGGCAAAACGACATCAAGTGGGCTTGCGAGAGAACGCGATAAGCAATTTCGCACTACTGATACAGATTTCGAGAGAGATCTGCTGGCGCATTACTTTAAGTTGGGCGGAGTAAAGCCTCTATACTACACGTAACATTATCATGTGTCCGCGTCGGGCATCAATCATCTAATTCACGCGTCCCAGATCCATACAGTGCCCTCATATACGAGAGATGTCCGACGTTCTTGGTGCAGCACGATTTGAACGCAGCCAGTATTTTTATACTTCCAAGAAGTCAGTGGATGCCAAGTACCTGGCCCGCGCTTGTGTGTGCATAGTAAAGTCCATAAACCGATACTGAATGGGCCAGCGGGCTTGGTGATCGTAAAGTAAGTAAGATAAAGTTGACATACTGTGGATGTTAGGTACTCTTAGGTTTGTAAGTACGGTCATCCCTCTGAAATCTTATCCCTTGCTACTTAATAAGTTCCAGTACTTTATAAGTTTCGGCTTCCACCGCTGTCGTTCCTATGTGGAAATCTTATACATTGATTTTTTCCGCTAGTTTATACCCTCCAGTACGTTATAGGTTCCACCTTCCACCGAGGCTATAAAGTTTCGGAGGGACGTCTGTATACATAACATCAACATTAAGTCATATCATCTAAATTACCGGTGTATTGCAATGATACTGCAGAATAATGCCATTCTCTTGCTGCGTGAAGAAACCTTCTGTTTTACAGATTCACAGCCGGGTTGTGTGATGAAGAACCTTCTGTTTTACAGATTCACAGCCGGTTTGTGTGATAAAGAAACGCTCAAGTGGACAAACGAGTTTTATAGGATGACACACACTCAAATATTATATGGAAAAGAGTTTATATCAGAAGTAGCCCAGTTTGGCCACAGTTTTTCAAATCTAGCCCACCTCTAATTGTTTCCCAACTATTGCGCAATGGAGCTGTCCGACACTTACCAGTCAAAGACTGAGGTTGTGGATGCCATTAAGCGCACCAACATCGCCGGCGGCTTCAGTTTCAAGGTGGCTCGAAGCACCAGCATCAGGTTTGCCGTCGAATGTCACTCATGCGACTACGCAGTTGCTGCTCGTGTCCGCAACGACGGGTTGTGGCACGTCACGTATCACTGCGACAGGCACACTTTTGCCCCGGTGTAGCAGGTGTGTACACACACGGTGCGACTAGTGCACAGAGGAAGACTTTCCTTAAGCGGCGATACGCCGCTACTTAGCCGATACGCCCTTATATAAGGGCTTAGTAAGTGATCGCTCTCTTACTCGGGACCAAGATTCCCTTGGTTTACTGTTAGTAGAGACTAACGCCTTGATACAAGGCTTCCCTTAAAAGGGGTAGCTAAGGGAGGTATTCCCTTTGACTACAACACTCACTGCGCGCGCGATCGGTCGAGGTCGTGCGCCTAGCAGTCTAAGAGTATTTTGTAAACTGTTTTTTATTTAATATGTGTAATGGGGTGCCATTGCATAATTGATATTCAAGTTAGAATATCACAGTTAAACTTCAGACGCGTTGTCTGAAATTCAAATAATAGATTATAAGTTATTAT
>CM047585.1:8547702-8557967 GCA_026184515.1 Peronosclerospora sorghi | reverse complement strand
GTGTTACAGCGTGATAAAGATCCTCTGCGGTTACCTAAGTTAAGGGGCAGCCTGAGTGTTACCAGGAAGTGTCCATTTTCAGTAACTTTGTGTTAAGGTTCGGACGTAAGTATCAAGAGCCTGGGAAGCTTAAGCAAGAGAGGTGTATTGTATCGCTTCCTTGTGTTGCTTTTGAGTGGAAACCTCGAAAGTTTAAGTTCCTTCACGACACGTTTGCATATAACTTATGATCCCGCATACATTCGAGCACCGCTCGAAGATGTATTAGGTGCGTCTGAACATCAGACGAGTCGCCTTCCGCGCGACTATGAACGAATATATCGTCGAAGTACGTCTGAGCGTACTTTCTATGAGGTCGGATGAGTTGTTTCACCAAGCGATTAAAAGTCGCTGGTGCATTTGGAAGCCCCTGTGGCATAACAAGCCACTCCCACAGCATGCCACTAGGCGTTCTGACCTCTGAAAGCGGAATATCGGATGCTATCATGAGCACCTGATAGTACCCGTCCACCAGATCTAAGGAGCTGTAAACAGTACAGCCCGCCATATTATTCTGGAGGACATCCTTCCGAGGAATCGGAGTTTGAATTGGTACAGTAGCTTCATTCAGCTTATTGTACGCATGCACAATGCGCCACTTTCCGTTCGGTTTACTAACACAAAAAGTGGGAGATGAATGGGGAGACTTGCTCTCCCGTACCATCCCTGCCTCTTCTTTCCCCTTGAAGAATGCGTCGATGACGTCGCATTGCTCCTTGGGGAGAGGCCACACTCTAGTGACGCGGTATTTGGTTCCAGAAACCAAGTCAATCTCATGTCGGACTCCCCGATCCGGTGGTAACCCCATCGGCGGGTTGTCGCTAATGACCTCTCCGAATCCCTTAAGTAAGGAATATTAAGGGTCCTAAGGATCACCAAGGATCTTGAGACCGCTTCGGGCATTCAATGCCAGTTTGGTTTGCACCAAAACTAACTCGGCCATCGTGGATGAGGAGTTCAACTCCTCTTCCGGACGCAATACGACAACCTCGTCGATTTCACCTGCTTTCAAAGCAGTTCCAAACTCGTTGAAGGACATCTCCTCCAACGACAACAGTTCGCTTACCCCAGGCAACCGTTCCAGTCTTACGCCTTCTGTGACAGCACCTGTCACACTATTCAGAATCCTATAGGACTGCTGACTACTGTTCTCGGGACTCTTCTCGGGACCCAGATGGGGGGAGTCAGTTTCCCCATCTATTGGAAGCGCATCGCGCCTATCCACATAGGTCTTTACCTCTACCACCGGTGACTCGCCGGTCTCACCTAATACGTCGTGGTCGGAATCATTTCCGACGTGCGGAAGAGACGAACTACGGGTCTCTTCGCTTGGAAGCGCCTCGCGCTTAACCACCGGGGTCTCTACCCCTACCACTGGAGTCGCAACTTGTTTGCCGAACACGGCGTGGTCGGGAAACCCGACCTGCAGAAGATACAAACCTCGTGTCTATTCTCTAGGAAGCGCCTCGCGCATATCCTCAGAGGAATAAACCTCTACTACTGGCGACTCACCAGTCTCGCCTATAACGGCATGGGGATTAACCGCTGAATCCCCCTCGTCAAGGAACACTTCCTTGACCTCATTGGGACTGATCATCTCAGACATCCCAATCTCTGGCATCTCTCGCCAGAATCGCTTCTGCGATCGAGCAAAGGTGGGTTCATGTCTCGCCAATACTTCACCCAACCGCGGGTGCGTTGAGCCAACGGACTTAGACTTCCAGTCTATCCATGGCTTGTGGCGTTTTATCCACTTCATGCCCAGAATGAGGTCATACATCGAGTCCAAATCCAGGACTAGACAACGTTCTAAGCTGTCGAAGTCTGCAAACTTCAGCTTAAGGTCAATCGAGACCTTGGATACAGAAACCTGTACGCCCGTCGCAAGACGGACCGTGACAACGTCACGAGAACGTGCCTCTAGGGCCTCGGCATACAGCCGACTCTTCTCCACAGAAGCCCGTCTGATATAATAGTCAGACGCTCCAGAGTCTATCAAGAATCTACAAGGCTTATCAAAGCCTTTCACGTCCGCAAGGACGACCAGCAAACCTGGCTGGCACACCAACTCGGTGCTAGAAAGCACCTTTTCCCTCGAGGCTTTGATCTGTCTTCCCCTACCCTGGGGTTTAACAGCACTGAGGGATCTCCCAGTAGGGCGCCCCGCACCTACTGGGAGCCGTCGTTTCCCGACGGCTTGGGAGAGGGCCTTTTACCCGCCCTCGGCCCCTTACCGCGAGTGTCTCGCTGGGGGTTTTGCGGACATATGTTCTGCAGATGATCCGCACTTCCACACAGGAAGCATCTTAGCGGTCCACGCCGCTGCAAAATTGCAAGAATATCCGCTTCGAAGCTCTGTGAGAAGGAGTCAGAGTGACGCTTAGCGGAAGGTTTCTCCTCCGCTTCGACCTGACTCGGGTCCATGGGTTCATGACCCACATTAGAGGAACGAAAGTTCCTCTCGGAGTTGAACGCCATCTTGAACGCCTCCCCCAGGGATTGGGGTCGTCATCGGAAGAGCTCCGAATGTGCTGGCCCTTCTCTCAGGCCTCCCATGAAGACGGGGATGGACAAATCGTCCGAATACGCTTTCGCGTACATCCCTTCCAACAGGGTCTTCAGTTCTTGGACGTATTTCTCCAAGTCCCTAGTTCCCTTATGGCACCTCAAAAACGCAAGCTGATTCTGGAAAACCAGATCAGGCGTAGCGTACATGTCCATAAGCTTTTGCTTAAGGATTTACCAGTTCGAGAACACGTCCGTGACTGAATCCGGACACGTAAACGCCCATTTACGGGCCCTGTCCGTAAGATGGATTAATGAAAATCCCACTTGCAAGTGATCTTCTATCACATTCGCTGTGGCCAAGGCCGTTTCGACCTCTCGAAGCCACACATAAAGGTTAACACCTTTTTCACCGGTGAATTCTTTTATCTTAAAGGATAACGAAGGGCGCGCCCCCGTATACGCAGGATAACTTCCGCGAAAACTCGCCTCATGGGCGATAAGGGCGTTCACCCTCTCACGCACGGTATTAAGACCCTGCTCCATTAGGAGGCGTATGCCATCCTGACCCAATATGGGTACCAGCCTATAAAAGGCTTATTGTTGGACGGGGGTTAGCTGACACCTCTCTTCCTGGTCCATCCTATTCATAGGATGCCGCCTACCAACACAGGTTTTGGATTGACTACAAGTGCTACCAGATGTAGCCGGTGCGTAAATGCACGGTGCGGCTAGCGCACAGAGGAAGACTTTCTTTAAGCGGCGATACGCCGCTACTTAGCCGATACGCCCTGATCTAAGGGCTTAGTGTGAGATTGCTCTCTTACTCGGGTCCAAGATTCCCTGAGTTTACTGTTAGCGTACGCTAACGCCTTAGTCTAAGGCTTCCCTTAGTAGGGAGTAGCTAGTAGAGGTGCTTCCCTGCTACGACACTCCATGCACGCTCGACCGTTCCGGGTCGTGGGCCTAGCAGGATTCAGTGTATTTGTAAACTGATTTATATTTAATATATAATTAGCCTAAATTAATAAACTAATGTAAACTATATGTAATGCTAAGTAGAACTGACTTAATCCGTACCTAGCCGAAAGTTAATGTACACCACCTGTTTACCAACACGTGGCAGGCTGTCATGCCTTCACCAAGGGCTCCCGACCTGATTCGCTAAAACAACCAATAGGACCGAACCTTTCGGACCGGTCAATACTTGACCTTAACTGTTGCGTATTTACGTACACCAATGTAACTAAATGTAACCCCGTTACAGACTCCGTATTGGATCTGGTGGATGCGTCAATGGTGGATCGTTGGCCACGTTGTCACGGTCGCAGCACATGGTGAAAAGTGGGCGTGCAAGGGACCGGTCATGCACTATTCAATCTAATGTAGCGCCCCGCCGTTGTACCGCTAGCTGAGCTTGGCGTCGTTATTCTTGTTGTTCTGGCGTCTCAAGTTCACGTTGTCGAGCACGCCGCTCCCGAGCCAGTCGGTTTCGTCGTGAACGCGGACTATCTGCTCGCGGTTGCATTAGGGGATGCTAATGCGGGAGCAGGCTGGGTGGAGTTATAGGTAAAAGCGCTTTTTATTAGATAAAGTAGAATTCAATTAGGTGTTTATAGTATAGTTAGAATTCGTTTAGGTACGCGATCGCGACATGAATTATGTTTTTATCTAGAAGACAAGTGTAGGTACCCGTCTTACCGACGAGGCAGGGCATAAAAAACGTCTGTCCATCTACAAACTTTCCCCCCATGTATTTCCAGGATTAGGGTAGCGGAAACATAGGGCGAGAACCATCGGGTGGTTCTCGCCCTATTTTTCCGCCCCAGCTAACCGCACCCCACTGCCCCCATGAAAGAGCACCGCCCAATCAAAAGGCTGGAAAAGGACCATCGTCCAGACGGTATTCTTTTATATATATACTAGGGGATGGTACCCGTACTTCCGACGAACTGTCATTGAAATTTCATTGAAACTACAGTATAACTTCATTTACTTTGAAACCACAAAGAAAGAAAATTTTTGAGGGTGCGTTTTTACCGTAGTCGTATAAGTAGTGGTGTGCGACACATGACCGGTTATGTATCTAAGCTTAGTAATGCCCTTAGTAATGCAGTTTTGTTCGTTAAATTTTTTGTGACATTAAAGTAGGCACCGGAGTATACGTACGTGTACAGTTTTTATGGCACCACGTGATGAAGAAAAACTAAAATTAATTTTGAGTGACGGATGGAGTATCTCTAATACCATCGATAGATATTATATATATAATGTTATAATGTTATAGGTTACTATATTGAGTGAGGACTTCTACTGAAAAGACATTAAGAACATGTGCAATGTTGTGAATCAAATAAAAGTGAGCTTCATAACGTCAAGCGATCTGTACTACGTGAAGTCATCATAGTCGTCGGATGTATCTTCGTGACAATGTAAGTAATTCCTCCAGTCCCACCGCCATTTCCAATATGGAGTTCAACATCAACATTAGCGTAGCCTTGCTTACCTGTTTGTTTTTTTCTTCTTTCCTTTAGGCTTAGTGGCAGAAACCTTTTCGTTAACGTCAAGCGATCTGCACTACATGAAGTCATCATAGTCGTCGGATGTGTCTTCTTGATCAACGTAAGTAATTCCTCCAGTCCCACAGCCATTTCCAATATGGAGTTCAACATTAGCGTATCCTTGCTTACCTGTTTGTTTTTTCTTCTTTCCTTTAGGCTTAGTGGAAGCAATTGTTTCGTTAACGTCAAGATATCTGCACTACATGAAGTCATCATAGTCGTCGTAATCTACGTAAGCAATTCCTCCAGCCCCACCGCCATTTCTAATATGGCGTTCAACATTAGCGTAGCCTTGCTTACCTGTTTGTTTTTTTTCTTTTTTCTTTTAGGCTTAACGGTAGCAACTTTTTCGTTAACGTCAAGAGATCTGAACTACAGGAAGTCATCATAGTCGTCGTAATCAACGTAAGCAATTCCTCCAGCCCCACCGCCATTTCGAATATGGCGTTAAAATTAGCTTAGCCTTGCTTACCTGTTTGTTTTCTTCTTTCCTTTAGACTTAGCGGCAGCAACTATCACCTATAACGATAAACCTACGTGACGAAAGTTTTGTCCCTGAACACGACGATTGTAACTACTTCCTACAAATTTACTGACAGCACTTGTACAACGCACCACAATGACCATGGAAGCACGTGTGGCCTTGAGTTTGCGTTGGTACTCTGCAATGTGTTTCGTCAAATCCTGAGCCGTCAAAACATAAACAGCATCAGTGCAACACTATAGCCTATAACAATAAACCTACGTGCTCACTGCTATCTTTCGGTTGCTCTCTGGTAAGACCATCACGAATCGGTAAGTTTTGGACTGCATCACAACAATAAAAGTCAACATTAACGTACTCTCGCTTAGGTGCAACTTGTTTCAATCGCGACGAAAAGAAGGCCGTGAGTTCGCTCGGACGCAGCCATTGTAACATAGAAATATCAATTGCTCTATCCATCAGACCTTCACGATTCGGTAAGTTTGGGACAGCATTGCCACAATAAAAGTCAACATTAACGTACGCTCGCTCAGGTGCAACTTGTCAACAGCGACACCGATGATGCCACGCGTTCGCCAGAGAACAATACAGTAGTTTAACCAATTATAAAATCGAATTCATTTAGGCCCGACTTATAGTACAGTTCGTTTTCGCTTAGGTTCGGAATCGCGTACTTTATCGAGTTCTATACTTAGATCAAGATATTCGCTTAGGTGCGGGAGCGCGCATGCATCGACGACATGAATTCCGTTATATAGAAGATAAAGCTGCTATTTCTAACCAATGACAAAGTCGAATAGTTTTTTAAACTTAACTGTAAAAGCGCTATTTGTAACCAATTAAAATAAATCGATAGTACAGTTCGACTTCGCTTAGGTGCGGAAGCGCGCATACATCGACGACATGGTATTCTTTTATATATATATAGAAAAGCGCTATTTGTAATGTAATAACCGATGATAAAGTTCAATTCGATAAGGTCCGACTTATATTACAGTTCGAATTCGATTAGGTACGGTATCGCGACCATCATTCTGTAGTATACATAGATCGAGATATTCAGTTAGGTACGGGAGCGCGCATCGTGACGACATGAATTCTTTATTATACTAGAGAATGGTACCCGTCGTTCCGACGAACTATTTCATTGAAATGTCATTGAAACTGCAGTATATCTACATTTACATTGAAACAAAAAGAATTTTTTTTGCTGTTATAGGCATACGTTGCTCTGTAGTTTTTCCGGTACTTTTTCAACAGCGTTGCCTCAGATTCTTCTGGCCGCTCTCCTTCGAGGAGCATTCACTTGTGAACTTCGTCGACATGAATTCTGCTTTTATATAGATTCTGTTATTATATAGATCGATCGATAGATAGAAAAGTCGCGCGTTTTGGTTTGGTGGCGGATTTTCACCCTAGTTTCCTAACTAAAATACCATAATAGTTGGATTTGTCTCAGTATACTTGTCGCGGTCCAAGTACCGGTATCGGTTCAAAAAGTATGGGTAGGAACCCTTCGTGATTCGTGATTTATTTGATTTAGAAACTCTACACGTACACCACGCGTTCTCTATCGCAATAAAAAGGGTGTGCGACAGTGTTTAGCAAATGTTACTATAATGTTACAGTTCTTTATACAATTAGCGTAGCACTTCTGTTGAGGACACAGCTAAAGCGGGGGTCAATGATAATCCCTTACTGATTTACATTGGCGAACATTGGAGACTGAGTCCTTTGCAGCAGTAGCTTGTTGTGCTAAGCGGTTGATTATTTCATATGTGTCAGCCAAGGTCTTTCAATATTGTGAGAAACTAATGTGTAAATGATGTCTGGAACAGGTCTGGTGCTAAGGACCGATATGCTGCATTAGAGTGCTTAGCAAAGCTGGCGACGTTTACCTATGAACTTGTGCATCCGTATAAGGATGCAGTGCTGCGGAAGATATTGTTGGTGCTGGACGAGCGCAAATGTCCCTGCGTGCCGGACGACGTCAAGGCGAACTTTGCCACCGTGGGGCCGAAGTTGTCCGTCAAGGTGGAAAGTGTCGCGAAGACAGACGTGGCGACGACGGGGACGCTCCCACCCTCGACTTCTGTCAATCCCGTGGCGGTCACACCGGAAGGATCGTCGGCAGCTATGGCAACGTCGTCACCATGCACGACGTTGCAGTCAAGGAAGCAGAAGGACATGTGGGGCGTGCTCTTGTTCGAGGAAAACTCACGGCGGCGCTGGTCATTGCCCCATGCTCCCTGGGCACTTTTAGACACGTCAGACTTTGGGGCCGCCATGGAACTCGTACATCCGGCCTCGGATCCTCTTTCTTCCCCCTTGACGGCCACGCTTGCTCGTACGCACGTTCTGAGTCGTTTAGCGCTCAAGTACGATCGCGAGTGTACCGACTTCTTGGCACGGTCGACCGCCGTGACGCTCGTGGTGACGAACGTCGTGGATAGTGGCACGAAAGGGACCAAGAAGACAACGTACGTGGCAGTCACTGAGTCCCCACGTGCGTTTGTGCTGGCACAGAGTAGTGATATGACCATACTTCTGCTAGCTCTTCCTTTTAATTGATGTAGTGTGTTTGTCGCAATATGGACACCTTTGTATTGTTGGAACAACTTACATAACTGCTAGATCCAAGGCTTCGAGCAATCGAGGAAACGGAATTTCCTGCAGCGCCTCTTTTATAATTGTCTCCACTTGTTCGCTTACTTCGGCAACTTCTCCAATGCGGTTGCGGCTGACTTCTTAAAATTAACGCAATATGGCTTCTGTCTTCTCAATTTATTGTTTCCCACTTCAAATTTGGAGTGCCATTGTTCGGGTTGCCAGCACCATCGAGCGTGGCAGTCGTGAGTTCCAGATCATGGTCGGGTGTTTGGTAAGTCGCAAGCCGTTCCAGAGCCACTCTGGAACGTCGGCTGTCACTACAATCTCCTCTGAAAAGCAGCCAAACACTCGGACTCGTCCTTCTCGATGCCGTGATCACGTGTGAGCCAATAGCAAAAGAATCACAAACCATCGAAGTTTAGCATTTGTGTGTGCATGCAGGAAGTGCACGGCATATTTGTTACCTGCAAAAATCCGAGACAATGGCCAGCTTAGTCCAATTTTGGAGCTTCCGGAGGATCATGATGATACCGGTCACATCCACCCCATCCAGAAAGTGGATAGAGTGGTAGATTCTTTTTCTGCATTAAATTTTTCAGAATCTGTGCCATCGTAGCGGGACATACCGTCACGTTATCAGACGTGAACTTCTCAGCATAAAAGTGTCGCAGTGCGATCTTCTCATTGGCGAAAAAGTCCGCCAAGTCGCCAAAACGCGTTTCTCACCTTCCCAGTTCACCGGCTTTTAAAGTGCTCTTTATCTTCCTTGATCAACTTACACGTTTCTTTGGCTAAAAGCTCCATGTCTTCACCAGACTGGAAACGCCACTGAATGTACTGGTTGGCTGTCTCATCAAGGTGATACTCGATATGGTGGAAGGCGTTCTGAGCCACGTAAGATAACGCATAGAAGGGTGCTTCCATATATGACCATTGGTGGGCTCAACCTCACCACTCAACATCTTAATCAACGTTGACTTACCTGCACCGTTGGGACTAAGCACAGCGATACAACTGGACAGAGAACATGTCACCGAAATGTTATTAATCGACGTCTTTGAAGCACCAGGGTACTGGTAGGAGCAGTTGGTCACACGAATGGTCGGTTTGCCTTTGTTCTTAATATCAGTAGGGAAGTCCGATTTATAGTACAGTTCGATTTCGATTAGGTACGGGATCGCGTACTTAATCCAATTCTATACATAATTCGATATATTCGCTTAGGTACGGGAGACGACATGAATTCTGTTATTATATACTAGCATAGTTCCCGTTGTACCAACGGGGCAATTAATCTGATATTTGTAACACTGCAGAATGTAAATTGGGGTTGACCTAAGAAAAATGCGAAGTCACGGAAAATAGATATACACTATATTCTATATTTTATCTAATTGAGCCAGTAAGTTAAGTCAGGCTATATGCTATTCTACGTAAGTCACTTTATACCCCGCTCTTTCCTAACCAATGGACCTTGTCAATTTCAGCCAATGAAAATGAGAGCTGCGTACACCAAAGATATAGTCTTTTGTATACATCGAGCTACACGAAAAGACGGATCAAATTGAAATTCTAGAAGAAGCCGTGTTTTCAAGAATATAGTTAGATGGTGATGTCTATTTAATGCTGACAGAAGACGCATTCGAGTCAGAACGGGTGCTGTAACAGGACTGATCCTGTTACGGGCTTACACTGTATTTTGCGAGGAAGCGCGCAATACAATAAGGGCAGGATTAGTTGGTAACAACTAATCCTATACTAAAAGTAAATATAAATATTTACTTCTTCTTCTTAGAGCGCAAAATTAAGAGTGTTTATTAAATGGGTGGTTAGCGGCTAACAGTATAGTAATTACCTAACTAATATAATAATATCAAGTATTAAACTAACTGTACTATTAGTTAACCTTCATGATTCGGTATTTATACCGAATCGAATTTTCCTTCGTAGATTATAAAAACTTATAATCTATTATTTGAATTTCAGACAACGCGTCTGAAATTCAACTGTGATATTCTAACTTGAATATCAATTATGCAATGGCACCCCATTACATCACCCCCCCC
>CM047585.1:8509357-8547602 GCA_026184515.1 Peronosclerospora sorghi | reverse complement strand
ATAATAACTTATAATCTATTATTTGAATTTCAGACAACGCGTCTGAAATTCAACTGTGATATTATAACTTGAATATCAATTATGTAATGGTACCCCATTACACCAAGAGCCATCAGTGTTAGCGGTTCATTATTTCTAAATGGAACGGTGAGACTGTAAACAAAGACCATGTGCAAAGATACGCACATGCAGTCGCGACACGGAAATCGCCGGAGATTACGTTGGAAATGAAGAGACGCATTTCTCAAGTATGCCGATGACCGGCAGAGGATGTAGAACGTCATCTCGAACGCATATGGTGGACACTATGCAGTGTAGCCATTACGTGTCTTTGGAATCACCGCAATATGGCTGTTTTCAGACAGGAAAAGCGTTACGAAGCGGAACAAGTACGCCAAACATGGATAATATGTTGGAATATGCTGAAGGAATGGGCGGCGCAGGAAATCCGAAATGGGGAGTCCCGTTTGGACGGGCTTCGACTAACAATTTGCCTCCAGTGCATGAAGGAAGAACCAAAAACACACCACATTCATCGAGCACGCGAAGTTAAAGATGAGATAAATTCTAACCCAGACGAAGATACGAACCTTTACAAGTATATACATAAATATCGAGTAGCTTATAGTGATTAACACTAAATAGACACTCTGAATAATAATAATATAGCAGGGAAAGATGATAAACATGAGCATTAATAATGGCGAGCCCTATGCGCACCCCATGTTTCTGATATCCGCACCCCATCTTATATAAAATCATGTTTAAACAGAACATTCATTATTTAATCACGATTACGAGAACTAATAAGACTGCTGAAAAATGAGCTCTACGGAAGCAAGTGGCTGAGTTGCGCCAACTACAATCAACTGTCCGTTGCGGCACTGAAGCACGTTGTTTACGCAGGATCAAGTCCATCGTGACAACGTAAATGGCTGGCACACAGCCGATGCTTTGCCACCCGCTACGACTGGATAACTATGCGTACACGTACTAATATAAAAATTTTGGTGTTGCAATCACCATCCCCCCAACTGATGTGCAAGCGGATCCTTCCTGTCCTCTGTTAGCTTAGAATTGCCCGTCAGCCTTCTGCTGTACAAGGTGACTTGAAGATGCGAATATATTGAAGAGGATGGACGACTACATTGCGTCGGTCGCAACACAAAGGAACACTGCTAAACTCGATTCGACATGTATTTGATTGCTTTTAGGTTGCGTTTTGATCGACGTGTTTTAGTGGCCCCTCCCCCATCCCCCAACGTTAACGGATTAATGAAGTGTGTGTGCAAAGTGAGCCATGTAACTGAGACACAGCGATGCATGATATAGATTTTGTGCCTAAGCATCGCACGTATTACTTTTTTGAACGTGCCCCAACAGTAAGGTTAAAAGCATGAAGGTAAACAGCGAGAAGCGTTATGTATCCTTAGCCTTGTAGCGATTGGTTACTTTATTGCATCAAACGCATCGGCAATTGAAGGACCGCCGCGTCGAGGACTTCTCTTGGAATCTGATGGTACCATAATTGGGACATTCTAACCCAAATATATCTGCATTCCTTGAATCCCTCCATTTACTTTGTGACAAGTAATTTCTACTTCACTTCACCGTTTTGCTTCGAACGCCATTTGATTCCATATAGGAGACAGCCACGTGCTTCAGTGCCGCAACGGACCGTTGATTGTAGTTGGCGCAACTCAGCCACTTGCTTCCGTAGAGCTCATTTTTCAGCAGTCTTATTAGTCTCCTAATCGTGATTAAATAAAGAATGTCTGTTTAAGCACGATTTTATATAAGATGGGGTGCGGATATCAGAAAAATGGGGTGCGGATAGGGTGCCTGTTAATAATGTGTGACGGGAAGGGACAAGTCGATCACAAATTTTAAATCATGTCACAAACGGTAGAATCTGTTTTCCAAGTCGTGATGAGAATATCCGATAAAAGAATAAAGCATTGGCTTAATCTGATGGTCTCCAACACCTGTATTTATGACGCCACACCAGACAAAATTATGTTACGGTAGATGGATGAGGTGGAAAATAAGTTGACATGAACATTTGGTGGTGGATGTTGACTCTTGATAAAGAGGAATGTCGCTACTAATGAGCCATCCCAGCTTGCAAACGTCATAGTCCAATAGATATATAGCAAGCATTCTGTGACAATTGAACCAGTGAGGACAGCTGCTCAAAATACCCACTTTTGAGACTGTATCTAACGTTAAAGACTATTTCCATCTTAAACAATATGTATGACAAGGAAAATGCGTCCGACGACGAAGAGATGCGTCTGCACCTGACGGGAGACAGACAGTCAGAGGCTGCAGTGGGAGTCAGAGGCGCTGTAGTGGGAGCGGCCTCACCTCTATAGTAGTAAAGTGACAAGTGCAAGTGGTATCTATGAATCCCTTCTAAGACACCCCTTACCTTCCTTCCATGACGTCTGTCGGGTCCATCCTTGCCATCCATTGTCGAAACCTTTTCTTCGCTCCAGCGTGCTCCTTCTTCGATGCCACATGGCACATGGGCCATGCAGCCAAAACGTTGTCGCATGTTTCTAAACGGGAAAGAGAAGAAAAATTGCCAGGCCATGCTGGGGTAACCCTTATGTAACGCATGGGTATACAAAATCCAGTACAAAGCGCGCAGAAACCGTCAGTCAAGTGTCTGCACCCACCCATCGAGCCCAAAAATGGCAGAGGGAGGCAACGAGCACGTTGACGGCAGAGTCCTTGGCACGTCCATCGATCATCGCATTTCTCGTGTCTCCGCACTCGTTCATTTCCCCTAACACACCCACCCAGAGCAACCAACGGTGGACGTCCGTCATCCGCGACGTCGCGCTCGATGGCTTCTTCCCATTGCACGAACCCCAACGCGCCGCTCACGGCCGAACGTGCCATGATGGACCAGATCCGGTCGAAATTGGAGCGAGCGAAGCGTCACTTGGCACGCCAGTCGTCCGGAAGTTCCGGCACGACCCAGTCGTCGTCCTCGAGTAGTCGATACCAATCGTCGCACCGGGTCACGAGTCGCGCGCCAGCGACGAGCGGCGTGGACACGTCGCGCTATCCTTCCACGCTGAAATCCCGTGCGTCGTCGAGACGACCGACGAGCTCGACGTCTCCTTCCTCGACGTATCAGTCGTCCAAGTATGATCCCATCACGTCGTCGTCCTCCCGCTACGCGGCGCAGTATCAGAGTCGATCCAAGTGTTGGCCAAGTAAATTTGTCGACACGGATCCATTTAATGGGGGCCCGCCGCCCATGTCAACGCCCTATTTAGTCTACTCAAGCTCGAGAGTGCCCATGAGTCACCCCGAGGCACGACCGGCGACGGAAACACACCACGGCAAGCCTCGCTATCGACAGCCGCCTAGTTCAACGTATACGATGATGCAGACGCCGCCGTCAGCCATGCGGTCGGGACAGAGTCGGCCCCCAAACTCACGCGTGCGCTTTCAAGGACATGAGCGCGACAGTGAGGCCTCGACACGCGAGAGTGAGACAACGACGCGCGACTGTGAAATGGACAGGAGACAGGAGCACGGACACGAGCGAGAACACGCACGGCATCACTTGGAGCGAGAAAAAGCAGCAAACGTGAGGAAAGCGAGAGCAAAGGAAGTAGAATCGATAAGTGAAGCCACGACGCATCGTCGTCGCTCGAGTACGGGCGAAAAGCCGCCGAATTCGGCGATTAAACTCTCGGCGTACGACGAGATGGCGCACGCGATTCCAACGTCACCGGTCGGACGTACACGACGCAGCTCACTGAGCAGCGCGCCACCTAAATCGAACATTAAGATCTCGGCATTGGACAACCTCCTGACGCGTCGTCGCTGCTCTCAAAGTAACCTGATGCAAGCAGCGACGCGAGAGCGTCGCTGTCCCGAGCATCAACGCGTGGACACCGCGCCTCAATTCTCCGAAGAGCAGGACACAAATCGATTGTCCGACGACGACGATGATGGGAGCACGTCCGCCTTTGAGACAGATGACAGCTACGAGTACGAATGGTCCGACTTAGATGCCGACTCGGAGGTCGCGTCGGGCGTGTCCGTCCTTGGAATGCCGGGGACGGCGATGCCCGTGCATGCACACAGCAAGGACGAGGACACTGGCGCTCTGGAAGCGATCAAGTGCACGCAGGAGGAATCCGACGACGACGATGACGACGATGTGGGGCCGCTTTCGTCTGGTTTCGAGCTCGCGACGGTCAAGGAAGAAGACGAAGAAGGTGTGCAACGTACAGCGAAACTCACGGCAAAAGATTTAGCGCGACATGCCCTCGGGCGTCCAAGTAGATGCGCGAATTCGGACGCGAGCTCGCCCGTCGCGTCAGGGAATGGCAAGGAACCTTTGAAAACGACATTACCTGTCAAATCGAATCCGGCAACCACCGAGCCCGCGGCACGGAAAGCAAGTACTGCTCGAGCGCCCATGTCGTACACGCCTGCATCGTCTGCGTTTCCGTCGGCTCATGCACTCAGTCGCTCGGCCACGTCCAGTCGCTCGTCGCGAAAGACCCTCCCAACCTCGCTCCCCTCTATGCCTGGTCATGCCCGCCGTGCCCGTCCACGCGCGCCCGTGTCTGCGAAAACCCATTTACCTCCCACAATTGGTATCTTGTGTGGTTTATCTAGTGGCTCGGCCACTTTTACCATGCAGCCGGCGCATTTTTATACCATCACGTGGCAATCGGGGGAATTTGCCTTTTCGGTCCAGCGCGTGTATACGAAAGCGAGTGAGTATGAATTTGACGATAGCCACGCGGACGCCCAGCTCTTTCTACGCATGTTGCTCGATACGGAGCGCAGTACGTGCAAGAATTTCCGTCATGTGCATGTGGGCGACGTACTGATTCGGGTGGGGGACACGTACGTGTCCGAGCTGGGACTGGAAGGCACAGGGTCCGTCTTGACGAAATTCTTTGCCCATCTCATGACGCAGACGCCCATTCAACTCACGTTTCAACGCATGTCACCCAGCGATTGGGAAGGCGGCGTCGAATTGTGAAAAAATAGACGAAAAGGTTGGGTGGGGGTTCTTGGGATTGTTTCGTAGCTTTAAAACGCTCCAATTGGACACCTAAATAAATTTTGAAGTTTTTGTGACCAAGTTGTAGATAGAGCCTCGCGCGGGTTGCCTGAACCCGTGAACTGGTTACGGGGTCCTCTCAACCCGTCCATGTAGGATGAACGGGCTGACTTTGAACGGGTACGTCCCCGTTCAGCCCGTTCACCCCGTTTCGCCGTATTTTTTTCCGTGATGAGATACAATAGCAATACCAAGCGATTCAACTTTATACACCTCAGCAGCTCAGCAGGTTGGATGACTGACGATGACCATATTGTATCCAGCAATGATAGAGCCTATTATGATATTAATACAATCCGCTTTTACTTCCACGACGGATGCTGAAGAAGATCGACACATACAATTCACAGACATATATTAGATAATGCATAAGCGAGGACTAAATAGTGTCTCTGCAAGACCGCCTACTGCTTCCTTTCAGCTGTCCGGGCTCTCACCGGCATGTCTCTTCATTGCTGCGTCGTACACTTTCTATGAAAGATACATTAGATCATTCTCTTGCAAGCAACAACCTTAGTCCCTATCTCGCTTTTATGGGGCTACACCGTCACAGGATTGAGACAATAATAATATCCGTGTGCACATGGCCCCAAAACCAACTCTTGTCTTCTGGCTATTAATCTAGATTGCTTCCGTCGTCTAGTCTGAGCATACTTCTACGAATGGTTCTGCCAGAAGAGAAGACGATGATGATATACGTGGGTGAGCAACTGCGGCTGCCTCCTGCAAAGATTTGGCTTTTTCCTGCGAATAATTCCCAACTAGCTCCAAGGTGCCCTTCAAAAGCACATGGCTCCGACCTTCTCGCCAGATAACGCCCTCCTCTTGTCTGTTATGATTAGCCCGGCTTGTGAAAATGATCGCTCCAACGGTGCAGATGTTGCTGGAACACAAAGTGTACACCTGGCCAGCCTGGCAATATTAGGGAAGAAATGGGCCTGGAGCGCCCACCACTGCATTGGATCCTTGCTTCTGTGTATCCCTTCACCTGTTTCTTGAATAGCGAAACCTCATTAGCCATTTGCTGACGTATGAGCTGTAGCCGATCACTCTGACTCAGCCGCCTTCCATATTAAATCCATATCTAGGGCACTCTCGATTTCTTTTTGGGATTTCCTCTGCTCCTTTTTTATTTTCCGTCTCTTCGAGTCTGAGGATGCTACGTCATTTTCACGCCTACGCCGCTTCCCATTTTTGTTTGCGACCCTTTCTTTTTCTTGATCAGCATCATTGGGCCTCTCTTCCCCCGCCAGGGCCGGCATATCTTTTTGCAACAGATCCATTGCTCGCTGTTCTATCAGAAGCCATGCAGTAGAATCCTTGCTGACGTAAGGTTTGGTACGTGGATCAAGTGCTTCTGCCAAAGCTATCGTATCCGATAACTTTGAGAGATCTTGCTTATTCTCTCCCCACCTCTGCTCGAAGTCTTCAAACAGCATTTGAATGCCCTCCAAGACTATTTGGCTTGCTCTTCTTTCCTCATCGCCTTCTGCTGAAGAATCGCCTTGTTCTTCGCTGGTAGCGGCGGTAGTAGTAGTCGTCAGCTTGGCAATGGCATCGCCAATGGAATGTCGAATAGAGCGGAGCGCCGTCGGCACAAGACTAATGGTTACTCGCTTCTCAGCTACCATGAACCTCTCAGCCCGAGCAAACACCTCGAGCACTAGTTTTATCGAGAGCTCTATAATACGCCAGTCTAACGATGACAATGGAAGCTGAATATCACCATTGAGCCCTAGAATGAGAAGCGCAGGCTTCAACTTAACCATACGCTTCAACATGGTATGTGTTTGACCATCATCTCGTCGCTACGTTCTGCAGTATGCTAATTCCTCCAGAAATCTACCTATATTTGCACGCCTTTTTCAACTTTTTCTGAAAAGCAGGAGAATTTTAGTAAAGTGTGGCATATCTCCTGCACTTTTTCATGGTAGAAGAGATTGCCTCAGAGTCAATAAAATGCGAGACCGAGAGTTCCAAGACGTGATTGAAGCAGCCAATCCACTCGCAGTCCATGAGCCTGCCCTCTTTTTTCACATTTTCACAGGTGTCGCTAACCATGGCGACAATCTTCTCCACTCCCAGCCGATACTTCTTTAAGAGCTCTTCCAGTTTTTCTTTGCTCCTTTCTCCCGTGTGAGGGGCTTCAAAAGGCGTGTATTCCAGAACAATGTTCTGGACTCTCCAATCCAAAGTGATGAAGTGAGCAGTCAATGACATATATTGCTCCATAGCGGAACTGGTCCAGCAATCAGTGGTTATTGCCAGCCCTAGGCCATCCATTTCTAAGATGTTCGTCAACTGTCGCTGAGCCTTGATGCAAACCTCTGACAGTTTCTTTTCCAAAGTGTTGTTGGAGGGAACAGTGGCCCCTTTCTTCTTGGCATTGGCGATCGTTTCCTTGAAGTAGCGACTCTCCACTACATCCCAAGGTTGGTTGGTCATCACGGTCCATCTCAAAACTGACATTGCGAAGTGATTATCACCGCCACTTTCCAAAAAACCTTGTAAGCATTCCCTACTCCCTACTGGCGAGACTTTCGACAATGATCTTGGTCTCCTGTTCCTTGTGATTTCGGCGCAAGTGTTGGGTGAGGTTGGTTGTTGTGCCCTTCAAACCAATATTCACTTCCGAATTGCATAAGTCACAAATGACCTTATCCTTGTGCATGGGTTGGTCCTTGTATTTTTTAAAGTACTTTCAGACTTTATTTGTTGCTTTTGCGGGGCGTATCCTTGACCAGGTTTTAAGTCGGAGTTCTCTCGCGGCTCGCGCTTTTTCTATCTCATCATCTTGTACTCCTGCAGCTTTGTCGTCAAGGTTTTCTTCTTCTAATATGTTTTCCTCATTTTCTTCTTCCTCCTTCTCGTCTTCACTAAGCTCGATGTCTTCGCCTCCCTCATCGTCGTCATCCTCATCGTGGCTGCTACTATCTTGACACCTCCTTCTCCTCAGACCAGTGTCCTCCTCATCATGAGCATCATCGTCATGATGCTTGTCAAAGGAACTACTAGAGTCTCCGTTAATGTCGCTATCCTCTTCTCCTCGTATAGTGTGTGTGTGTGTGTTATATTTCCGGGCCAGGCCGGGCCTTACTTCGCCCACGGCCCGGCCCGTAAGTAGACGGGCCAATGTACTGAGAACTGGGCCCGGCCCACGGGCCGGACTGTCAGGCCCGGATCCAGGCCTGCCATGCAAATCTCGGGTCCAAGGCCCATTTGCTTTCAGGAGCAGCCCAGACACCAAAAACACGTCAATGCACCGCAGAACGTAAACTTCAAAGAATATTGAGCCTTTGATACAGATACAGAACAGTAGACTATGGCCGGATGAAAACCCAGTGTTTGGTGTTATCATCACTCATAAATGTTGAACGTTCACCACAATCTCATATATCCACCTTCTCCCACCACCACCCTTTTATTCTTAAATTGAATTGAGGCATGGAAAAACCGTGCCATGCTATCTACTAGTTCGGTAGATCATCTCCGTACTCCTCCATCTCTTCCTCCAAAGGAATGTCATCGCCAATATCTCCATTTCGTAACCAGTCCTGACCTCAGATCAGCGCGCCCACCATTTCTGTAACGGGGTTACATTCTGGTTACATTTAGTTATGTTGTGTACGTAAGTACACTACGGTTGGGGTCAGTATTGACCGGTCCAAAAGGTTTGGACTTATTGGTTCTTTTAACCAATCAGGGTAGGAGCTCTTGGTGGAGGCGTGGATGCCAGCCACGTGTTAGTACACAGGTGGTGTACACTACATTTTGGCTAGGTACGAATTTAGTAAGTTCTACTTAGTATTACATATAGTTTAAATTAATTTAGGCTAATTACATATTAAATATACATTCACTTTACATTTCACTCAAAAGACTGCAGGACGCACGACATCGACCGGTCGCGTGCGCAGTGAGTGTTGTAGTGTAAGGGAAGTTCTTCCCTTAGCCACCCCTTTATTAAGGGAGCCTTGTGTTAAGGCGTTAGCTCACGCTAACTTGTAAACCAAAGTGGAGTCTTGGCCCCGAGTAAGAGAGTGCTCTCTTACTAAGCCCTTTTATAAAGGGCGTATCGGCTAAGTAGCGGCTCATCGCCGCTTTAGGAAAGTCTTCCTCTGTGCGCTAGCCGCACCGTGAGTGTACGCACCGGCTACATCTGGTAGCACTTGTAGTCAATACAACACCTGTGTTGGTAGGCTACGGCATCCTCTGCAAAGGATGAATCAGGACGATTGGGAAAGGTTAACCCTCGTCCAGCGTGAAGCCTTTAACAGGCTGTTATCCTTACTGGGTGACGAAGGCGTGTAACTCCTAGTGTAGAAGGGCCTTGAAGCCGTAAAGGCGAGGGTCAATGCCCTCATCGCCAATGAGGCGAGTTGTCGTGGAAGTCATTCCACGTCCACGGGGGTGCGCCCCCCGTTGTCCTTTTAAGATAAAGGAATTCACCGGTGAAAAAGGTGATAACCTTTATGTGTGGCTTCGAGAGGTCGAAACGGCCTTCGCCACAGCGAATGTGATCGCTGATCACTTGCAAGTGGGACTTGCACTGACCCATGTTACGGGTAAAGCCCGTGCATGGGCTTTTACATGCTCGGATTCGGTCATGGACGTGTTCCCGAACTGGTAAATCCTTAAGAAAAAGCTTATGGACATGTATGCAACGCCTGATCTGGTTTTCCAGAATCAGCTGGCGTTTATGAGGTGCCGTCAGGGCACTAAGGACTTGGAAACATATATCCAAGAACTTAAGACCCTGTTGGCAGGGATTTACGCGAAAGCGTACTCGGACGATGTGTCCATTCCCGTGTTTATGGGAGGCCTGAGAGAAGGGCCAACACGTTCGGAGCTATTCCGAAGCCGACTACAATCCCTGGGGGAGGCGTTTAAGATGGAGTTCAACGCCGAGAGGAACTTTCGTTCCTCTAAGGTGGGTCCCGAACCCATGGACCTGAGTCAGGTCGAAGCGGAGGAGAAACCTTCCGCTAAGAGTCTCGATGGCTCTGTCTCGCTGAGCTCTGAAGCGGAGCTTCATGCAATGTTGCAGCGGCAGGGGCCGCTGAGATGCTTCCTGTGTGGAAGCGCGGATCATCTGCGTAACAGATGTCCGCGGAAGCCCCAGCGAGATATTTGCTTTAAGGGGCCGAGGGTAGGTAAGAAGCCCTCGACCAAGCCGTCGGGAAACGACGGCTCCCAGTAGGTGCGGGGCGCCCTACTGGGGGATCCCTCAGTGCTGTTAAGCCACAGGGTAGGGGACGACAGCACAAAGCCCCGATGGAAACGGTGCTTTCTAGCACCGAGTTGGTGTACCAGCCAGGTTTGCTGGTCGTCCTTGCGGACGTGAAAGGCTTTGATAAGCCTTGGAGAGTCTTGATAGACTCTGGAGCGTCTGAAAATTATTTCAGACGGGCTTCTGTTCAGAAGATTCGGCTGTATGCCGAGGCCCTAGAGGCACGTTCTCGTGACTTTGTCACGGTCCGTCTTGCGACGGGCGTACAGGTTTCTGTATCCAAGGTCTCGATTGACCTTAAGCTGAAGTTTGCAGACTTCGACAGCTTAGAACGTTGTCTAGTCCTGGATTTGGACTCGATGTATGACCTCATTCTGGGCATGAAGTGGATAAAACGCCACAAGCCATGGATAGACTGGAAGTCTAAGTCCGTTGGCTCAACGCACCCGCGGTTGGGTGAAGTATTGGCGAGACATGAACCCACCTTTGCTCGATCGCAGAAGCGATTCTGGCGAGAGATGCCAGAGATTGGGATGTCTGAGATGATCAGTCCCAATGAGGTCAAGGAAGTGTTCCTTGACGAGGGGGATTCAGCGGTTAATCCCCATGCCGTTATAGGCGAGACTGGTGAGTCGCCAGTAGTAGAGGTTTATTCCTCTGAGGATATGCGCGAGGCGCTTCCTAGAGAATAGACACGAGGTTTGTATCTTCTGCAGGTCGGGTTTCCCGACCACGCCGTGTTCGGCAAACAAGTTGCGACTCCAGTGGTAGGGGTAGAGACCCCGGTGGTTAAGCGCGAGGCGCTTCCAAGCGAAGAGACCCGTAGTTCGTCTCTTCCGCACGTCGGAAATGATTCCGACCACGACGTATTAGGTGAGACCGGCGAGTCACCGGTGGTAGAGGTAAAGACCTATGTGGATAGGCGCGATGCGCTTCCAATAGATGGGGAAACTGACTCCCCCCATCTGGGTCCCGAGAAGAGTCCCGAGAACAGTAGTCAGCAGTCCTATAGGATTCTGAATAGTGTGACAGGTGCTGTCACAGAAGGCGTAAGACTGGAACGGTTGCCTGGGGTAAGCGAACTGTTGTCGTTGGAGGAGATGTCCTTCAACGAGTTTGGAACTGCTTTGAAAGCAGGTGAAATCGACGAGGTTGTCGTATTGCGTCCGGAAGAGGAGTTGAACTCCTCATCCACGATGGCCGAGTTAGTTTTGGTGCAAACCAAACTGGCATTGAATGCCCGAAGCGGTCTCAAGATCCTTGGTGATCCTTAGGACCCTTAATATTCCTTACTTAAGGGATTCGGAGAGGTCATTAGCGACAACCCGCCGATGGGGTTACCACCGGATCGGGGAGTCCGACATGAGATTGACTTGGTTTCTGGAACCAAATACCGCGTCACTAGAGTGTGGCCTCTCCCCAAGGAGCAATGCGACGTCATCGACGCATTCTTCAAGGGGAAAGAAGAGGCAGGGATGGTACGGGAGAGCAAGTCTCCCCATTCATCTCCCACTTTTTGTGTTAGTAAACCGAACGGAAAGTGGCGCATTGTGCATGCGTACAATAAGCTGAATGAAGCTACTGTACCAATTCAAACTCCGATTCCTCGGAAGGATGTCCTCCAGAATAATATGGCGGGCTGTACTGTTTACAGCTCCTTAGATCTGGTGGACGGGTACTATCAGGTGCTCATGATAGCATCCGATATTCCGCTTTCAGAGGTCAGAACGCCTAGTGGCATGCTGTGGGAGTGGCTTGTTATGCCACAGGGGCTTCCAAATGCACCAGCGACTTTTAATCGCTTGGTGAAACAACTCATCCGACCTCATAGAAAGTACGCTCAGACGTACTTCGACGATATATTCGTTCATAGTCGCGCGGAAGGCGACTCGTCTGATGTTCAGACGCACCTAATACATCTTCGAGCGGTGCTCGAATGTATGCGGGATCATAAGTTATATGCAAACGTGTCGTGAAGGAACTTAAACTTTCGAGGTTTCCACTCAAAAGCAACACAAGGAAGCGATACAATACACCTCTCTTGCTTAAGCTTCCCAGGCTCTTGATACTTACGTCCGAACCTTAACACAAAGTTACTGAAAATGGACACTTCCTGGTAACACTCAGGCTGCCCCTTAACTTAGGTAACCGCAGAGGATCTTTATCACGCTGTAACACGCGTTCACTTAAAGGTGTCCTCGGGTTGTACTTATTTTTTGTATAGGTTTGAAAAGGTTTCTTTGGTTGGTAAGACGACTGCTCGTAAGGGGGGAAATTTGATTATATTAAAAGTATTAAGAAATCCTATATCTACCTCCAGTATCTGTTCACCTTGTTACTTCTTGGTTACTTCAGCACTGGCTTCGATACCGAAAAACTCACTTCATGATCGGCTAAAAACACCGTATACTCTTTATGCATACTTTCGTATACATTCAACCGTAAATTCCAGTCACTTCACCACAACCGCCCCTTGCGCAGCTTCAGCGTCAGCGACCAAAAGCAAGAAACCCATTTATATCGTCTATCTGTACCACCATTTCATTAACTCCACTTCAAATATTGACGCGCTTCAATGTCCGTCATAGTGGACACAAAACAAGAACGTCATATCTTTTACACACTTCCATCATCCGATCCCAATCGACATCTTGCTCGAATACATATCGCGCAGCCACAATGAATAGGTAATCACGTGATCTGCTGAGTGATACAAACGATCTCGAGGGGTTTCCTTTCATAAATCCGATAGTATGTGAACGCACCATGGTAACAATAGTAATCTCTTCTTCTCGGCCTTGACTAGAGTCGGTAGTAGCTACTTTGATATCTAGATGGTCTTCGTACACTCCATTTAAATATCGCAACTCTCTCCTCATAGCCGAGACTTGGTCTTGATATGGGGAAATTATCAAAACTGCATTTGTACAACTATACCCAATCTTCTTTCCTCAGCCCGTAAAACCGACCATACTTCGTCCAATACATGCACCACTATTGCCAATTTAATAACGTTTCTATGCTTATACATGGTGCGCTCGCGTTCTTCAACCCATTCTTGAGAGCTAATCCACACGACACGCTGTCTCCCCAAAATTTTCTTCACCCGAGAAGGGTAGCGGTCATCCGGCTTTGCCCAATTAAGTGTTTTCATATGCTTCAGGTGCATTGGGGCCAAATAATCTTGTGACTTATAGGCTCGATCTCGAATAGTGTATGGGTAAAATGTTTGCAACAATCTCGTGATCATAGGATGGATCCTAAATTCTGCCCTCATAGTAACTCCAGGGAATGCAGGTGATATCTTCCTCATCGCTCGATAATGTTCCATGGAATGTATCAACCCCCACGTAATCTTATGACGACGTACGCCATCACGGAATCGATGCTTTATTCTTTCATCCATAGGAGAGTATGCAAACAGCTGGTACGGATCTCCCACTGAGATAATCACTTTTATCCACGGTCTAATAGCTTGCAATAATGCCACTTCTGCTGTTTGGGCACCCTCATCATTGATAATCACGTCATAGAGCAAGTTCGAGAGACCTGGTGGCCCCAATTGATCCAAAGTAGCAACAATCACACGTGCTTACATGTGTCTCTCTCTTTTAACTTCAATCTGCGAGCTATCTCTTTCGGATTCACATATCCTTCCAATGATTGTGTCTCTCGTCGTAATATCTACGAAAGGAACCTTCGTCGATACTTCTCAGCATCCGGCGCTAACATAGTGCCCTTTATTTCTCCCAGCCGAACTATATCTCGATCGTCCAACTGCTTTGAATCCATCAACCTTTTCAGATCTTCATCAATAGCTTCATTGGTTTCGGACACGATGGCAATCAGATATGAAAGGAAAATTGCCAATAAAGACAGTACAACAGCAGTAATTGTGGATGTCTTCCCACATCCATAAGGGCCACGAGTCAACACTATCCCTTTCGTCTCTATTGCTGCACGGATAACTTCCATTTGATCCCTGTCCAAGCTGCGCTGAAATGTCTTGTATACTGGTGTTTGCTCTGCATCAGCGATTACTGATAAACTCCTCAACGATTGAACAGTTTCCCGTCGAATTATTAGTTTCAAAATATTTTGCGGTGAATCTCTGGTCAGCTCATCTATCACTCCGAATCTTCGGACGTAGTTCATAATGTTGGCCTTGGGTATCCATCGTAACTTATGTAGTTCTTGTGAATACGTCCTCCTGGGGCTGTGGTTAGAATGATATGTCTGAATCCTACAGAACATATTATCCCCCAACCTAAAAATTCCAGGTTTCTTCCTTGTGGAACGCATATCTGTCCATAATCCCATCGTTGTAAATCTTCTGTACTCGTATTTACATGTTCATGTATATCATTTCCGGCTACGTGCAGGTACATTACCCCTCTCATTAATGGCATGAAATGAGTTGTGCCATTATCATTGGTGTAAGTATTCCATCGTTTGGCTAAACATTGCCCAATGCCGTATGATAACACCTGAAGCTTGATGGTTGCATCAACATCATCCGTTATCCAGTCGTATTGATCAGGGTTAGTGGCCCAATATGCATCTAAATGTGTCACTAGACACATAGTAAGGAGGTAATCACTTACTGAGATGAAATCGTCCACATACACCTCCCGATATTTTGCATATAACCAATGTCTGCAACTTCCTTGGTATTGAAATTGTGGTATTGTTACATCATATTTTAGACTACTCAAGTCATCCCTGCAAGGTCCATAACCACCACCCCAACATTTGCGCAGGAAAACCACTAGAGACGCTAAATCTCGTAGTAATAACGTGACAGCAAACAATACGTTTCTTACATCCTCCGGGGAGATCGATTTGGTTGGTCGTCTCATACCAATTTCTTTGTGTAACTCCAGTGATCGTCTCTCACTAATGATAGTTCCCGGGCTGATAGTGCTTTTTTCGACTTCCTGGCACCAATTCCTTTCCATATCCGACATATGAGTTATTACTTGCCTTGCCGTTGATCCTTGCTTACATATACTACGCCACGCCAACTCTCGACACTCTGCTGTGAGTAGCCCTTCCTTAAACGTATAACTTCGATATTCTTCTTTCCTCTGCATAACCGTCTTGAACGCTTCTGTATTTGTATCAGTCATCGGAGTAAGGTTGTTCAGCACCTCTCCACACACCTCATCATAGTCCTGCACTGTGCTTGTAGTGGGAGTTATCTCTTCGGAAACGCAATTACTCGCCTCTTCTGGTCCACTGAGGTCTTGTCTATATGGTAACTCATCTCCGGTAGTTACTGGTTTTTCTTCATTACCTTCACAAAGACTTGAATTTGAGTCTTCCGTCGACTCTGTTAAATCTATGGCTGTGGGGATGATTCGTTTTGACTCTCCATCATCGGTGAGAGTGCTGTCACATTGTTCTTCGTTTCGCACTGGTACCACTATTTTATCATCCCCTGACCTCTGACCTTTGCAGGTTTCACCGGAGTTTGTCTTTTCTATTTCTTGCAATGTACCTTCTCCGATATCCACAGTTTCGCATACATTGATATCCTATAGCTGAAATCTTTGTAGTTCACGTTGATTCAACACCAACTCTTCCACCGTGTCTGATTCCCCTTCCACTTCTGATGACGTCGGAATAAGATTGTGCGGAGTTTCTCTACACAACTCCTTATAGGTGTGCACAGTGTTTGTAGGAAAGTCTATGCCTTCCAAGGCGCACTTATTCTCCTCTTCTGGAACACCGAAATCTCGTCTATACGGCAGCTCATCCTCTTTGGTCTCGGTCTCTTCCCCATTATCTCCACTAAGACTTGCATTTGGACCTTCCGTCGACTCTATAAGATCTATGTTTGTGGATTTGTCTCGCTTTGATTCTCCATCATCGTTTAAGGTGCTGTCAATTTGTCTCTCACTCAGTGCTGATTCCAATGTGTTTTCGTCCACCATTTCCTGCTGTTCGGCGATTTCACTGGAGTTGGTCTCTTTTACTTCTTGCACTGTGCCTGCAAGCTCCACATCTTTACACATATTGACATCTTCAGCACCCATCTTCTGTAATTCAAGTTGAGTCAACACAACATCTTGCGCACTTTCTGACTCTCCTTCTTCTCCTGATGATGGATTCGGGCTCTCTGGTATCTTATGATCTATAATACCTTGACTTTCCTCGACGTTTGTAGAAACCTCCTGTTCCGACTGTGAACCTGATCTTATAACGGCATGCTCGGCATTCTGTACACTACATTTTAATCGACGGAGTCTCTGCCTGATCCCGTCATACGATCTCGGCGGATACTTAACTCCTCCCGTGTTTAATGTATCATGTAGCTTCTTCGCAATTAGTTTCACACCCATTTCTCCACATTCGATCGCTTCTTTCATCATGAGACCCTCTTGTGGGGTCCTCCTCCTACCACCTTTTCTGCATTCACTTCGGTCATTATCCCCATTCGATATTATCTGGGCTTTGCCCACATTCTCCTGGCGCAAGGCTTGTATCTTATTTCTTATAGATACCTTGGTGCGCATCTTCTTAGCTTGCGGGAACTGTACCGGATATAGCTCAGCTATGTGATTGTCCGTGTTTTTCTGTTCCACTAGACTTGTTAACCACTTCACCTTTTCTTCAGTCCACTCATTATCTCGTTTTCGTATGGCTCCCAATCACCTTAGCATAATCTCAACACTAGCTTCGGTTCTCTTGGTCCATCCGTTTACTTGACATCGCTGATTATATGAGTTAATTATCTCGGAAACTGACTTCGTCTGATCCTTACTCCCACATTGTATACGTAACAACTCTTCCTTCTCACGGTTGGTCCATGCAGGAGGGTTATATATATGTGCAGAGTCTTGATCAGTCATAGGTTGTAGTGCGGACATACTATGAGAGGCAGCTCTTGAGATGTCGGCCTTTTCCTCGTTGTGTTCTACTCCACTGGCTGAACCTCCTGACGCTTTCAGACTCAACAATGTGTGTACCATATCCACGTTATCCATCTTATATCGTTCCAATTGAACCGCTTGATGGCTCTCCAAAAGTTAAATCCTCTGAGACTAATGTGTCACCGAGTTAGCCCTGCGCTGGTATAATATAAGCTTCTACTATTCGTCTGGTTTACCAAATCCGTGACGTTGACTGTTGTGAATGCTCCTGTTATAAGCGAGTCCTCGCTACTTTGTCGAGTCAAACACCGTGATTTATCTGTAGTACTCTCCTTGTAATCCAATCACACTCTGGGATTTATTGTCGTGAACAGTCATGTCGTAAGCGATCATGTCGTGGACGAGCCATATCGCGTAATTGGCCAAAAAACCATCCAATCAAGTGCGACCATATATCTGCATACTATTCCATGTTTGTCGTGGACGAGTATGTCGTGGACGAGTACATATCACGTGATTGGCCAAAAAACCATCCAATCAGATGCGACCATATATCTGCATACTATTCCATGTTTGTCGTGGACGAGTCTGTCGTGAACGAGTACATATCACGTGATTGGCCAAAAACCATCCAATCAGGTGCGACCATATATCTGCATACTATTCCATGTTCGTCGTGGACGAGTATGTCGTGGATGAGTCTGTCGTGGACGAGCACATACCACTTGATTGGCCAATAAATCATCAAATCGAAAATCCCATTATAATTCCATCCAAAATCAGATTGCCATGCTCAGCCTTCACAGGTATTCCGCGCGTCCTCAAACTTCCACATGTGTACTCCGAACTCCAACAACTTGTCGTATATGACTCCATCCGGTGAGTGCCCTTCCAACCATAGCATTATAATATCTTGTTCTTCCCTTAATATGTATAACCTTCCTCCGTGTAACAGGTGGTTCACTCGCTTCGTTACACTTCTGAGGGCAAGTTTATACTTGACTCCTGCCCTATCATGCTGAGGCTCTGCTGTTACTGCTTGAGCTCAGTCATTTCCTACTCCTGTGTCTTTCGTGGTTGTTATGCAGGTTTCGCACCGCTAACACCCCAACTAGTTGTATCTTTGCCTAGCCGCCATCGACACTCAGGTTTACGGCCCTTGTCGCTCGCTTGTTTTTCTTCATACCTTGTGCTTCCCCGTACAGGTTTTGCACCCTTGGGACCTAGTGAGGTATCTCTTCGTACGGGATTCGTTGACGCACAGGTATAATCATATCATGTTGCGTTAGATGTACAGGTTTTGCACCTTTTGGACCGTGTTAGGTATCTTTTCGTATCATCTTGTTGCCGCCGTACAGGTTTTGCACCCTTAGGACCTCGTGAGGTATCTCTTCGTACGATATTGCACTGGTTTGTCGTGACTTTGTCTTGTTTTATGTTAGATGTACAGGTTTTTCACCTTTTGGACCGTGATAGGTATCTCTTCGTATCATCTTGTTGCCGCCGTACAGGTTTTGCACCCTTGGGACTTCGTGAGGTATCTCTTCGTACGATCTTTGTCTTTTTATGCGGTTCCAGGTGTTGTTTTCAATGGATGTACAGGTTTCACACCTTTAGTACCCTGACAGGTTTCTCTTCGTACGATCTTTGTTGTTGCCGTACAGGTTTCACACCTTTAGCACCATGACAGGTTTATCTTCGTACGATCTTTGTCTTGTTATGTGGTTCTCCGTGTTGTTTTCAATGGATGTACAGGTTTCACATCTTTAGTACCCTGACAGGTTTCTCTTCGTACGATCTCATTAATACGCGAATTTAACATCTTAATACTGATTCATGGAGCACTCATAGGCTCACTCTCCATATTACCGTCGTCATAGTTAACCATATTGCGTCAGCAAAATTAAATTGCGTCTTGACTCATCCACATGTTCCAGCAAACTTCCAGTCCTTGTTCAAACATGTATCTTTCTTTTTGTATTCTGTTTTCTTTTTGTTATGCCACCTAATGCAACCAACTCGGGTCCGCATTCTACTCATCACAACCAACATGGGTTCGTGATAGAGATGTACTACATCTTCAGGGTCTTGTCACACTGGTTTTATTTTTCTTGCTATTTTCTTGAGTGTCTTGTTATTTTTCTCCTTATACTTTTTATCTTGTGAGGCTTCTACATCTCATCCTCAGCTGCATCCTCTTCTGCTGGGTTCCGACTTCCTGTAGATTCAACAGCATTATCTTCCACAGAGTATGAACCACCATTTATGTACGCCCCTTGTTCCACGGTCTCACTTCCTTGGTGTTGACGGTGTCCTTTCTTCGGTTTACTCATGTTTCGAGTGCTCACACATACTTGTGGTGACCGATATCCACCATCTTCCCCAACAGTGACTTCAGTGGTATCCACTTGTGCCTCACTACTTGGATTACTTCTGAAGTCGTCGAACGATTTAGCAGTCGCCTCCGGGGGGGGGGTCCTCACTCTTATCCCTTTCTGGAGGACCATCTGCATTGGCATAAGCCGAGACATCTGTTGCTCAGTAGTCGCTGACATATTCTTTTATTCTTCTTCTTTTTCTTCAAATGTAACTTGTTTCTTCGTTTTTTCTTGTATTTTTTTTCTTTTCTTGATCGTCCATAGTGAGTGATCTTTCCATGCAAATTGTATCATTTTTCTTGTTTTCTTCTACACTTAAAGGTGAACGCGGTGTCGCTTTCAAATTGTTCGACAATGCCCCCCTTTTCTCTCGACAGTGGTTGCAACGCACTGTGGGGTTAGGCGTTTAACTGTGCGGCCACTTGGTCCTTGGTTAGTTCCCCGGAATTCAACTTTCTCCGCATCTCGGCCATCTCTTCGATGAACTTCCGACAATACTTTACATCGTGGCCGACTGTTTTGCAATTCTCACACGTCTGCAACTTCCAACATTTCTCCTTATCATGTCCCCTTCGATTGCAGTGTTCACATACCACA
This sequence comes from Peronosclerospora sorghi, assembly GCA_026184515.1. NCBI lineage: Eukaryota > Oomycota > Peronosporomycetes > Peronosporales > Peronosporaceae > Peronosclerospora > Peronosclerospora sorghi. Next base: position 8,527,418 of record CM047585.1, on the reverse strand, counting down.
CCCCCGTCAGTGTTATTATGAGTCCGCTGCATTGTATGTACTTCGCCGCCCATCATGTGTACACTGGGTTGTGCATCTTCGTATACCACTTCAGCATTCTTGCGTGCAGTCATTTTCTTTCCTGGCCTTGTCAGAAGCGCCTCGTGCTTCGTCAACACCCTTTACAACTCCTCAATATTATTGAATGTCATATGCTGGTATTGCATTTGTATGATCCGATCATGAATGGTGTCAAAGAATTGTTGGATGTGCTCCTCCAACAATGAGGCGTTATAGACATCCCTGAAATACATTCCAGCTCGTAACGCCGCGGCATTGAGCCGGTATAGATACGTGGTCGCTAACTCGTATTGCTTCTGGGTCAATTTTGAATACATGACCCTAGGCGACACTTTGTCCACACAAAACTTCCGTTGAAATAAATCTATCACCGCATTCCAATCATACTTCACGGTGTCTGCCAACTTTTCATACCACCAAGACGCCGTGTTCGTCAAGCTATCCAAAAACATTCCTAGCCGTTGATCGTCATCCCAACGTGAAATGTTTGCCACATGGAAAGATCTTGTTACCCATGCCCTCGCACTGCCATCATCTTGTTTATCGCTATCAAATGTCTTGATCTCCGTATTCTGGATAATGGCTGTGACAGGCTGACCAGATGATGCCCACGTATTATGTCTTCCACTCGACATGCCATATCTTGATGATTTTGGTGGGTAGGGGTATGCTCTATCCGGAGCTGCCGATTTTCGGTGTGTCGCATTAGTCGCTCCTCTCGTAGTATCTGGCGTGCGACTAGCGGACAGAGATGCTGTAATTTTAGTCAACTCCTCCAAACTTAAGTGTACGTCTTGCATCATTTGGACTAAATTTGCCACCACTGGGTCCTGTTGTTGCGACACTGGTCGTGGTGGTGACATGACTTCGTCCTCATCCGAGGAAAATTCCAACTTTTTCTGTACTCGACGGCCACGCTTTGATTTCCAATCCATAGCGTCTTCCACCTCATCGTCATTACACAACTCCTGCATGCCTGGTGGTTAGACTCCTTCACTGGTGTGTGGGTGGTGTCTGCCACAATGTAGTAAGTTGGGCTGATGTCAGAGCCTCTTTCCGGTACACCATCAGGGATGTTTCCCACTGGTTCTCCGCTAGCAATAGTGACACCATCAAACCAATATCTTTTGCGATACGATCCAGATCGAAGTCATATGCAGTGTCAAATTCTTCCCGTCGTACGAATTCGTAGCCACAATTTCGAAGCAGCTTTTCTATAGCTTCTATTGATTCTTTCAATCCTCCAAAAGAAGTAAGGTCTTCTCTAACTCTAAAGTTAGGGGCAGCTTTTGCCACCTTGCGGATTTCATATAGTGAAAACCAACAATGTGAGTCCCCAGGCAACTTAATACATGTCGTTGATACCGTGCCATTCTTGCACAGGCATCAGAGAAAGTGTATGTTCTATTAGGGTCATCCTGAGCGTGCTGTAAAGTAAATACCAGCTCCTTCTCTACCTCAGTAGACACTAAAGCCATTTTATATGTGAAATTATATCAAGTCGACGTGAAGTCCCGGGTCGCGGCACCAGTTGTCGTGAAGGAACTTAAATTTTCGAGGTTTCCACTCAAAAACAACACAAGGAAGCGATACAATACACCTCTCTTGCTTAAACTTCCCAGGATCTTGATACTTACGTCCGAACCTTAATACAAAGCTACTGAAAATGGACACTTCCTGGTAACACTCAGGCTGCCCCTTAACTTAGGTAACCGCAGAGGATCTTTATCACGCTGTAACACGCGTTCACTTAAAGGTGTCCTCGGGTTGTACTTATTTTTTGTATAGGTTTGAAAAGGTTTCTTTGGTTGGTAAGACGACTGCTCGTAAGGGGGGAAATTTGATTATATTAAAAGTATTAAGAAATCCTATATCTACCTCCAGTATCTGTCACCTTGTTACTTCTTGGTTACTTCAGCACTGACTTTGATACCGAAAAACTCACTTCATGATCGGATAAAAACACCGTATACTCTTTATGCATACTTTTCGTATACATTCAACCGTAAATTCCAGTCACTTCACCACAAACGCATCCAAATGTACTTTGGTGCCGAGGAAATCCCTTTTCTCGAATGCTTCATCGGTAAGGATGGAGTGCGGGCGGATCCCGCGAAGGTGAAAGCCATTGTGGAGTGGCCTTAGCCTGTAAATCTTAGAGATTTACGGAAGTGGCTTGGATTAGCCAATTATCTCCACAAATACAGCGAGAAGTACGCTGAGATGGCGAAGCCATTAACTGACCTTCTTTAGAAGGACGTTGATTGGTGTTGGGAAACCAAACACCAAAACGCTTTCTAAGCGGTTAGGGGGAGCTTGTTGAAATCTCTCGTTCTTGCTCTTCCAGATTCTGGGAAACCATTTAGCGTCGTCTGCGACGCCTCCAATTTCGCAATAGGATGTGCTTTGTTACAAGCAGACGATGCGGGACGATAACGCGTGGTTGCGTTTGAGTCGAGGCAGCTTAAAGCTGCGGAACGGAATTATCCCGTTCATGACAAGGAGTTACTTGGAATGAAGTATGCTCTAGTCAAATTTAGGGTTAATCTACTCGGCTCAAAGCCGTTCGTGGTTTATACTGACCACGCGTCCTTACGGACAGCGACAAAGTCGCCCCATCTATCGCAACGGATGGCCCGTTGGCTCTACTTCTTTGCGGAGTACAACTTTGAGGTTAAGTATAAACCTGGCAAGCAGAACGTGCTTGCGAACGTGTTGTCACGTCGCCCCGATTACGAGCTCGCTCACGCAACATTCGTCACCACGTCTGTGGTGGATCTCATACGCCAGTTGTATGAGAAAGACCCACAATGTACGGCGCTTATCAGCGCGTTGGGTGAAAAGGGTCTTGGATCGTCTGAGCCAACCCTGTCAAGTCGATCTAGAGCTCGTTTACACCGTTACCGGTACTGTGACGGTCTGCTATTTTATAGCACGAGCGCGGAGGACACTCCGGGGGTGGTATTTCCTCATGCTGAGGAACTGAAGTATAGAGTCCTCTTTGAGGCACATGACGCCCCTACGGGGGGTCATTTAGGTCGGGATAAGACCTACAGCGCTTTAAGCGCTTTGTATTGGTGGCCCAAAATCTGTAAGTGGGTCTGTGCGTATATACGCACCTGTGAGACGTGTCAGAGGGTCAAAACCTCTGCGAGCTCAGCTGCGCCTTTGGCGAGCTTTTCCGTTCCGACGGAGTGTTGGAAATCCATTAGATGGATTTTATCTTTGGTTTTCCGAAGGATAAGGCCGGGAACACCGGCATATTGGTCTTTATAGACAGTTTGAGGAAGATGGGTCACCTGGCGGCGGTGCCAGAGTCCATTGATGGACAAGGAACAGCAAGAGTGTTCCTAGACCGTGTCTTTCGACAGCATGGTCTACCCGATGCCGTGGTGTCGGATAGGGATCCCCGTTTTACGGGACAGTTTTGGGGGGCGTTGTTTAAGGTGCTGGGCACCAAGCTCCTCTTGTCCACTTTGGATCATCCGCAGACGGACGGTCAAACGGAACGCGTTAATCGCGTTGTTGAGTATATTCTCCGGAGTTTATGTCCGGATTCTCGATAGAGTTGGTGTAATGGGGTTCCATTACATAATTGATATTCAAGTTAGAATATCACAGTTGAATTTCAGACGCGTTGTCTGAAATTCAAATAATAGATTATAAGTTATTATAATCTACGAAGGAAAAGTCGATTCGGTATAAATACCGAATCATGAAGGTTAACTAATAGTACAGTTAGTTTAATACTTGATACTATTATATTAGTTAGGTAATTACTATACTGTTAGCCGCTAACCACCCATTTAATAAACACCTTAATTTTGCGTTCTCAAGCCTAAGCAAATATATATTTGCTTTTAAAATAGGATTAGCTGTCATCAAATAATCCTACCCCTCCCGTATTGCGCGCTTCCTCGCACAACACAGTGTAAGCCTATAACAGGATCAGACCTGTTACACCTGGTAGCACTTGGGGTCCGTTCTAACGACCCCAGTTCCGTTCCGCTAGTTAACTAGCGGAGCGAAGATTAAGAGCCGATCGGCATCATGTCGCGACACATGACGCCTGCCGAGCGAAATAGAACGCTGGAAGTAGTGACGGAACACTTCCTTCACTTCACGTCGCGTAATAAAGACGCGACGGTAGCAATGGTTCGGTCTATGGGGACCGACATCCTTACTTTCTTCCTGTATAAGATACCGGAGGAAGCGATGGAGGTGGTGCATCGCTTTAGGCGAAACCACCTCGAAACACCATCACGGCTTGCGCAAGAGGCAGCGCGGACGGCACCTGCAACGCATAGCGTTGAAGTGGTAAAGGCGCGAGTACCGCCCTTTACCGGCGAAGGGGGCGAGCCCCTTCGTAGATGGTTCGCAGAGGTGGAAGATGCCATCTCTGAGCAAAATATTGTTGACGAACGTCAACAGTCGTACTTCGCCACAACATATCTGGGCGGCAGAGCCAGGGCATGGGCGATGAGTCGCAGAGCCACTGATGACTCTGCGTTCCTGACTTATCAGGAATTAAAAGCTGAGCTAAATCTCAACTTTGAAGCTCCAGAAATGGAGCTAAGTAGTCGGCAGGAGTTCATGGAACTCCGGCAAGGTAAGCTTGACCTTCAAGATTACGCTCAGAAGACGCAATATTTGCTGTCAAATATTGTGTATGAGCCGGTGCCCCCTGCTATGCAGGTCACTGGCTTCATGAAGGGACTCAATGATGGTCCCGTCAAACAGAGTCTCTACCGGCACCCGCCAGAGACTCTAAGGGATGCCATTGATATGAGCATCCGTGAGGAGTTCAGCACGCGATCAGCGTCATCGCATGCTTGGTACAGCCGAAGGGCTCACAACCCTTCGCTTTCGACATGCCGCAACGGCATGTCAACAATCAGCAGTCAGGCAGACGAAGCTCACACTTCGTCTCAAGAAACAGCCACCCGCACCAGAGCATGGGCGGTGGAGGTCCAGATCCGATGAACCAATCAGTTGCGGTTGCTTCGAACACGAAGCAAACGAAATTTAAGAAGAATTTTCGTTGCAATCGATGCGCGAAAGTGGGGCATTTTGCCCATGAGTGTATGGCACCGCGTCCAGTGCCACGCAGTCAGCGGACGGAACCGTCCGCTGCACGGCGACACCAACAGGGACATCACCCTGTTGGTGCAAAAAACGTAAAACACCAGTAGGGGCGGGGCGCCCTACTGGGAATGTTATCCCACATGCCGACATAGGGCATGTGAGGGTAATAGCCGCAGACGGGACTATGTCCTGTCAAAAGGTGCAGGGTGATGATATGCCTCTTATCACCCTGGAGGTTAAGCCGCACGGGAGCGATGTCCCCATGCGAGCTTTGTTTGAAACCGGAGCGTCAAACAATTTCGTTAGAACTCAGAGTCTAACGCTGTTGAGCTTCGTGGAGGTAGAAACCCCACGAAGTATGTTGTCAGTCCGGTTAGCAACAGGTGCAACCGTGACTATTCCAAAGCGTGTGATTAAAACACGCTTCGAGTTGAATGAACTGTCATTCGAGGATTAATTAATCGCCCTCGATTTAGATGACATGTTCGATGTGATACTTGGAATCCCATGGATGTCCAAGTTTAAACCTTCGATCGACTGGGTTAACCTATCGATCGACTGCGGCGGACCCACAGGATCTGATCACCCTGTGTGTAATCCGGCTGTATTAGAAGATACAACCGCAGCGTCGGACAGTCTGGTGGATAGCGATGGCACCACCAGGTCTGTTCCGACACGATCAGCGGAAGATACCTCCGCTAGTGAGAGTCCAGAGGGACTACCACACGCAACAGAAGAGTTGTTGCGTGTTGGAGAGAAACATTCCACGGGTGATAAAGACCACCGTGAGAATGAAGAGATACCCACGGTGGGAAACACCCACCGTGAGAATAAAAAAGTATCCACAGTGGGAAACACGCACTGTGCGACCGAAGGTTCCAACACGACGAAAGAATTCCGTGTTGATGAGAGTGAACTCACGATCGAGTTCAATCGTGAGCACAACTCCGTGGTGGCCAGTGCCCACCACGTTGCGTTAGCCATGCACACGGGTGATAAAGACCACCGTGTCGCAGAACAGGCGGCCGATCAGACGAGCGCATCTGATCGCCAAGAAAATTCCATGGTAGGCAGTGGACACCATGATGATGAGTATTCGCACACGGTGAATCGTAATCACCGTGTAGCAGTAAATCAGACGAGTGCTTCTGATTGCATGGACAGTTCCGTCGAGACGATCAACGTATTGACGCAAACGGAGACCGGATTAGCTACGCAGTCTCTGTTGATGGAACACCCTCCGAAAGAAGGTTCGGAGGTGATGGCTCTTCCAGCGCTAAGCTGGAAGAAGTTTATGAAGAACTTGCACGATTATCAGATCGAACAGATCTGTATCATCGTTGCAACAGATGATGTAGTGGATATTCGTGAACAAATATCCACATTAAAAGTGGAAAACATCGGGAACGAGGTTCCCAATGATCAAACCAAAGTTCAGCGCTTTGAAGCGCAGAGCTGGGAGTCGCTTAAAGTGAACTCCCCATTTTATGAGGTACTTCGGGAATACGCTGACGTATTCCCAGAAGAAGTACCTAGCGAGCTCCCTAAGGATAAAGGAACTCGTCATGAAATTAACCTCGTGCCAGGCACGAAGTATTGTGTCACGCGGCAATGACCGTTGCCGTGTCCACCCCCACCTTTTGTGTGAAAAAGTCCACAGGTGGGTGGAGAATCGTTCACGCTTACAACAAGCTGAGCGCAGCGACGGTACCGGCGCAGACGCCGATACCGCGAAAAGGTGTCATCATTGATGGCATGTGCGGGAGCACCATCTTTAGTGCTCTCGATCTAAGAGATGGATTTTATCAAATCCTAATGCGTGAGAAGGATATCCCTCTCACGGCGGTAAGCACCCCAAGCGGAATGCTTTGGGAGTGGCTTGTTATGCCGCAGGGGCTTAGAAATGCCCCTTCTACGTTTAACAGATGCGTAACGCATCTATTACGCCCGGTGCGAGAATTCGCACCGAGTTTTTTCGATGACGTGTTCATCCATAGTAAGGGTGAACACGATAAAAGCGATGTAGATGTCCATAGGGAACATCTACGTCGAGTGTTAGAGCTTATGCCTAAGCTCTATGCAAATCTAAAGAAGTGCACCTTTGGTGCACCTGAGATAACCGTTCTTTGATGCTTTGTGGGCAAGCACGGGGTACGTCCTGATCCAGAAAAGATCAGGGTGATCGTTGAATGGCCTACGCCAAACAACGTTAAGGAACTTCGAAAGTTCCTTGGGTTGGCAACATATTTGCACAAGTATTCGTGCAACTATTCTGGGTTAATACGACCTCTTTCTCAATTACTTAAGAAAGATGTTGAATGGCATTGGGATACCCAATGCCAAGATGCTTTTGATGCAGCCAAGCAAAGCTTGACTGAAGCGCCTGTCTTGGCTATAACCGATAACGAGCGTCCGTTCCACGTCGTTTGCGACGCGAGCGTTTTCGCTATCGGCTGTGCTTTGATGCAGCGCGATCACGATGATAGTGATCGCGTAATCTGCTATCAATCGCGTCAGTTGCGCCCAGCCGAGCGCAACTATCCAGTGCATGACAAGAAACTCCTTGCCATGAAGTACGCACTGGCTAAGTTTCGGATCTATCTATTGGGAGATAGACCGTTTGTGGTTTACACGTACCATGCGTCGCTACGCCCGGCCGTGAATTCACCACACATTTCTCAAAGAATGGCTAGATGGCTGTCATTCTTTGCTGAATACAACTTTACGGTTGAATACAAACCCGGAAAGTTGAACGTGATAGCGGATGCGCTATCACGAAGGCCCGATTACGAGACGAAACCGTCCGTAACCGAAGATGCCAGTGCAAACGCGATCCGTTGCACTGCTTTTTCGTCGTCAATTATACGACAAGTACGCGAGGCGTACAAAAAAGACGAGGAGACACGTCTGTTGATTGATTACTTAAGTAATCAATCAAGTGAGAAGAGCGACGAACTCCCAGAGTTCCTCCGCGCTTGCGTGCATCGATATCGACTGCACGATGGTCTGCTGCTTTACAGCACAGACCAAAAAGATGAAAGTTGCATCGTCGTTCCAAACGACGATGATCTCAAACATCAAATTATGTTTGAGTATCATGATGCACCGATTTCGGGGCATCAAGGTCGAGAGAAGACATACGCTTCTCTCGCACGTGACTTTTACTGGCGAAACCAGTACAAGTGGGTACGGAAATACGTACGCGCTTGCGAGATTTGCCAGCGCGTTAAGCCTGCGCAGTCTGCACAGGCTCCGCTGCAATCTATGCCGGTTCCTACAGACTGTTGGAAGTCCATTTCAATGGACTTCGTATTCGGTCTTCCACCCGACAATAGTCGGAAGACCGGAATAGTGGTCTTTGTAGACCGTTTCAGTAAGATGGTACATCTTACTGCAGTATCAGCGAACGTAACCGCCGCTCAAACAGCGCGGATATTCGTTGATACGGTATTCCGTTTGCACGGAATGCCGGAAGACATTGTCTCGGATCGAGATCCGAGATTTACAGGACGTTTCTGGCAAGAAACGTTCTCATTGTTGGGAACCCAGTTGAAGATGTCAACTGCGGACCATCCGGAAACGGATGGGCAGACGGAACGGGTTAACCGCGTTCTCGGAGACATGTTGCGATCATACGCACATGCCTTTGAACAGTGGAGTGACTATCTGCCACTCACTGAATTCGCGATTAACAATTCAGTGCATGCTTCAACTAAGCATACACCGTTCTACGTGAATGCCTTAAGGCATCCATGAACCCCAGCTTCACTTGGCGGTACGCCAAATCTAAGTGGGGGAGGGACCCGCTCAAATTTTGAGCGATTCAATGCGCAAGTTGCAACTGAAACTTGTGAACAAAACGATGACCCTTCTACTAAAAGTACAGTAGAAGCGGAAGCAGCTTCAAATGAAACTGAAGCTTCATATGATGAATATGTGTCTGCAGCAATGGCTGCAGACAACGAGGACAATGCTCCTACTTCTGATAAAGCAGTAGATGAATTCGTATTACAGCGCCAAGCTGTAATACGCTATATAAAAGATGCACTTGCCTCTGCTTTTGATAAGCAGAAGCAAAATGCAGACAAGCAAGGAGGGAAGAACAAAAACTCCTTTCTGAAAGGAGAATTGGTATTACTAAGTACTACTAATTTGCCTATACATGCAATAAGCAACTTCCCTACACGGAAGTTGCTTCCTAAGTACATTGGACCGTTCAAGGTCCAAGAGATTCGGGGGAATGCGTATACTTTAGACATTCCCACAGCAATGCGGCTCCACCCAACATTCTATGTTGGGCGGCTCAAGCCGCATCATTCGTCTTCGTCTTACGACGAGACGCAGAACCACGGAAGCAGTGTGCGCCCCGAGGATGTCGCGGACATTTCGCGAAGAGACCGATATGTCTTCACATAGTGAGACATATCGCTGCTCAAGGAGGAACAACCCTCCTCGAGTTTGCGGAGCAAAGAACCATGCTCCGCAACAACAACGGCGAGGGAATTCTCAACCTCCGCCGCCCCTGATCGATAATCAGGGGAATAAGCGATACATTCTCGAGCGCTTGATCTCGAAGCGCTCGGTTCCTTCGAAGAAGGGGCAGAGTACCGAGTACTTAGTACGCTGGCTGGGTTACCCCCAAGAGTTCGACTCTTGGGAGCCGATTGAGGTTCTGAAGGCCGACGCCCCAGACCTTTTAACTGAGTTTGAGAAGGAGTATCAAACTCATAATGCGAAGTAGCATCAACACTAGTTGTTGATGCATTTAGGGCATCGATTAAGCCCTGAATTTCGGCGGGTACGGAAAAACCACCGTACCCCCGCAACTCCTCCTCTGACAGACGAGGAGCGCCCTGCGGACACCGCGGGCAAACGAGGTGAGAAGGGACACCACAGTTCAACCCTTCTTTGATGCAAGCAAAATGGATGTATTCCATTTTGCCTGTTCGCGAGTGATTTAAAAAGCGCTCGCGCATTACGTTAACTTTATTCACGTAATCATCTGGGCTTTTGTTGTAGTTGTCAACAAAAACGTTCCAACTCTGAGTCAGGGCGTCTTTATCGTCCCTGTTCCTCCCTTACCCTTTTCGGCTCGAATAATATCGAACCTGGAAAAAGAGGTCAATAAAGTACAGACGTCTATCGTCTGTACTTCGATCGAATCGACGCGAATGGATGTCTTCGCAGTCATCCAGCACGTTGATATCGAACAACGCATACTGTCAGTCACGCTTACGGTGACCGCCACTGTTGGGGGCAATAGCCCATCCAGGGGTCCAAAACCCCACTTTGTATGGAACATGTGGTTCCGTACGGTGATACGCTTCAGAAGCGGCAGGCGCTGCTTCTGTTCGAGCTCTTTTAAAAGGCGGAACACCACCTGCTTCAACACCACGCGCCGGAGTTAAACCACCCCGACGTGGAGACGTACTTGGTCCAGGTGGGGCGGTTCTGCGTTCCCGCAACCATCTGTGATGATCACTGTCGCTGTCATAGCTGACAGCGACACAAGAGTTATCATTGCTGTTAGGCGATGACCACCTAGCGAGTTTCGACTCGCTAGATCCTTTCTCGGGGACAGCTGTGCCCCAATCACTTTGTTCGGAGTCAGAACTGTCTCCGAACATGGAAGAACCCTTCCTGGCAAGACACCATTCGGAGGTTGTCATCGTGCGAGATGTTGCATTAGCAACATCTCCCTGTTTCTTGCCAGATGCCGCCTTAGCAGCATCTGTGGTCGAAGACGGTATGTCTTCCGACTTTTGCGTAGTTGACGCTGCTAATGCAGCGTCACTGTTATCACTCAACACCTCAGCACCTAGTGCTGAGGCGGAGGAAGAAGCTCCTTCGATGTTTTCAGCAGCGCTCTTTAGAGCGCCGCCGCTTGCTTTGACCATCGAGTCGATGGTCAATCAGTTGGTGAATGATAAATTCCGACCAACAAGTGCCACCTATGATTGGCCAAAATAAGAATTATTATTGGCCAACCACCTTAAGTGGGGGGGGTGATGTAATGGGGTGCCATTGCATAATTGATATTCAAGTTAGAATATCACAGTTGAATTTCAGACGCGTTGTCTGAAATTCAAATAATAGATTATAAGTTATTATAATCTACGAAGGAAAATTCGATTCGTTATAAATACCGATTCATGCAGGTTAACTAATAGTACAATTAGTTTAATACTTGATATTATTATATTAGTTAGGTAATTACTATACTGTTAGCCGCTAACCACCCATTTAATAAACACTCTTAATTTTGCGTTCTCAAGCTTAAGTGAATATTCCATTTGCTTTTAATATACGATTAGTTGTCATCAACTAATCCTACCCCTCCCGTATTGCGCGCTTCCTCACCCAACACAGTGTAAGCCTGTAACAGGATCAGTCCTGTTACATCGGATGTGTGGTAATGAGGTGGAGTCTTGGGGGTAGATAAGCCAAGAAATTTCTGGGATGCCTGGGGGGCACTCTGCTTTATATCCAGTACCTCCAAAGATCAAAAACTCGGAATTTAAGGGATAGAAAATCTCCTAGAATGTTCTCTCCAACCCCTGGACTACATATCAGGAATTAACAAATACACCATACACTAAATGGGCGGGCTGGGCCTTAAAGCCTCGGCCCTGACCCGGCCCGTGTGTAATCCTCTGGGACCGCGGTCCGTCCACGTAGCAAGCGGGCCTTGGAAGTCAGGCCCTGGCCCGGCCCACGGGCCTGATAGTCAGGCCCAAGCCCAGCCCGTACGCCAGCGGGCCGGTCCGGCCCATTGACAGCCCTACCTCAAATTGATACACCTAGTTGGAAAGATAAGGTAGCAATTGTCACAGGGTATGAGTACATAGCGTGCGAGTCAAATAGTTTTGCAGAGGTTGGCAGATGTGGTAAAAATCTATTTGGTACTAGGGGCTGGTACCCGTCGTTCCGACGTTGTTTCATTGCATTTACAGTATATTCCGACAGCAGGCGTCCAGACTGAAAGAGGGCTCGCCAGGTGCGTGAGGCTGCAGCATGTAGGAATAGTACTGCATCAGCGAGACACGTCTTGTTCTTCCTCTCCCACGGATAGCATCCTCGTTGTGAATAAACCTTACGTCCCCAACGTCGTACTAAAATCCCCGCAGCGGTATCGTGGGAGTCCACCCCAGTCAACTGTCAGGGAAAAGAAACACATAGTGAAGAGGGGTATACGCTGAGTGAAATGCTGAAAATGCGCTGAAGGCGTCCGTTGTGACAATCAGAATAATATCGCGATCGGTGATACTGCTGTCAAAACTATTTTTCACCATGATCGCGCCGACCGCGTTGGAAGTCGGGTTGTTTTTACCTCCTTCGGTCGTTTGATTGCAGGAAAAGTAGACGGAGTTCCAGATCCACCACCTGATCTCTCCATCCTCTGCTGCACCTGCTGGTACATCTGCACTTACGGGTTGTGCTGTTCGAGGGGATGGCTGGAATTCTCCCATGATGTGCGGATACACATGCGGATAGACATTCATGCGGCCACCAAGCGCCATGCTGTTGTCGGCGACATACAACACCGAGAACTTCCTTGGCTGACGGGGCTCCGGCAACAGCGATCCCACCCGCACCATGGAGTTGAAAGGCGTACACCCCTCCGTTCTTCCAAATTCGCACCCAGGAACGTGAACGACAGGGCGCTGCTGTACGCCCTGACGTTATTGTGGAACGCCAGGGCAATAGATGTTTGATCCGGCTGCAGACTCTGTATCCGGTGCGTAAACGCACGGTGCGGCTAGCGCACAGAGGAAGACTTTCTTTAAGCGGCGATACGCCGCTACTTAGCCGATACTCCCTGATCTAAGGGCTTAGTGTGAGATTGCTCTCTCACTCGGGGCCAATATTCCCTGGGTTTACGGTTAGTGTACGCTAACGCCTTAGTCTAAGGCTTCCCTTAGTAGGGAGTAGCTCCCCTGCTACGACACTCACTGCACGCTCGACCGTTCCGAGTCGAGCGTCTAGCAGGATATAGTGTAGATTGTAAACTGATTTATTATTTAATATATAATCAGCCTAACATAATAAAATAATGTAAACTATATGCAATACTAGGGCGAACTTACTTAATCCGTACCTACCGAAAATGTAAACTACACCAACTGTGTACCAACACGTGTCAGCCTGCCACGCCTTCACCAAGGGCTCCGACTTGACTGGCAAAAACAACCAATAGGTCGGACCGGTCAATACTTGATTATAATCGTTTTGTATTTACGTACACAAACGTAACTAAATGTAACCCCGTTATATCCCCCCCATCAAAACTATTGCCACGCAATAATCGATTATAGTTGGAGACACCAATTTCCAGAACTCTGGTCTCGAATGAGCACCTAGAGGTGGCGATCATTCTCCCCGAGAAGGGGATGTCATATACTCGGACTCCGGTATCTCGGAGGAGGGGGCCCTTGGGGATAGCTCCCCTAAGGATGACCGCTCTTGTAGCCGGTGCGTATACGCACGGTGCGGCTAGCGCACAGAGGAAGACTATTCCTTAAAGCGGTATCTACCGCTACTTAGCCGATACGCCCTTGTAAAGGGCTTAGTAGGAGAGTTCTCCTACTCGGGGCCAAGATTTCCGGGTTGGTTTACGACTTAGCCTTAACGGCTGTAATCCCTTTACGGGATGTAAGTAAAGGAAGGGCTACCTCTTACCTACGACACCCACTGCGCGCGCGACCGGTCGAGGTCGCACGTCCGCAAAATAGAGTGAAATGTTAACTGAATATATTTAATATGTAATTAGCCTAAATTAATTTAAACTAATATAAACTATATGTAATACTAAGTAGAATATTCCTAATTCGTACCTAGCTAAAATGTAGTGTACACACCTGTGTACGGACACGTGGATGGCTGACACTCCACCACACCAAGGGCCCCTGCCCTGATTGGTTAGAATAACCAAAGGTTCAAAACCTTTCAAAGCGGCCCATACTGACCTCAGCCGTGGTGTACTCATGTACACCAACACTAAATGTAACCCGAATGTAACCCCGTTACATCCTCCCCCATCAAGACTTTTGCTTACGCAATAATCAAAATCTTGTTGGAGAACTCCAACGCCAGTTCCTCTGGCCCTCCATATGTACACCTCCGGTGGTGCTATGGCGTCTCCTCTAGAAGAGGTAGACTACTCCGAAAACTCGGAGGTGGATGTCTTTGGGGATACCTCCCCAGTGGTAGCCGCTCCGACAGCGCCGAACGGCGTTGTCGGCAGCCTAATCCATTCCCTACACGTGGGGAAAATGCACTAACCAGTGCGGCACCCCTGCCCATATCGGATGATACATCCTAATCGCCAGAGGCGATCGTCACTAATGATCTGGACGCAGCTCAAGACACCCAACTTGCCGCACAGGCACTAAGGGCTGCGTTACGCGCCCCCAAACGCCCGTCAAGGGCGGCTTATAATTTTGATGGTCCTCGTGACCTTCAAAGGTGGGCCAGGCATTTGGTTAGGACTAGTTTAGCGCCCTATACCCCTGGCCCCGCGGCTGAACAGCCGTATCAACGCGAACGCCGTGAGAAAATCCGGTAACAAATGCTTACAAAAAAGCAGTTCACTAGCGTCTCATACCGAGAGCGCTTAAACAGGCAGGCACAGGGTGCCCCTGTTGAGAACCTCCGCGAGGTTCCTTTCGTTCTTTCTCCGGGAGAAAGTGCCGATGATGCAGAGAAGAAGTTCCGCGCTTGGGCGGAAGGGGAGAAGCTTCTCCCCAGCTTCGATGAGCTGCATGACAGCTATTCCCGTCGAGACATTCGGGTGGAGAGGGTGTTGCGCCTGACATTTGCCAAAAGCCAAAGCGATGGAGCAACTACGTGCTACGTATCGCACGCGCTACGCCAGCGTTCCTGTCTCCACCATGGTGTCCGAAGACAGTGTGATCGTCACATCTGCTTCTGGCGAACTCCCACTTATTGAGAGTGAATGGGCTTCCCATTCCCCTCTGGTAGTTGACCTACAGCGAGATTCTCCGGCTCAAAAGCGTCAACGACGTCGCGGCAATCCTGCCGTAGGGGAGTCTCGAACTCCCACGAACTCTGTGAGTGTGGATAACCTTTCTACTTCACCAGATACTGGGTTTGACCCCGATGATGGCGTCGCGCCATCAGCCGCTCCACATGAAAGTGCGGAGTACCCTCCGCATCAAGCACTGGAGGAGGGGGTCGCGCTATTGCGGCGTGACTTCCACGAGCGCTGTGATCAGCACAGCCTTCGCATCCAAGATGCTCAGGAGGAACTACGCAACGAGGGGAGTGCGAATGAACGCATCGAGGAGCGGATTGCCTCTCTCGATTCTCTCGTTGCGGAGCTTCAGGGTCGTATATCAACCCTGTCGGAGATGTTCCGACCTGTTGCGCCTTCCGGCTTTCCGGTTTCTCACCCTCCTCCGAGAGGGGACCCACCTCCGGGTTCTGGTATGGCTTAAGCATACCCACATAAAAGGTTGGATGCGTACGCATCACCTTCGGGATATCGAAGGTGTACGACAAGCTCTTTCGGGCTAATACCTTAAAGGGCCCCACAAACCTGGGGCACAGTTTATTGCGCAACACATTTGAAACTGCATGTGTAGGAAGATTTTTAGCGTTTAATAAAACACTTTATCCCACTTTGTACACCCTTTTGTTTCGCCGCCCCTTGCGGTCAGCTTTCTCCTTCTGCTTGTCTTGGCTTTCCGCCATGGCATCGCAGACGTGTCGTAAGACACTAAGGCGAGTCGATAAGAACTTATCGATGTGCTTTCGCACCGATACAGGGCTGATATCGGGGAATCCTCCCCCCTCAAGCCCTGGGACACACACACGTGGCGTCAACGGAACCCTCGGATTCACTAATCCGTTCACTTAAAACGGGGTTAACCCCGTAGATGCATGGACCGAATTGTTGATAGCAAATTCAACCATCGGAAGCATCTCACTCCAACTCTTTGGAGAATCCGGACATAAACTCCGGAGAATATCCTCCACAACGCGATTAACGCGTTCCGTCTGACCGTCCGTCTGCGGATGATCCGCATTGGACATGAGGAGCATGGTGCCCAGAACCTTAAACAATGCTCCCCAGAATTATCCCGTAAAACGGGGATCCCTATCCGACACAACGGAATCGGGTAGAACATGCTGTCTAAAGACACGGTCTAGGAACACTTTCGCCGTTCCTCGTCCATCTATGGACTCTGGCACCGCCGCCAGGTGAGCCATCTTGCTCAATCGTTCTACAAAGACCAATATGCCGGTGTTCCCGGCCTTATCCTTCGTAAAACCAAAGATAAAATCCATCTAATGGATTTCCAACACTCCGTCGGAACGGAAAAGCTCGCCAAAGGCGCAGCTGAGCTCGCAGAGGGTTTAACCCTCTGACACGTCTCACAGGTGCGTATATACGCACCGACCCACTTATACATATTGGGCCACCAATACAAAGCGCTTAAAGCGCTGTAGGTTTATCCCGACCTAAATGACCCCCCGTAGGGGCGTCATGTGCCTCAAAGAGGACTCTATACTTCAGTTCCTCAGCATGAGGAAATACCACCCCCGGAGTGTCCTCCGCGCTCGTGCTATAAAATAGCAGACCGTCACAGTACCGGTAACGGTGTAAACGAGCTCTAGCTCGACTTGACAGGGTTGGCTCAGACGATCCAAGACCCTTTTCACCCAACGCGCTGATAAGCGCCGTACATTGTGGGTCTTTCTCATACAACTGGCGTATGAGATCCACCACAGACGTGGTGACGAATGTTGCGTGAGCGAGCTCGTAATCGGGGCGACGTGACAACGCGTCCGCAAGCACGTTCTGCTTGCCAGGTTTATACTTAACCTCAAAGTTGTACTCCGCAAAGAAGTAGAGCCAACGGGCCATCCGTTGCGATAGATGGGGCGACTTTGTCGCTGTCCGTAAGGACGCGTGGTCAGTATAAACCACGAACGGCTTTGAGCCGAGTAGATTAACCCTAAATTTGACTAGAGCATACTTCATTCCAAGTAACTCCTTGTCATGAACGGGATAATTCCGTTCCGCAGCTTTAATCTGCCTCGATTCAAACGCAATTACGCGTTCCCTACCTGCATCGTCTGCTTGTAACAAAGCACATCCGATTGCGAAATCGGAGGCGTCGCAGACGACACTAAATGGTTTCCCAGAGTCTCGGAGAGCAAGAACGGGAGCTTTCAACAAGCTCCCCTTTACCGCTTCAAAAGCGTTTTGGTGTTTGGTTTACCAACACCAATCAACGTCCTTCTTAAGAAGGTCAGTTAATGGCTTCGCCATCTCAGCGTACTTCTCGCTGTATTTGTGGAGATAATTGGCTAATCCAAGCCACTTCCGTAATCTCTAAGATTTACAGGCGAAGGTCACTCCACAATGGCTTTCACCTTCGCAGGATCCGCCCACACTCCATCCTTACCGATGAATCATCCGAGGAAAGGGATTTCCTCGGCACCAAAGTACATTTGGATGCGTTTGCATATAACTTATGCTCTCGCATACATTCGAGCACCGCTCGAAGGTGTATCAGATGCGTCTGAACATCAGACAAGTCGCCTTCCGCACGACTATGGACGAATATATCGTCGAAGTACGTCTGAGCGTACTTCCTATGAGGGCGGAAGAGTTGAGTCACCAAGCGATTGAAAGTCGCTGGTGCATTTGAAAGCCCTTGTGGAATAACAATCCACTCCCACAGCATGCCAATAGGCGTGCTAACCTCTGTCAGCGGAATATCGGACGCTCGCATGAGCACCTGATAATACCCGTCTACCAGATCTAAGGAGCTGTAAACAGTACAGCCCGCCATATTATTCTGGAGGACATCCTTCCGAGGAATCGGAGTTTGAATTGATACAGTAGCTTCATTCAGCTTATTGTACGCATGCACAATGCGCCACT
>CM047585.1:8475929-8494357 GCA_026184515.1 Peronosclerospora sorghi | reverse complement strand
CCCCTGCCCTGATTGGTTAAAATAACCAAAGGTTCAAAACCTTTCAAACCGGTCAATACTGACCTCAACCGTGGTGTACTCATGTACACCAACACTCAATTTAACCCGAATGTAACCCCGTTACATCCTCCCCCATCAAGACTATTGCTTACGCAATAATTTAAATCTTGTTGGAGAACTCCAACGCTAGTTCCTCTGGCTGTCCATTGTACACCTTCAGCGGTGCTATGGACGCAAACTATTCCGACAACTCGGAAGAGGATGCCCTTGGGGAGCTTTCCCCAACGGCTGGCCATGTTGATAGCGCCGAACGGCGCTATCAGTCATCCAACCCATTCCCTACACGTGGGGAAAACGCACTAACTCGTGCTCCACCGTTACCCGCTAGGGTTGATAACTCCAGGTTTCCACAGGCAACTACCACCAATGAACCGTCCTTGGTTCAAGAGGCCCGACGTGCCGGACGGGCACGGAAGGGACCTCGCGACCGTCAAAAGAGGGATAAGAACGCGGTCAAGAGGGGTTTAGCCTCCTATACCCCTGGTCCAGCGGCTTTACTGCCGCGTGAAATCGCGCATCGAAACGAACTCCGGGCCCGACTACTAACGCCCAAACATTATTCCGTTAAGTCCTACCGGACGCGCCTCGGGAAGCAGGCACGCGGTGTACTCGTGGATATTATCAGCGAGATTCCCCTTGTTCTCCTGAGGGATGAAAGCGTCGAAGACGCAGAACAGGCGTTCCGCGCCTGGGCGGAAAGGGAGAAACGCCTCCCCAGTTTCGATGCGCTGTACAACAGCTTTTCCGAACACGACGTTCGGGTAGAGAGAGCGCTACCCTTGGCCTATGCTCAGGCCAAAGCGCAAGGGCAATTGCCTGCCTCCTATTATACGCGCTCTTGTTCGATGTGGTGCAGGAGATCAATGCAAGCACAGCATCTGCCTCCGGCAAACTCCCAGCTACTGGGAATGAAGGGGCTTCTTCAGCCCCTTTGGTCGTTGACTCTCAGTGGGATTCTCCCGCTCGAAAGCGTCAACGACGTCACAGCAATCCTGCCGCAAGGGAGTCTCGTACTCCCACGAGTTCTGGGAATGTGGATACCCTTTCCACTTCACCAGGTACTGGGTCTCACCCTTGTGATGGCGTCGTGCCATCAGGCGTTCCACATGATAATGTGGAGTACCCTCCGTATCGAGCACTGGAGGAGGGGGTCGCGCTATTGCGGCGTGACTTCCACGAGCGCTGTGATCAGCACAGCCTTCGCATCCAAGATGCTCAGGAGGAACTACGCAACGAGGGGAGTGCGAGTGAACGCATCGAGGAGCGGCTTGCCTCTCTCGATTCTCTCGTTGCGGAGCTTCAGGGTCGTATATCAACCCTTTCGGAGATGTTCCGACCTGTTGCGCCTTTCGGCTATCCAGTTTCTCACCCTCCTCCGAGAGGGGACCCACCTCCGGGTTCTGGTATGGCTTAAGCATACCCACATAAAAGATTGGATGCGTACGCATCACCTTCGGGATGTCCAAGGTGTACGACAAGCTCTTTCGGGATAATACCTTAAAGGGCCCCACAAAACTGGGGCACAGTTTATTGCGCAACACATTTGAAACTGCATGTGTAGGGAGATTTTTAGCGTTTAATAAAACACTTTCTCCTACTTTGTACACCTTTTCGTTACGCCTCCCCTTGCGGTCAGCTTGCTCCTTCTGCTTGTCTTGGCTTTCCGCCATAGCATCGCAGACGTGTCGTAAGACACTAAGGCGCGTCGATAAAACCTTATCGATGTGCTTTCGCACAGATACAAGGATGACATCGGGGAATCCTCCCCCCTTAAGCCCTGGGCCACACACACGTGGCGTCAACGGAACCCTTGGATTCACCAATCCGTTCACGTAAAACGGGGTAAACCCCGTAGATGCATGTACCGAATTGTTGATAGCAAATTCAACCATCGGAAGCATCTCACTCCAACTCTTTGGAGAATCCGGACATAAACTCCGGAGAATATCCTCCACAACGCGATTAACGCGTTCCGTCTGACCATCCGTCTGCGGATGATCCGCAGTGGACATGAGGAGCTTGGTGCCTAGCACCTTAAACAACGCTCCCCAGAATTGTCCCGTAAAACGAGGGTCCCGATCCGACACAACGGAATCGGGTAGACCATGCTGTCGAAAGACACGGTCTAGTAACACTTTCGCTGTTCCTTGTCCATCTATGGACTCTGGCACCGCTGCCAGGCGATCCATCTTGCTCAAACGGTCTACAAAGACCAATATGCCGGTGTTCCCGGCCTTACCCTTCGGAAAACCGAAGATATAAAATCCATGCTAATGGATTTCCAACACTCCGTTGGAACCGATAAGCTCGCCAAAGGCGCAGCTGAACTTGCAGAGGGTTTAACCCTCTGACACGTCTCACAGGTGCGTATATACGCACCGACCCACTTATACATATTGGGCCACCAATACAAAGCGCTTAAAGCGCCGTAGGTCTTATCCCGACCTAAATGACCCCCGGTAGGGGCGTCATGTGCCTCAAAGAGGACTTTATATTTCAGTTCCTCATCATGAGGAACAACCACCCGCGGAGTGTCCTCCGCGCTCGTGCTATAATATAGCAAACCATCACAGTACCTGTAACGGTGTAAACGAGCTTTATCTCGACTTGACAGGGTTGGCTCAGACGAGCCAAGTCCCTTTTCACCCAACGCGCTGATAAGCGCCGTACACTGTGGGTCTTTCTCATACGACTGGCGTATGAGATCCACCACGGACGAGGTGACGAATGTCGCGTGAGCGAGCTCGTAATCGGGACGACGCGACAACGCGTCTGCAAGCACGTTCTGCTTGCCAGGTTTATACTTAACCTCAAAGTTGTACTCCGCAAAGAAGGAGAGCCAACGCGCCATCCGTTGCGATAGATGAGGCGACTTTGTCGCTGTCCGTAAGGACGCGTGGTCAGTATAAACCACGAACGGCTTTGAGCCGAGTAGGTGAACCCTAAATTTGACAAGAGCATACTTCATTGCAAGTAACTCCTTGTCATGAACGGGATAATTCCGTTCCGCAGCTTTAAGCTGCCTCGACTCAAACGCAATCACGCGTTATCGTCCCGCGTAGTCTGCTTGTAACAAAGCACATCTGATTGCGAAATCGGAGGCGTCGCAGACGACTCTAAAAGGTTTCCCAGAGTCTGGGAGAGCAAGAAAGGGAGATTTTAACAATCTCCCTTTTAGCGCTTCGAAAGCGTTTTGGTGTTTGGTTTCCCAACACCATTCAACATCCTTCTTAAGAAGGCCCGTGAATGGCTTCGCCATCTCAGCGTAGTTCTCGCTGTATTTGTGGAGATAATTGGCTAATCTAAGCCAATTCCGTAAATCTCTAAGATTTACAGGCGAAGGCCACTCCACAATGGCTTTCACCTTCGCGGGATCCACCCGCACTCCATCCTTACCGATGAAGCATCCGAGGAAAGGAATTTCCTCAGCACCAAAGATACATTTGGATGCGCTGGCATATAACTGATGCTCTCGCATACATTCGAGGGCCGCTCGAAGATGTATCAGGTGCGTCTGAATATCAGACAAGTCGCCTCCGCACGACTATGAACGAATATATCGTCGAAGTACGTCTGAGCGTACTTTCTATGAGAGCGGAAGAGTTGGAGCACCAAGCGATTAAAAATCGCTGGTTCATTGTTTGGTTTTCACCAAAACTGACTCGTCCATCGTGTATGAGGAGTTTAACTCCTCTTCCGGACGCAATACGACAACCTCGTCGATTTCACCTGCTTTCAAAGCAGTTCCAAACTCGTTGAAGGCCATCTCCTCCAACGAAAACAGTTCGCTTACCCCAGGTAACCGTTCAAGGCTTACGCCTTCTGTGACAGCACCTGTCACACTATTCAGCATCCGATAGGACTGCTGACTACTGGCCTCGGGACTCATCCCGAGACCCAGATGGGGTGAGTCAATTGCCCCATCTATTGGAAGCGCATCGCGCCTATCCACAGAGGTCTCTACCTCTACCACCGGTGACTCGCCGGTATCACCTATAACGGCGTAGTCGGAACCTTTTCCGACGTGCGAAAGAGACAAACTTCGGGTCTCTTTGCTTGGAAGCGCCTCGCGCTTAACCACAGGGGTCTCTACCCCTACCACTGGAGTCGCAACTTGTTCGCCGGACACGGCGTGGTCGGAATCAATTCCGACCTGTAGAAGAGACGAACTACGGGTCTCTTCTCTAAGCGCCTCGCGCTTACTCTCATGGGAATCCACCTCTATCACTGGCGACTCACCAGTCTTGCCTATATCGGCGCGGGGATTAACCGCCGAATCCCCCTCGTTAAGGAACTCTTCCTTAACGCCATTGGGAATGATCATTTCAGACATCCCAATCTCTGGCATCTCACGCCAGAATCGCGTTTGCGATCTAGCAAAGGTGGGTTCATGACTCGCCAATGCTTCACCCGATCGCGGGTGCGTTGAGCCAATGAGCTTAGACTTCCAGTATATCAATGGTTCGTGGCGTTCCAGCCACTTCATGCCCAGAATGAGTCCAAATCCAGGACTCAGGCAAAGTTCTTAGCTATCGAAGTTTGCAAACTTCAGCTTATGGTCAATCGGGACCTTGGGTACAGAAACCTATACGCCCGTCGCTAGACGGGCCGTGACAACGTCACGAGAACGTCGCTCTAGGGCCTCGGCATACAGCCGACTCTTCTCAACAGAAGTCCGTCTGATATAATAGTCAGACGCTCCAGAGTCTATCAAGACTCTCCAAGGCTTATCAAAGCCTTCACTTCCGTAAGGACTACCAGCAAAACTGGCTGGTACACCAACTCGGTGCTAGAAAGCACCGCTTCCCTCGAGGATTTGTGCTGTCGTCCCCTACCCTGGGGATTAACAGCACTGAGGGGTCCCCCAGTAAGGCGCCCCGCACCTATTGGGAGCCGCTGTTTCCCGACGGCTTGGGAGAGGTCCTTTTTGAGGCCCTCGGCCCTTCCAGCGAATATCTCGCTGGGGCTTCCGCGGACATCTGTTACGCAGATGATCCGCGCTTCCACACAGGAAGCATCTCAGCGGCCCCTGCCGCTGCAACATTGCATGAAGCTCCGCTTCAGAGCTCAGCGAGACAGAGCCATCGAGACTCTTAGCGGAAGGTTTCTCCTCCGCTTCGACCTGACTCAGGTCCATGGGTTCAGGACCCACCTTAGAGGAACGAAAGTTCCTCTCGGCGTTGAACTCCATCTTAAACGCCTCCCCCAGGTATTGGGGTCGGCAGCGGAACAGTTCCGAACATGCTGGCCCTTCTTTCAGGCCTCCCATGCAGACGGGGATGGACACATCGTACGAATACGCTTTCGCGTACATCCCTGCCAACAGGGTCTTCAGTCCTTGGACATATGTCTCCAAGTCCCTAGTGCCCTGACGGCACCTCAAAACGCCAGATGATTCTGCAGAACCAGATCAGGCGTTGAATACCTGTCCATAAGCTTTCGCTTAAGGACTCCCCAGCTCGGGAACACGGTTGTGACCGAATCCTGACACGTAAACGCCCATGTACAGGCTTTGCCCGTAAGATGGGTCAGTGCAAGTCCCACTTGCAGGTGATCCTCGATCACTTTCGCGGTGGCGAATGCGGTTTCAACCTCTCGAAGGCACACATAAAGGTTTTCACCTTTCTCGCCGGTGGATTCCTTTATCTTAAAGGACATCGGAGGGCGCACCCCCGTAGACGCGGGATAAATCCCGCGAAGAATCGCCCCATGGGCGATAAGGGCATTCACCCTTTCACGCACGGCATCGAGGCCCTGCTCCACTAGATGGCGCATGCCATCCTCACCCAATATGGGTAACAGCCTTTTAAAGGCTTCCTGTTGGACGGGGTTAGCTTACCCCAATCGTCATGATCCATCCCTTGCAGAGGATGTTGATCACCAACACAGGTGTCGGATTGACTACAAGTGCTACCAGATGTAGCCGGGTGCGTATACGCACGGTGCGGCTAGCGCACAGAGGAAGACTTTCCTTTAAGCGGCGTTCTCCGCTACTTAGCCGATACGCCCTTATAAAAGGGCTTGGAAGGAGAGAGCTCTCCTACTCGGGGCCAAGATTCCCGGGGTGGTTTACAGATAGCTTTCGCTTACCCCTTGTAACAAGGCTTCCCTTATAAAGGGAGGTATCGTAAGGGAGAACTCCCTTGGGCTACAATACTCACCGCGCGCGCGACCGGGCGTGGTCGTGCGCCTAGCTCCGCTAATGCCTTAACGACAAGGAGCTCCACTAATGCCTTAACGGCAAGGAGCTCCGCTAATGCCTTAACGGCAAGGCTCCCTTACTAAGGGTGTAGGTAAAGGGAGGTCTCCCTCTTACCTACGGCACTCACTGCGCGCGCGACCGGGCGTGGTCGCGCGCCTGCACTTTAGAGTGAAATGTGAACTGAATATATTTAATATGTAATTAGCCTAAATTAATTTAAACTAATATAAACTATATGTAATACTAAGTAGAATATTCCTAATTCGTACCTAGCTAAAATGTAGTGTACACACCTGTGTACTGACACGTGGATGGCTGACACACCACCACACCAAGGGCCCCTGCCCTGATTGGTTAAAATAACCAAAGGTTCAAAACCTTTCAAGCCGGTCAATACTGACCTCAACCGTGGTGTACTCATGTACACCAACACTCAATGTAACCCGAATGTAACCCCGTTACAAACCATCTACGAAGGGGCTTGCCCCCTTCACCGGTGAAGGGCGGTACTCGCGCCTTTACCACTTCAACGCTATGCGTTGAAGGTGCAGGTGCGGTCCGCTCTGCCTCTTGCGCGGGCCGTGCTGGCTTTTCTAGGTGGTTTCGCCTAAAGCGATTCACCACCTCTATCGCTTCCTCCGGGGTCTTACCCAGGAGGAAGGTAAGGATGTCGGTCCCCATGGACCGAACCATCTCTACCGTCGCGTCTTTACTACGCGACGAGAAGTGGGGGAAGTGTTTCGTCACCACTTCCAGCGTTTTCTCTCGCTCGGCAGGCATCATGTATCACGACTTGATGCCGCGCGGATCTTAGTCTTCGCTCCGCTAGTTGACTAGCGGAAGGGAACTGTGGTCGTTAAGACGGACCACAAAGTGCTACCAGGTGTAACAATACTGATCCTGTTACACTTACACTGTATTTTTCGAGGAAGCGCGCAATACAATTAGGGCAGGATTAGTTGATGACAACTAATCCTATACTAAAAGTAAATATAAATATTTACTTCTTCTTCTTAGAACGCAAAATTAAGAGTGTTTATTAAATGGGTGGTTAGCGGCTAACAGTATAGTAATTCCTTAAATAATATAATAATATCAAGTATTAAACTAACTGTACTATTAGTTAACCTGCATGATTCGGTATTTATACCGAATCGACTTTCCTTCGTAGATTATAATAACTTATAATCTATTATTTGAATTTCAGACAACGCGTCTGAAATTAAACTGTGATATTATAACTTGAATATCAATTATGTAATGGCACCCCATTACAGGTGCAGTCTGCGATTAATCGAACGGAAGTGGGGCTTGTGCAGCTCCATCAAGATTCCGTAGAATCATAGGTACTATTCGTGGTTTGCGATTCATTGTGAATGGTGTGGAAAGTTTTAACTTTGTGCAAAGATTCAGCCGTTTATTGTTGCCCAGTTCGCTATGTCAGAAGTATCACGCCATGACATCGCAAGTACACTGTTCGATGTGTCACCTTATACTGGCAGTTCAGATACATGAAGTGATTTTCATCAAAAGGGTGGAAGCAGTTGGGTCAGACACTTCCATTCAAATGTCAATTACATCTCAAAGTATAATAGCCACTGCCGTTGCAAGCACTGCGATGGCAGCACACATCGAGAGCGTGGGGGCATCTGCACCTCCACTTCTATGCGCAGGAGATGGTGCCGGTCGAGGAGAGCTTGGGGGTGCATTTGGCTGGGAGGTATTGGTTCCTGGTGGCTTCATCATAGGTCTAGATCCAGACATGCTACATGTAATGGGGTGCCATTACATAATTGATATTCATGTAAGAATATCACAGTTGAATTTCAGACGCGTTGTCTGAAATTCAAATAATAGATTATAAGTTATTATAATCTACGAAGTAAAAGTCGATTCGGTATAAATACCGAATTATGCAGGTTAACTAATAGTACAGTTAGTTTAATACTTGATATTATTATTTATTAGTTAGGTAATTACTATACTGTTAGCCGCTAACCACCCATTTAATAAAAAAAACTCTTAACTTTGCGTTCTAAAGAATAAGTAAATACTTATATTTACTTTTAGTATGGAATTAGTTGTTACCAACTAATCCTGCCCTTATTGTATTGCGCGCTTCCTTGCAAAATACAGTGTAAGCCCGTAACAGGATCAGTCCTGTTACACCTGGTAGCACTTGTTGGTCCGTCTTAACGACCACAGTTCCCTTCCGCTGGTCAACTAGCGGAGCGAAGATTAAGAGCCGCTCGGCATCAAGTCGTGAGACATGACGCCTGCCGAGCGAGAGAGAATGCTGGAAGTGGTGACGAAACACTTCCCCCACTTCTCGTCGCGTAGTAAAGACGCGACGGTAGAGATGGTTCGGTCCATGGGGACCGACATCCTTACCTTCCTCCTGGGTAAGACCCCGGAGGAAGCGATAGAGGTGGTGAATCGCTTTAGGCGAAACCACCTAGAAAAGCCAGCACGGCCCGCGCAAGAGGCAGCGCTGACCGCACCTGAACCTGCAACGCATAGCGTTGAAGTGGTAAAGGCGCGAGTACCGCCCTTTACCGGTGAAGGGGGCGAGCCTCTTCGTAGATGGTTCGCAGAGATGGAAGATGCCATCTCTGCGCAAAATATTGTTGACGAACGTCAACAGGCGTACTTCGCCACAACATGTCTGGGCGGAAGAGCCAGGGCATGGGCGATGAGTCGCAGAGCCACTGATGACTCTGCGTTCCTGACGTATCAGGAATTAAAAGCTGAGCTAAAGCTCAACTTTGAAGCTCCAGAAATGGAGTTAAGTAGTCAGCAGGAGTTCATGGAACTCCGGCAAGGTAAGCTTGACCTTCAAGCTTACGCTCAGAAGACGCAATATTTGCTGTCAAATATTGTGTATGAGCCGGTGCCCCCTGCTATGCAGGTCACTGGCTTCATGAAGGGACTCAATGATCGTACCGTCAAACAGAGTCTTTACCGGCACCCGCCAAAGACTCTAAGGGATGCCATTGATATGAGCATCCGTGAAGAGTTCAGCATGCGATCATCATCATCGCTTGCTGGGTACAGTCGAAGGGCTCAACAGCCCTTCGCTTTTGACATGCCTCAACAGCATGTCAACAATCAGCAGTCGGGAAGACGAAGTTCACACTTCGTCTCAAGAAACAGCCACCCGCGCCAGAGCATGGGCGGTGGAGGTCCAGAGCCAATGGACCTATCGGTTGCGGTTGCTTCGAACTCAAAGCAACCGAAATTTAAGAAGAACATTCGCTGCAATCGATGCGCGAAAGTGGGGCATTTTGCCCATGCGTGTATGGCACCGCGTCCGGTGCCACGCAGTCAGCGGTCGGAACCGTCCGCTGCACGGCGACACCAACAGGGAAATCACCCTGTTGGTGCAAAAAACGTAAATCACCAGTAGGGGCGGGGCGCCCTACTGGGAATGTTATCCCACATGCCGACATAGGTCATGTGAGGGTAATAGCCCCAGACGGGACTATGTCCTGTCAAAAGGTGAAGGGTGATGTTAAGCCTCTTATCACCCTGGAGGTTAAGCCGCACGGGAGCGATGTCCCCATGCGAGCTTTGTTTGAAACCGGAGCGTCAAACAATTTCGTTAGAACTCAGAGTCTAACGCTGTTGAGCTTCGTGGAGGTAGAAACCCCACAAAGTATGTTGTCAGTCCGGTTAGCAACAGGTGCAACCGTGACTATTCCAAAGCGTGTGATTAAAACACGCTTCGAGTTGAATGAACTGTCATTCGAGGATGAATTCATCGTCCTCAATTTAGATGACAAGTTCGATGTGATACTTGGAATTCCATGGATGTCCAAGTTTAAACCTTCGATCGACTGGGTTAACCTATCGATCGACTGCGGCGGACCCACAGGATCTGATCACCCTGTGTGTAATCCGGCTGTATCAGAAGATACAACCGCAGCGTCGGACAGTCTGGTGGATAGCGATGGCACCACCAGGTCTGTTCCGACACGATCAGCGAAAGGTACCTCCGCTGGTGAGAGTCCAGAGGGACTACCACACGCAACAGAAGAGTTGTTGCGTGTTGGAGAGAAACATTCCACGGGTGATAAAGACCACCGTGAGAATGAAGTGATACCCACGGTGGGAAACACCCACCGTGAGAATAAAAAAGTATCCACAGTGGGAAACACCCACTGTGCGACCGAAGGTTCCAACACGACGAAAGAATTCCGTGTTGATGAGAGTGAACTCACGATCGAGTTCAATCGTGAGCACAACTCCGTGGTGGCCAGTGCCCACCACGTTGCGTTAGCCATGCACACGGGTGATAAAGACCACCGTGTCGCAGAACAGGCGGCCGATCAGACGAGCGCATCTGATCGCCAAGAAAATTCCATGGTAGGCAGTGGCCACCATGATGATGAGTATTCGCACACGGTGAATCGTAATCACCGTGTAGCAGTCAATCAGACGAGTGCTTCTGATTGCATGGACAGTTCCGTCGAGACGATCAACGTATTGACGCAAACGGAGACCGGATTAGCTACGCAGTCTCTGTTGATGGAACACCCTCCGAAAGAAGGTTCGGAGGTGATGGCTCTTCCAGCGCTAAGCTGGAAGAAGTTTATGAAGAACTTGCACGATGATCAGATCGAACAGATCTGTATCATCGTTGCAACAGATGATGTAGTGGATATTCGTGAACGAATATTCACATTACAAGTGGAAAACATTGGGAAAGAGGTTCCCAATGATCAAACCAAAGTTCAGCGCTTTGAAGCGCAGATCTGGGAGTCGCTTAAAGCGAACTCCCCATTTTATGAGGTACTTCGGGAATACGCTGACGTATTCCCAGAAGAAGTACCTAGCGAGCTCCCTAAGGATAAAGGAACTCGTCATGAAATTAACCTCGTGCCAGGCACGAAGTATTGTGTCACGCGGCAATGACCGTTGCCGTGTCCACCTCCACCTTTTGTGTGAAAAAGTCCACAGGTGGGTGGAGAATCGTTCACGCTTACAACAAGCTGAGCGCAGCGACGGTACCGGCGCAGACGCCGATACCGCGAAAAAATGTCATCATTGATGGCATGTGCGGGAGCACCATCTTTAGTGCTCTCGATCTAAGAGATGGATTTTATCAAATCCTAATGCGTGAGAAGGATATCCCTCTCACGGTGGTAAGCACCCCAAGCGGAATGCTTTGGGAGTGGCTTGTTATGCCGCAGGGGCTTAGAAATGCCCCTTCTACGTTTAACAGATGCGTAACGCATCTATTACGCCCGGTGCGAGAATTCGCACCGAGTTTTTTCGATGACGTGTTCATCCATAGTAAGGGTGAACACGATAAAAGCGATGTAGATGTCCATAGGGAACATCTACGTCGAGTGTTAGAGCTTATGCCTAAGCTCTATGCAAATCTAAAGAAGTGCACCTTTGGTGCACCTGAGATAACCGTTCTTTGATGCTTTGTGGGCAAGCACGGGGTACGTCCTGATCCAGAAAAGATCAGGGTGATCGTTGAATGGCCTACGCCAAACAACGTTAAGGAACTTCGAAAGTTCCTTGGGTTGGCAACATATTTGCACAAGTATTCGTGCAACTATTCTGGGTTAATACGACCTCTTTCTCAATTACTTAAGAAAGATGTTGAATGGCATTGGGATACCCAATGCCAAGATGCTTTTGATGCAGCCAAGCAAAGCTTGACTGAAGCGCCTGTCTTGGCTATAACCGATAACGAGCGTCCGTTCCACGTCGTTTGCGACGCGAGCGTTTTCGCTATCGGCTGTGCTTTGATGCAGCGCGATCACGATGATAGTGATCGCGTAATCTGCTATCAATCGCGTCAGTTGCGCCCAGCCGAGCGCAACTATCCAGTGCATGACAAGAAACTCCTTGCCATGAAGTACGCACTGGCTAAGTTTCGGATCTATCTATTGGGAGATAGACCGTTTGTGGTTTACACGTACCATGCGTCGCTACGCCCGGCCGTGAATTCACCACACATTTCTCAAAGAATGGCTAGATGGCTGTCATTCTTTGCTGAATACAACTTTACGGTTGAATACAAACCCGGAAAGTTGAACGTGATAGCGGATGCGCTATCACGAAGGCCCGATTACGAGACGAAACCGTCCGTAACCGAAGATGCCAGTGCAAACGCGATCCGTTGCACTGCTTTTTCGTCGTCAATTATACGACAAGTACGCGAGGCGTACAAAAAAGACGAGGAGACACGTCTGTTGATTGATTACTTAAGTAATCAATCAAGTGAGAAGAGCGACGAACTCCCAGAGTTCCTCCGCGCTTGCGTGCATCGATATCGACTGCACGATGGTCTGCTGCTTTACAGCACAGACCAAAAAGATGAAAGTTGCATCGTCGTTCCAAACGACGATGATCTCAAACATCAAATTATGTTTGAGTATCATGATGCACCGATTTCGGGGCATCAAGGTCGAGAGAAGACATACGCTTCTCTCGCACGTGACTTTTACTGGCGAAACCAGTACAAGTGGGTACGGAAATACGTACGCGCTTGCGAGATTTGCCAGCGCGTTAAGCCTGCGCAGTCTGCACAGGCTCCGCTGCAATCTATGCCGGTTCCTACAGAGTGTTGGAAGTCCATTTCAATGGACTTCGTATTCGGTCTTCCACCCGACAATAGTCGGAAGACCGGAATAGTGGTCTTTGTAGACCGTTTCAGTAAGATGGTACATCTTACTGCAGTATCAGCGAACGTAACCGCCGCTCAAACAGCGCGGATATTCGTTGATACGGTATTCCATTTGCACGGAATGCCGGAAGACATTGTCTCGGATCGAGATCCGATATTTACAGGACGTTTCTGGCAAGAAACGTTCTCATTGTTGGGGACCCAGTTGAAGATGTCAACTGTGGACCATCCGGAAACGGATGGGCAGACGGAACGGGTTATCCGCGTTCTCGGAGACATGTTGCGATCATACGCACATGCCTTTGAACAGTGGAGTGACTATCTGCCACTCACTGAATTCACGATTAACAATTCGGTGCATGCTTCAACTAAGCATACACCGTTCTACGTGAATGCCTTAAGGCATCCACGAACCCCAGCTTTACTTGGCGGTACGCCAAATCTAAGTCGGGGAGGGACCCGCTCAAATTTTGAGCGAGTCAATGCGCAAGTTGCAAGTGCAACTTGTGAACAAAAGGATGACCCTTCTACTGAAAGTACAGTAGAAGCGGAAGAAGATTCAAATGAAACTGAAGCTGCATATGATGAATATGTGTCTGCAGCAATGGCTGCAGACAATGAGGGCAACGCACCTACTGCTGATAAAGCAGTAGATGAATTCGTATTGCAGCGCCAAGCTGTAATACGCTATATAAAAGATGCACTTGCTTCTTCTTTGGATAAGCAGAAGCAAAATGCATACAAGCAAGGAAGGAAGAACAAAAACTCCTTTCGGAAAGGCGAATTGGTACTATTAAGTACTACGAATTTGCCTATACATGCAATAAGCAACTTACCTACACGGAAGTTGCTTCCTAAGTACATTGGACCTTTCAAGGTCCAAGAGATTCGGGGGAATGCCTATACTTTAGACATTCCCACAGAAATGCGGCTCCACCCAGCATTCTATGTTGGGCGGCTCAAAACGTATCATGCGTCTTCGTCTTACGACGAGACACAGAACCACGGAAGATACCGTGCTTCTCCAAGTCTCGCAAAAGAGACTTGTAATCGGCTTCCAGCCGTTGATGAGCAGAGCGGAGAGTCATTACCTCCGCCTTCGACTGCTCAAGATCAACCTTGTGCCGATCGAGCTCTTCCTTACAGCGGGAAAGCTCGATGTACAGAAGATCATTCTTCTGCTGAAGGGCAGTGTGCGCTCCGAGGATGTCGCGGACATTCTCGCGAAGAGACCGATATGTCTTCACCGAGTGAGACATATCGCTGCTCAAGGAGGAACAACCCTCCTCGAGTTTACGGAGCAAAGAACCATGATCCGCAACAACAACGGCGAGGGAATTCTCAACCTCCGCCGCCCCTGATCGATAATCAGGGGAATAAGCGATACATTCTCGAGCGCTTGATGTCGAAGCGCTCGGTTCCTTCGAAGAAGGGGCAGCGTACCGAGTACTTAGTACGCTGGCTGGGATATCCCCAAGAGTTCGACTCTTGGGAGCCGATTGAGGTTCTGTGGGCCGACGCCCCAGACCTTTTAACTGAGTTCTAGAAGGAGTCTCAAACTAATAATGCGAAGTAGCATCAACGCTAGGTGTTGATGCATTTAGGGCATCGATTAAGCCCTGAATTTCGGCGGGTACGGAAAAACCACCGTACCCCCGCAACTCCTCCTCTGACAGACGAGGAGCGCCCTGCGGACACCGCGGGCAAACGAGGTGAGAAGGGACACCACAGTTCAACCCTTCTTTGATGCAAGAAAAATGGATGTATTTCATTTTGCCTGTTCGCGAGTGCTTTAAAAAGCGCTCGCGCATTACGTGAAATTTATTCACGTAATCATCTGGTCTTTTGCTGTAGTTGTCAACAAAAGCGTTCCAACTCTGAGTCAGGGCGTCTTTATTGTCCCTGTTCCTCCTTGACCTTTTCCGGCTCGAATAATATCGAACCTGGAAAAAGAGGTCAATAAAGTACAGACGTCTATCGTCTGTACTTCGATCGAATCGACTTTACTGGATGTCTTCGCAGTCATCCAGCACGTTGATATAGAACAACGCATACTGGCAGTCCCGTTTACGGTGACCGCCACTGTTGGGGGCAATAGCCCAGCCAGGGGTCCAACACCCCACTATGTACGGAACATGTGGTTCCGTACGATGATACTCTTCAGAAGCGGCAGGCGCCGCTTCTGTTCGAGCTCTTTTAGCAGGCGGAACACCGCCTGCTTCAACACCACGCGCCGGGGTTAAACCACCCCGACGTGGAGACGTACTTGATCCAGGTGGGGCTCTGCGTTCCCGCAACCATCTGTGATGATCATTGTCGCTGTCATAGCTGACAGCGACACAAGAGTTATCATCGCTGTTAGGCGATGAGCACCTAACGATTTTAGACTCGCTAGATCCTTTCTCGGGGACAGCTGTGCCCCAATCACTTTGTTCGGAGTCAGAACTGTCTCCGAACATGGAAGAACCCTTCCTGGCAAGACACCATTCGGGGGTTGTCATCGTGCGAGATGTTGCATTAGCAACATCTCCCTGTTTCTTGCCAGATGCCGCCTTAGCAGCATCTGTGGTCGAAGACGGTACGTCTTCCGACTTTTGAGTAGTTGACGCTGCTAATGCAGCGTCACTGTTGTCACTCAACACCTCAGCACCTAGTGCTGAGGCGGAGGAAGAAGCTCCTTCAATGTTTTCAGCAGCGCTCTTTAGAGCGCCGCCGCGTGCTTTGACCATCGAGTCGATGGTCAATCAGTTGGTAAATGAGAACGACCAACAAGTGCCACCTATGATTGGCCAAAATAAGAATTATTATTGGCCAACCACCTTAAGTGGGGGTGATGTAATGGGGTGCCATTACATAATTGATATTCAAGTTAGAATATCACTGTTGAATTTCAGACGCGTTGTCTGAAATTCAAATAATAGATTATAAGTTATTACAATCTACGAAGGAAAAGTCGATTCGGTATAAATACCGAATCATGAAGGTTAACTAATAGTACAGTTAGTTTAATACTTGATATTATTATATTAGTTAGGTAATTACTATACTGTTAGCCGCTAACCACCCATTTAATAAACACTCTTAATTTTGCGCTCTAAGAAGAAGAAGTAAATATTTATATTTACTTTTAGTATAGGATTAGTTGTTACCAACTAATCCTGACCTTATTGTATTGCGCGTTTCCTCGCAAAATACGGTGTAAACCCGTAACAGGATTAGTCCTGTTACACTACCACTTGCAACGGAACCTGCATTTCCAGCGTGTGATCCATAACCGACATCACCGGCCGCGGGCCCCGACCCTGAACCCGCTCCACTTACCGATCCAGAACCTGCAGTTGACCCAGTGCTTACACCGCAGCGCTGCAATACAGGGTTAATCACATTGGCATACAGTTGGACATGACCAATTGTACATTCGTCTGGTGCAACTTGTTTCACAGCGTCGATCGAGTCCATGTACGCACTACTGCTACAGACCCGATTGACTTGCGAATTGGTGGGCATTGTCAGCGAGGTAATGTTATATCCCGAATCTGCCTGGCATGTGCTCACATTTCCAGACATAAGAATCTGTGACAGCGCAGTAGTGCTGCAAGGCGCAGCAGCAGCAGCTCCAGCGTAGATAACTGCACCGGAAAGAGCCACAGCTATGATCTTCATGGTAATAGAGCGATTATACAGTGCGGTGGAGAAATTGGAAATGCGATGATTCCGTTGCTTGCTTGTTGAGTCAGTTGACAATATTCACGCTGCGTCATTGGGAAAAGGGACCAAGCCCGTCGCTTTGTTCAAGTGGGACAGAGCGCGGAATTAGTTTCTCGGACAATAATTGATATAAAGAGCTAAATAGACTGGTAATTGAAAAACTATTATTGCACAATAAGTAGAGAATGAAGACGGTACGTCACTACATGCAAGTTACCTGACAGTCAAGCTCTCGCCCATAGTGTTTTTCTTATGCCGAATAAAGACTGAGCTGTAAATATGACAGCGAATTTGTGGAATATTCACCTTAACAGGTCTGATATAATACATGAAAAAACACACGACACACAGCGCACGTACCTCGTGATCAGTGGTGCAACAATTCTCGTCCTCGTGGCTATCCTACAAAGTGCAGTCGGAACAGGCCAATGAAAAAAAACACACGACAAACAGAGCGCTGGACTAATGACGTTACGCCATCGTTCACCCATGGGTCTGATGCTGCATTTTATCCTGTAGATCCACCGACGGCACAATAGTAAGTTATACAATAACTTTCTCCTCCAAGCTTCCGCAAACACCCTTACCTTTTTGACAAATGATCCACTCGTCTTTCTCCAGAAGTAGTAAATCGAAGAATGAAACCGAAGGTGGGGGGGAGTTTGTCGACCCTAACCTCGAGAAGAACTGAATTACATACAAAAAGACTGTTAAAACTTGCAATACGTTTTTCATAGTGTCATGACGTGCGTACAGTTGAATTTCGGCTAGGTACGGGATCGCGTACTTAATTGAATTTTATACTTAGATCAAGATATTAGCTTAGGTGCGGGAGCGCGCATGCATCGACGACATGAATTGTGTTATTATATAGTAGACTAGCATAGTACCCCGTTGTACCAACGTGGCGATTACCTGAAACACATTAACTTAACTCCACTTAAAATGTCATTATGCTTAAAACGTGCCACGTTATTCTGACTAACGAAACCGAATAGTGAAGTACAGTAGCACGAATGGCACTAAGACGAATATAATGAGGTAGAGCATGTGTTACGGGTCCCATCCCCTAGGGGATGGGACCCGTCGTATCGACCGGGCAGGGCATAAAAACCGTCTGTCCGTCTACAAAACTTGCCCCCATGTATTTCCAGGGTTAGGGTAGCGAAAACATATACTATACATTATACTAATGTGGTCACAATACTTCGGTCGCACGCCGTTACTGCAAGCAGTAACGGCGTGCGACCACTGTACCCCGTCGTGCCGACGGGGAGGAGGGTATATAAGGTAAAGTCATGGAAGCAACTACGTGACCGGGAACGTTACAGGGAGGAAAACTTTTAAATAGATGTAAAAAGCGCCATTTCTAAACAATTATTTACGCTTTAATAATAATCTTCATGCCAATTGTACTACCACGGATTAGTGCGATTTTTGAAGCCAAAATTGTATTTTATGTTTTTTATAATGGCATGTCATAGTGTCATGACGTGTGTGGTGGAGTCAAGTTCGAAATCGAATACCGAAGTGTCGAGAACCTGACCACCATCGTGCCCGGCCTTCCAACTTACGGGGGGGGGGGGTACCCCGCGAACCCTCGTCTTTGATCCGATCGGATCGTCCGCTGCTGGCAGACGACCGATCGTCAACACTGGACCCCTGGTCCGATTCTTTTCGCATGTCACCTTGTGTACCCGATGGATTGGGCTGGTAACACACTCGGTGGATCGGCGCTTGGGACTGACTTGTGGTCTAAATGCGGTATACCGTGCTGGGTGATGTACCCGGGGCGGAAATCTTCACCCTGGGTAC
>CM047585.1:8457445-8475829 GCA_026184515.1 Peronosclerospora sorghi | reverse complement strand
GACGACCGATCGTCAACACTGGACCCCTGGTCCGATTCTTTTCGCATGTCACCTTGTGTACCCGATGGATTGGGCTGGTAACACACTCGGTGGATCGGCGCTTGGGACTGACTTGTGGTCTAAATGCGGTATACCGTGCTGGGTGATGTACCCGGGGCGGAACTCTTCACCCTGGGTACGGGTATACCGGTTATACACGAAATTTGTATACTCCCGAGGGCAGATCGCTAACCCGATCGTAAAGCCCGGCCAATATGGGAGATAAACTCCGGTAATCCAATGAGATCCAATAATCCAATCCAATGGGGAGATCCAATAAGAACGTAACGTAATCCACGAACGATATCTCCACGAAATAATCCAATAGGTAAAATAACACGTTCCAAACGTGTGCACCTTAACGTTCGGGGTCGACCAAAGTACGCTCCCGTCGAGGGACCTCCGGCGGTCCAAATGCGTCTATAACGCGTCCCGGCCGGGTATAATGAGCTGGAGGGGATTACTCGACCCTCCGCTCCCAAAACAATCTGCGGCGTGCAGAGGCGACTAACGCTTAAGGTGAAAACGACCCGTTTGAGCTGGGGGTCCAACGGTTATTTAAGCGAAGCTAAAAACCAAAAAACCTTTACGAAGCGAAACCCAAAAGAAAGCAAATTCCCAACTTGGCAAATCCCCAACTTGGCAAATCCCCAACTACTACCTACCCCCTATAGTCCCCAATATGTACCAAACATGAAAATATGTAGTACACGCAATCTCATGTGACCTACCCGAATGTGTGTCCTGGACACCCCTTGCACATGACTGACCCAAATACCTCTTGAATTTCCACCAATTCGATCGCCGACAGGCCGATCGGTCCATTGTTGACCGGAACCGACCAAAATTCTTGGGTCCGCTTCACGACAGCAGCCCCTGAGTCGTGTCGCAGCCGCGCAACGGTAGCGGCCCGATCTAATCAAATCTCGATTTCCGTCGGAGCGGACTTGACCAATGGACGGATCTCCAATTTCAACTCCACCAGGTACTTCTTCTGCATACCGGATCGCCTTGTGACCTCTCTTGACCTTCTTGCTGCAGGCGCCCTGCGTCCTTCATTGCCTCATGTTGACTCGTTGACCAGATCGGCCCGATCTGACAGCCTTTTTAGCTTTCCACCCAACACTCCGGGGTCCGATACACCGGATCGGCATCAGATCGAGGCCGATCAACTTCGAAAAATAGTCGAAGAGCTCCGGTCCCAGTTGGCCATATATGAGTCTGCGCTCTTGCAACTGCGGGATGAAGTAAATGGTTTGGTCTCTCTGACCGCGAAGTTGCAAGAGGTAACCACCGAAAATGCACGTCTCCGGGCCCAGGCCGTCCAACAAGAAACGCGAGGTAGGTCGACCGGTCTGCTTCCATCCTGGGTCTGGTCTGACTTCCTTTTGCATATAGACCAACTGTTTGCCGATATCACCAAGGCGTTCGACGCCTTATTCGCGGCGGATCGGCAGTCTCGTGATCACCGCGATCAGCTCCGACCGATCTTGGACGGACTGATCGGCGCACGCCATGACTTGTCCCGTATGGAAACTTATCGTTCACATCTCCTAGAACAGCTCGCGGTAGTCGGCCGACAGATGCTAGAAGACCAGTCCGACCGGTTCCTGCTCCGCACCCAACGTGATGACCTGGAAAGGCAGACCAGCAAATTGCAGGCCATGGTCCGGGAGCAGATCGGGAAGGTCGAGTCCTTCCAGGCCCGATCAGACGCCTGTACCCAGGATCAAATCGTCGCTGGGCGGCCGTAAATCGATGTTATCAACAGTTAACTGACTTGTTGCATCAGCGTCCGGATATTCGTTCCAATGCTGACCGGTCTGCATCGGCCGTTCCGGTCGGTCTACATCAAGACCATACCCGGCGCCATTTATTGGCCAAAAGTGACCCACCGAAAATTTCACAAACTTCTCAGTCTAAAAAGCGCAAGGACGCGCCGAAGAGCTCGAGGGCGCGGGGCATAGCGGTGCGCGACTCCGAACTCGAGGAGAAGCGCGCGGTGCCCCAGAAGAAGGCCAAGACGCCGGCGCCTCTCTCAAGTCCCGAATCGGTCGCGGATGACAAGTCTATCCCCGCCAAATCTCGTGCGCCCTCGCGCCCCCGTGCCGCGCACACCAAGCGCATAGAGGTCTCGTCTGGAGAAGGCTCGGAGGGCGGATCCAGTGACTCCTAATATCTGATGACCGCTTTATCCAAGTCTCGGTCGGATCGGCGTCGAGGTTCCGTTCCAGCGAAGCCCGCATCGGGGGATAAAAAGCCGACCAGCTCCCATAGTAATGGTGTTGTGCCGACGTGCGGGTCAACCGGATCGGTTCCTTCGTTCCAGCCCGGCACCTCTGGATTGCATAAGCATGCCCGACTGAAAGGATTGTTGGCTGGAGGTCAGCCTCTCCCATCTCGGACTTCGGATGCTACTTCGCCGTGGCCCTCGTGGCAGATCGGCAGCCTGTACCAGTCTGCCCTGACCAAGCAAATATTAGCACGGTCTCTGTCGAGCCCGGACTCCTGGCTCTTTCCTCCAGCTCCCAAGACCCCTGACACTTCTGCATGGCGGGAGGACTTGGTTACAGCGCCACAGATCGCTCTTCTGTACGCAGATGAGCCGGGGCCCATGTTTGCGCCGACTCCGTGGAACGACTCGTTCCTAGGTCGAGTGAAGGCTTTCAACGGGACTTACAACCAAGCGATCTGGGATTCCACGCACTATCTAGTGCTTCCCGGTCGAGCGCAGCATGACCAAGGTCTGATCTTTGTTCCAGAGGAACCGCAAAAGACGTCGGAGTCGGGCAAGCGAGGCCTGGCAGACCCTATGCCAGTTTGTTCTGGGAGGGATGCAGGCCCGCGAATGAGACCTCGACATCTTCTTGTATCCTATGGTTCTCCATATGGCCAAGCGTCGGGTCGATAAAGCTGGGGTGATAGCTGACGACAGCGCCTGGTATCCCGGTCTTCATTGTGACGAGCCGGTCACCAACCTCAAGGATGCTTTGGCCCAGATCGATCGGAAGGATCCCTGGCGCAATCAATACCAGAACCATATCGAAGGCCATCCGGCGTTGACTATCGGCCGTCTGTGGGGCGATTGTGATCCTTGATGCAGCAGTTAGCTGACCAGATAATTCTTAATATATGTCATCATTCCTTTCACATTGCTGATCATCTAATCACTTGACCAAATTTCACCATTTCCTCCAAGCTTGCACCAACACGTTATCATATACAATTTCCATCCACATCGCGAGAATCATCACTACGTTCGTCATTCCACTACTCCAATTCGTCACGGTTCATCACAGTTCATCATAAATTCACAAAGTTCCGACCTCACACATATTCACACCGATCGATATACTGATCGGCGCTACTGTGGGTCTTGGTCTTCTTGGGTCTGCATTACTGCGAAGCGATTCCGACTGACTCGGTCTCGCTCGAACTCTCGTAGCAGTGCTCCACAAATTAGGTCGAGCTCGTCGATCCAAGTTTCTTCATCATGATCCTTCCACCGGACCAGATATTCTCGGTGGGTGCGTCCGAAACGGGTCTTCTTGACCGATCGGACATCCAGCACCTTCTCCACTTCGAACTCGTCCTCTTACAACGGCCGTTCCCAACTGTACTCCGGCAGAAGATATTCATCGAAATCGAATCTCTCTGCTTCGTCCACCAGACAGGGCATTTTAGGCCGATCGGGGAATTCTCTAACCAGCTTCAACTTGGAGACGTGCACGATCGGAAAAACTTTGTAATCCGTGCCGATCGTGATCAGACGAGCCGCAAGCTCACCGATCAGCTCTGCTACACGGAAAGGACCGTGCCACATATGAGCCAACTTCTTCGCATAGCCCTCCTTGACCCGATCGAGGTATAACCATACCCTCGCCCCTGGTTCAATACCATGAGGTCGTACTTGGTCGTTGTTCCGGTCTGCCCGATCTCGTATGGCCTGACGTAACTTTTCGTTGACGACTTCTTCCGCGCACTGATAGTGCTTCTGGACCTGCATACGCCTACGACGGGCATCGCGGTCGCGGGTCCGAGTGCAGCCGATCGATATCGCCGCTTCAAGTGTCGATCGAGGGTCCCATCCATACGCCAGATAAAAAGGCGTTTCTCCTCGGACCCGATCGGTTGAAGAGTTGAGGGCGAATACCAGCCTCTCTGCATACTCGTCCCAGTCACGTTGGTCCGGATCGGCCACGTACATCTTGATCGCCCTTGTGATTGTCTGCACCATGCGTTCAGCCGATCCGTTCGCTTGCGGGCGATATGCCATCGTCGAGCTCTGTTTCTGGCCCAGCATGTTATTGAACGATCGGAACACCTCGGCCATAAAACCGGGTTCCCGATCGTGTCTGATAACCTCGCTGGCACCGAACCTTCTGAATACGCATTCTTCATAACTCTGGGCGATCTGCTCCGCAGATCGGGATGCACTAGCCTTCGCAAAACCAGACCAGTGAACAGGTCGACCGAGCTCAGTAGCTCAGTGTTACCGCGTGTCGATCTGGGCAGTGACGGTATATGGTCCATCGCTATTACCTGGAAAGGTAAGTAGCCTTGATATTCCCGGGCGATCGGCCCTTGATTATCGGCCTGCCCTTTCCGGTCTCGCAATCTGTGCAACAGCCCACATATTTCTGCACGCTCCGAAAAAGTCCTCTCAAGTGAAAGTGGGCCCTGATCTTGTGATATGTCCTGCCTACGCCCTGATATCCCCCTTATAGACTCACATGGTAGTGATGAAGGACATCCTGCTGTAGCAACTCAGGGATCACCAGTTTCGCCAGTCGATCTCGATCGGCACTGTCTTGGTCAACATCACGGGATTAATATAGCAATCCATTGTCATCCACCTCGTAGCTGTCCGCGATCTTGGCACACTCTTTCGCTTGATCATTCGTCAACTTGGCCAATTCACCGCGCATGTATGCTTTCAGGTTGACGATCCACTCTTCTTCGTCCTGCGCCTTAAGGATCCGTTCCGCCCTTATCTATTGCACAACGCGCTCACTCAGCCTTTCCTTCGGGAACGATCGGCGAGACTT
The DNA here is from genome assembly GCA_026184515.1 of Peronosclerospora sorghi. Lineage (NCBI taxonomy): Eukaryota > Oomycota > Peronosporomycetes > Peronosporales > Peronosporaceae > Peronosclerospora > Peronosclerospora sorghi. The sequence goes on along the minus strand of CM047585.1, from coordinate 8,470,742 downwards.
CTGAGTCCGCGATCTAGTCTCAGCCATCACATGCACCTGGTCGGGTCTGTCCTTGGGCTTGATCACCTCCGTGAGCCTGTTTATATCCATTAGCTCAAGTAGAACGGCCTCCTCCATGATCGTCACCCCGATCTGGTCCCGCATGGCCTGGGTCGCGAGATGATCGGCGCTTCTATTCCAATCCCGTTTCACGTGCAATAGCTCGTGGTTGGGGTAGTCTTTTAACGCCTTCATCACCCGGTCGTTTAACAACTTCAGCCGTGGTGCCTTGCAGTCGATCTCCCCAGTGATCTGCCTTATCACCAGGTTGGAGTCACCACATATGATGATCCGACCTTTCTTCTGTGATGACAGCAGGTCTAGACATAAAAGGAGCCCCCGATATTCCGCCTCGTTGACCGTTATGTACGGCGTGAAATCGGCGGCGGGTGCAACTATAAACCATTTTGGTAACTTCCACAGTATGGCGCTATAGGAGCCGACCTTCTTCTTCACGCTAGCCGACCCGTCGAAACTCAAGACCAGGAGTTCCTCATCCCGATCGACGGTCGGTGGCGGCCGTGAGATAGACTGTCGAGGTTGTTTCCTTGGTGCAATCGCCGTCAGAGCTTCATCCACTTCGGAACGAGGGGTGATGCTGGAAGCCAATGTGCCCAATATCTCTTCCTCCCCTTTGACGCACTTGACGACCTCGAGAGACCACTGTGACAGGATCACTGACCATCTGCCGAGCCAACCGTCAATCCCATTGGCTGATAGCAACCAGGCCAATGTTGACTTCCTTGATAGGACCTTTATGGGTCGGCCGACCAGCAGGTTATAGCACACATCCAAAATCCGTAGTAAGTCCAGAACATCTTTTTCGACGATCCCACAGTTGACTTCGTTCGGCTTCAACGTCCGGCTCGTAAAAGTGACCGGATGGTACACACCGTCATGTTCTTGCACTAGAGTGGCAGAAATGGCCCACTTACTAGCGTACACAATGACGATCGGCATTTTTTCCGGATCGAAGTGTCTGAGAATTGGTGACGTCGCCATCTTGGCCTTCAGCATACTGAAAGCAACATTTTCACGCTTCATGTGATCCTCTGCCTCCACCTTCGGAAAATATGCGGGCAGATCAGAGTCGCAGCCCTCCGTAAAGTTGCCCGATCTCCTTCGCGCAACATATGGTAGTCGACTTCTTGGAGCTCGTACAGCACGGCCGCGTAAATCGCGAAGTCTTCAATGAAGCGGCTGTAGTAATTTAAGATCCCTAAGAATGACTGCATTGGCTTCAGTGTTCTGGGAAACGGGAGGTTGCTCAGTGACTCCATATCCTTGGGATTGGCCTCCAGCTCACTGATCGACACCATATGACCCAAATAGGAGACCTTGGACATGCCTCAAAAACTCTTCACAGCACCGATGACAGGTTCCAGCGATCACATGTCTCCAACAACCGTTCAACCTTCTTGCACAGTCCTCTCCATGACCAGGCAGGGATCAGTATTTCGTCGATGTATGATCGCCTCCCCAGAACGGACGGTCTAATTTCCGATCGGGTTCACCCTCTGTAAATACGTCATAGTTTTCGGTGGGGTCCCAATCGGTACTGATCTTGAAGTGTCCGTATAGTGCGTTGTCGATCATCCTCTGGTAGATCTGAGGCGCGTTCTTCAAACCAAACGGCATGCGGTACCACTCGAACAGACCAAACGGCGTAATAAATGCAGAAATCTCGCGAGCCCGATCGGTCATCGAAACCACCCAGAATCCACTTGCCATGTCCAGCGAGCAATACCATAGGGTCTTGTCCAGGTCTTCCAGCAGATCGTTGATCAGCGGCATCGGGTACACCATAAGCTTGGTCAACCGATTTACCAACCGATAGTCAATGCACAACCTGATGTAGACGCCGTTCTTCTTGATTACAATCACGATCGGTGATGCCCAAGATGAGGTCGACGGTTTGATAATATTAGTAGCCAACAGTCCTCTAATCAGATCAGATAATTTCTCCCGGTACTGTGGCGCCACACGTCGTCATCGCTGAGCGATCGGCTTGGCATCACCAACATCGATGTCGCAGATTGCTCCGCGAGCAGCAGGGGGTAGGGCATTGCCTTTCCCGATCAGCAGGTGCTTCTTTTTCCAGATGATCTTCTTAAGCTGATCAATCTGGTCGGGACTGTTGACATCCCGATCACCCACTGAAGATCGTCCCAGGTGACTTCGGGCGGATCAGCAGACACTTCAGGAAGGACTGCCATCTGTCTCTCCAGCTCCTGAATTTACTGATCCCCGCCCTCATGTATGCAAACTTGGTCATCTTCTGGGGTGACATCACCCACCCGTCCCGATCGGCTGCACACTGCTGTTCCCGGTCGGCGGGATGCTCTTCAACAACATCGACCTGTTTAGGCGCGCCATCGTGGTCCGCCCCAGCAATCCCTTGTTCTCCTTTTCCGTTTCTGGTTCCGGCTCCTCTGTCGCCTGTTCATGTGAAACCACCATGTTGAGGAGCCTTGGCTCATCTGCTCGATAGTCCACCGTGTCCGGCGACTGCGGCGCCTTTCTTCGAACCAGAAGCTTCTTCGGGGTTGCATAGCTGGGTCGTTACACCATATGTGAGGTATATTCTTCCACCGGTCCATCATTGCTGACCAGATCGGTGGTCGCTTGGTATGCCAAGTTCTGCCACTCGACATACCGTCTCGATCCGATCGAGACGAGCCCCGCCTTTCTTGGCACCTTCACTTCCGCTAGCCACATGCCAACAATAGCATTGTTGTCGGGAGTAAGCGGCTTGTAACCGATATTGGTGAGTCGAACGTAATCAAACCGGCCGGCGCTCTTCACAAAGGTCGGCACCCACCGGTCGCCCCTGGTCACCCATAACTTCCTTGATCTGAAACCTTTATCGACCGGGGCATCAGCGGAATGACCGACTGGAATGGTGACATCTTGATACCACCTGACCAGATCGGTGTACGATCCGTATAGGGGCCGACGACCAGCTAGGTGGATCCGGACCTCATCCGGGAGTGTAAGAACCCCATGAGAAAAATCCAGTCGAATACCCGCCGGCAGCATAAAATCCATGCCTAACAGGGAATCCTGACCGGCCAGCATGCCGGCCCAAGCGCTGAAGAAGTAGACCAACGAACCGGAGAGAGTGATCTTCACGCGCGTCCTTCCTTTGGCCATGTAAGCGTTTTCCCCAATTCCGACGCATTCTTGTATCTGGGTGTCGTCTATACGACATCCGACCTCACGAGAAAAGGCGGAGTCGATAATCGAGACTTCCGCCCCAGAGTCGAACAACATCGTCGCCTTCTGGTTATTAATCTTTCCACAGGCTTTCGCCTACTTAAAACATTTATCGGGTGCTTGATACTTCCAGTATCCGCGAGACTCCCCCGGCAGCAAATCCAACTGCATGACCACCTTCGATCGTGAATATTCATCGGTCTTAAGACTGTAGACCGGATGATCCCGACCGACGTGATTGCAAATAGAACATGTATTGTCGGTTTTATTCTCCTTGCCGAAATATGCATAGATGCCAAACGTAGACCGCTCGGATCGATCCAGATTCCAACCTGGCGATCGTTCTAGTTTAACATCTTTTCCACGTCCGGTGGAAGCATCCCCGCGTGCTTGTTCGGCACATACCATTTGCGCATCAGATTGAAAAATTCTTCCATCTTGCACTGGCCGGCCTCGTGGATCTCTCCACATGACTTGCACACGAAAAGGCAGTGATCGGTGGGGTGGCCGCGTCTTTCGCATTTCTTGCATATTAACTTCTACCAGCAGCCCCGATCATCATGCTTGCTTGACCCGCAGTGAGAACACTTCTTGCGGGGTCGGTCCGGGTCAGACTTGTTTCCGCTCCTGCCCTTCCGATCTGCCTGGTCAGGCATCGATCTGGTTTTCGGGGCAGGTTCCGCGACGAAGATATGGCGGTACTGGTCCTCGTCTGACTCCAGACTGGACTGGCCGCTGCTTTCCTCTTCCGATCCAGTGCTGTCCTCATCTACGATCGCCTTAACAGCACGGGTCGATCTGGTCAAGGGTCTCTTCACCGGATCGGTCTGGGTCTTGGATCTGTAACGACCTGATCCAACGGCGCCCTTTGATCTCATGCTGCGGGAGTGTTGCAACGTTCGCAACGTCTGCTCCACTTCTCCCACATCCTTTAGGCGCAACAGGGTGAGCTGGTCTGTCAGCTCCTGGTCATCAATGGTTCTAATATAGTGACCCACGTGTTCCAAAGCGGCACCGGTCGGCGGGTTGCCTTCCTTGATCACTATTCCGGCGCGGAGTGCAGCCACGTTCAGGCGGTGCAAATACTCGATCGGCGTCTCGTCGCCCCGCTTCTGCATATGGTGATACTTGCGGGCGGTAGAAAATCCGGAGTCACAGTACTGCACTTCAAATTCTGTACATAGCAGATCCCAGTCAGACCGGACATCCCTACCCAACTGTTGGATCCAGTTCGCAGCCGGTCCTTTTAGCAGATCCCTGAAGATCAGACACCGTTCGTTTTTTGGTGTCTGATCCCGTAGGAAAGCAGACTTGACCCGACCAAACCACGACCTGGCTTGCTCTTCGTCGGCGTCCGTGCCGGTAATGTATTTAAGGTCCGTAGTCGCAGCCATACGAATACGTGGGATCGCGGGAGATCCAAGATCATATGCGGTCGTAGGAGCTAGGTTAGCCTTACGTGCTTTGCCCGCCCCTGTACCGTCTGACCCATCGTGGTCACCCATGTCGCCGACCGACTCCATGTCGTAATCGCTGCTCTTGCTCGGTCGGCGCGGTCGGGTTGGTTGCGACTTGCGTTTTGCTTTTCCAACTGGCTTAACACCTCGGATAGGCTTATCCACTGATGCCACTGACTCCATATCCACATCCCGGCAAATATTGACATTTTGCCGGGAAGACCGGTCCTGGACATGTGGGCGCGGAGGTGATCGGCATCGATCTCCCAAGAAACGTTCCATCATCGCTTCGAACATGGCTTGGACGTTGGCTTGGGTCATGGGCAACGTGTTGGTATACTCCTTTGGAGGTACTGAAGCCTGTGGGGGCACCTGGGGCCCCGACTGGCATGCAGCCCCTTATTGCCGCACGTCCTTTTTATGCTCCCATGGGGTCTGGTCCGACCCCATGGTCATCCGCTCGACACCGACCTCCAACTCCGATGAGTTATCCGAGGCAAGTGGAGACTGATATAACGACTTATCGTCGGAGCATGCATCATAATCCATTTCAATAGTCTCAGCGACCTTCAATGCCGCGGTGGGAGTTGGGCGGCGGACCGCCCCCACCAACGGCACCAAATGTTCGTGGAAGGTCGACAACGACAACTCCAACCTCCAATTGTCCAGATCGAAAAGCTTATGCACGTTCGCGGGATTCCGCATCTTCATGCCAACCTCGGCCAACATCGCCAGCAGGTTCCTCACCAATGGCAACGGTCGGTCGCTTCGGATCGGCTCAGTGGTGGGTCCGAGAAGGCGATCTGGGATCTGGAGGTCTACTATTTGCATTACCTGGTCTTCGCGAATAAATCGCTTCAACTCATGAATGTAGTACATCATGGTCAGGTCTTCTTCTTCGATGACCCCATCCCCGACCTGCGACCTCTCTTCCAGGTCGTCTTCTTCGGACGGCATTCTGAGCCTCTTCTTGGGAACCTTGGGGGGTTGGCCTGGATTGTTCCGATCAGGCTCCATGTGGTTTTCGCTTTTTATTTTCTTCTCATCCAAACATTCATTCAAATACATAGGATCAGGACAAAAGTCATGATCCTTTCCGGAACTATAGCAAGACCTGTTATAGTCGCGATCGGCTCCGGTGGGAGCCTTATGGGGAGGAAAAACTTATTAATCCCGATCCGGTCCTCCACCCGGCCAGATCGGACATCGCCATCCTTATTAACAACGAAAACATAAGGCGATAGCCGTTCCTTGTGTTCTCTCCAGAACGATTCCACATTCAATTCCTTGTAATCAATCCTTTGCTGAATATCGCTGCGGTGATATCCACGATCACCAAGTGATCCGGGCACGCGCACCATTGTGGTGGAGTCAAGTTCGAAATCGAACACCGAAGTGTCGAGAACCTGACCACCATCGTGCGCGGCCTTCCAACTTACGGGGGGGGTACCCCGCGAACCCTCTTTGATCCGATCGGATCGTCCGCTGCTGGCAGACGACCGATCGTCAACACTGGACCCCTGGTCCGATTCTTTTCGCATCTCACCTTGTGTACCCGATGGATTGGGCTGGTAACACACTCGGTGGATCGGCGCTTGGGACTGACTTGTGGTCTAAATGCGGTATACCGTGCTGGGTGATGTACCCGGGGCGGAACTCTTCACCCTGGGTACGGGTATACCGGTTATACACGAAATTTGTATACTCCCGAGGGCAGATCGCTAACCCGATCTTAAAGCCTGGCCAATATGGGAGATAAACTCCGGTAATCCAATGAGGTCCAATAATCCAATCCAATGCGGAGATCCAATAAGAACGTGACGTAATCCACAAACGATATCTCCACGAAATAATCCAATAGGTAAAATAACACGTTCCAAACGTGTGCAACTTAACGTTGGGGTTTGACCAAAGTACGCTCCCGTCAAGGGACCTCCGGCGGTCCAAATGCGTCTATAACGCGTCCCGGCCGGGTATAATGAGCTGGAGGGGATTACTCGACCCTCCGCTCCCAAAACACTCTGCGGCGTGCAGAGGCGACTAACGCGTAAGGTGAAAACGACCCCGGTTGAGCTGGGGGTCCAACGGTCACTTAATCGAAGCTAAAAACCAAAAAACCTTTACGAAGAGAAACCCAAAAGAAAGCAAATTCCCAACTTGGCAAATCCCCAACTTGGCAAATCCCCAACTACTACCTACCCCCTATAGTCCCCAATATGTACCAAACATGAAAATATGTAGTACACGCAATCTCATGTGACCTACCCGAATGTGTGTCCTGGACACCCCTTGCACATGACTGACCCAAAAACCTCTTGACTTTCCACCAATCCGATCGCCGACAGGCCGATCGGTCCATTGTTGACCGGAACCGACCAAAATTCTTGGGTCCGCTTCACGACACGTGCGTACAGTTGAATTTCGGCTAGGTACGGGATCGCGTACTTAATTTAATTTTATACTTAGATCAAGTTATTCGCTTAGGTGCGGGAGCGCGCATGCATCGACGACATGAATTCTGATATTATATAGTAGAAGATAGACTAGGGGATGGTACCCGTCGTTCCGACGAACTGTTTCCTTGAAATCTCGTTGAAATTTCATTGAAACTACATATATCCACATTTACTTTGAAGCAAACCCAAAAAAATATTTTTTTTGCTGTTAACGACTGCGTGTGCAATCTAGGACTTCGACTGCTCCCATCATTCCAAGATTTTGCAACCTCATTCAACGTAGTGCTTCGTCACAAACGACGTTACGCATTATTCGTGGTTCTACAGACTCGCGATCGGAGATATTGCCGCCACAACCATCTCCCACCATTTTGGCGCCGACCGCGATGACTTTCGGGTTGTTGTACCTCCTTCTTTCGTTCGATTTCAGGCAAAGAAGACGGAGTTCCGTATCCACCACATGATCCCCCTCAATTCGATGCACCTGCTTGTACACCTGCACGTACGGTATGTGATGTTCAGGCATGGCTTGAAGTTCCCCCATGATGGGCCGATCCAGATGCGGAAAGACATTCATGCGAGTTAACCCGTTGTACCAACGGAACGATTTCGGAAGATAATCCCGCCACTATAACACTCCAACGGCCAATAAAAGCCGCGCGCATGTTTTTCTCGCAATGATATCAAATTTAAGGATACTGGCGCTGATTATTAGCGTGCATCACCGGTTTCTGTATGTTATGGACAATGGGATCGTTAACCCTTCGACTGACACCTGTGTACTGGGTAGATAGATGACCGTAGACTAAAATCGTCCCAGAGGCTCTAGAAGATAGCATCCTGTAAACGTTTGGGCTGATGACTAAAGAGGTACTCCTTAATGGGACCGTCATTAAGTCCCTTCACGCAGACAGCAAATTGAGTAGATGCGTCCAAAGGTTCGCTCACAATTTCTTGTATCAAACATGTGTCTTTTGCGAGTAATCTTGTCTGTCAAGCTTACCCTGACGCAGACCTAATACTCAGATCCACACTGGAATCCATTTTGAGGTGGCTCAAAGCTGTGCTTAATTTTTTCTTAAACGCATGGAGCGTTTCAAATGCACAAGGGGTAGTCGGTATGCGTCTCTCCACGCCCTTGCCTTGGCGCAATCGCCAAGACATATTAGGAAAAGTTGTACCTACAACCTTGGGTCCACTTATATTTCGTGACTCTATGGCTGTTTTCAAATTTGGGGGGCCATCGCAGTAGAGGCTCTCCATTTCCCGTGTACATTCCGTGATACGTTGCTACACCGCGCCGAAATGACGCATTGAAAGATGGGGGATCTCCTCGTATGTACGCGCTCGTCTAGGACCATCCTAGCCATCGAATCTTTGTCGCCGACGCTCTACTAGACAACTACGCTTTGCTAGCCAGTCGCAGGTGTGACATGACAATGCAAACGGGTACTTAGTGACTAGGCTTAGTATATATAGTAAAAAACAGGTGATAATCTTTACGAGTGCATGCGAAGAGTCAGTGCCTTCCCATCTTGTGTCCCTGTGCATTTTTCGACGAGCCCAAACTTCCCTGATAAAACCCAAAATCCACTGACCACGTGATCATCCTTGCCCGATTTGGGAGTATTTTTATTTAAATTCCAATTTCGACGGTGCCTGTCGTTCAGTCGTCACGCTGCCAGTTTGTCAAACTCGCAATTCCGCATCGTCACGCCGCGTTAGTTAAACCGCTTCGTCATTACGTTGCCATCATTATTGGATCTGGAGGTACATATTTGCATACGAAGTTTGGAAACGCTGCTTTTTCAGACGCTCCTGCTGCTCCGGCGCTCCCCTTTCTTCTGGTGGTATTTCCTTTAACAAGACTGGATCTTTCGAAGCCGCTTCTTCCAACGCGGATTCCTACTTATTCTGGCACTGCTTCGCCTTCTGGGGATGTTTACGCTCCTTGGTAGTGTGGTAGGACGCTCAAAATAGACGGTTACCCCTCACATGGAGAAGCGGAGAAGGCAGCAATGGAATATGCATTGAGCAAAGGATTTTCTCTCTCTGTCGCACGAAGGAATGCATGGGCAGATAGGTCCTCCAATTGGCAAAAGACGATAAGGCAGGTCTTACTTGAGTGCTTGCAGGAAAAAAAACTCCCGTCGCGGGAAAGCACTGGGACCCGCAACAAAGGATCGAAGAGGGTATCGTGTTCGTAAGAGTTGGAAATAAAGCCACAAAAATTTGAATGTGATGTCGAATGGTTGCTCAGTTACCGTAATGACGTGCATTGCCATCTCCCCCCAACATAGTGCTTTCGGTATTCCCATCGGCTCACCGGTATAGCCGCAAAAGCAATTCAAACATCATTCAGCAAGTGGTAGAGCTTTATCGAAGAGGCGTGCGACCGCGCAGTATTGTAGCGACCCTCAGTGACCAAGTGCCTTTAACAAACCGTGACGTAGAAACCATTATTCCCAGAATGAAAGTGAAAGATCTGGGAGGAAAAGAAAACGATGTCATACATTATGTCGTGTATAATAAAGAGAACGAGAGGAGCGTCATCTACCTCTTTTTTTGCCCTCCAGCAGCGGACGATCAGATCGGATCCTAGGCGAAGGTTAGCGGGGTCCTCACACGCTGAAGTTCACGAAGCTTTTCCACGACGTGCAGCTAATTGACTGCACGTATGGCACAATTAAGTATGGTATGCCTCTCTTGCATGTTGCGGGTCTGATGTCGACGAACGATACATTTACAATTGACTTCTGATTTATGGAGGGCGAGAAATTCCAAGATTACGTCGTTGGACTAGAAGCGTTGCGTCAGTGGGTGAATCCGCGCGTTATTGTTATGGATGAATACCAATCATTAAAGGCTGCGCGTGAGAAGGTATATCCGGACGCCGTGTATCTCCTTTGTCGTTGGCATATTGACCAAAATATTTATGCCAAATGCCGCAGGTACTGCGATGTAGAGGGCTGAGATAGGTTTAAAGAAGCGTGGCAATCAATGGTACCTCGTTGCAGACGCGGGGAGGGTTTGCTGAACGCTGTGAGAACCTGAAGAGCAGCGGGATTAACGAAAAGGTTATTATTTCATCGATTAAAATAAGATACCTTTAAAAGAATTCTTTTCTTCGCCGTGGACAGACCAATACATGAATTACGGCCAAACCTCAACGTCACGTCTTGAAGGAGCACATTGGGCTGTCGTGAAGGAACTTAAATTTTCGAGGTTTACACTCAAAAACAACACAAGGAAGCGATACAATACAACTCTCTTGCTTAAACTTCCCAGGCTCTTGATACTTACGTCCGAACCTTAATACAAAGCTACTGAAAATGGACACTTCCTGGTAACACTCAGGCTGCCCCTTAACTTAGGTAATCGCAGAGGATCTTTATCACGCTTTAACACGCGTTCACTTAAAGGTGTTCTCGGGTTGTACTTAGTTTTTGTATAGGTTTAGAGAGAAGGTTTTGTTGGGTGGAGGTCGACTGGTCCCTAAGGGGGAAATTTGATTATATTAAAAGTATTAAGAAATCTTATATCTACCTCCAGTATCTGTTCACCCTGTTACTTCTTGGTTACTTCAGCACTGGCTTCAATACCGAAAGCTCACTTCATGGCCGACTACGACACCGTATACTCTTTATGTATACTTTCCGTATACACTTCACCATAAACTTCAGCCACTTCACCACAACCGCCCCTTGCGCAGCTTCAGCGTAGGCGAGCAAAAGCAAGCAATCCATTTACTTCTTAATTGCCATACTTCATATATTTATGTGAATAACCTTCATTCATAGTCGTAGCAAAAACCCGGAACATCACTCTTCTTGCATATGCCCATCAATCTTTTCCAGGTACTCTCGCGTTCAAAAAACATATCGAGTCGCGACTATGAAATAATAATCACAAAATATGAGGGGTGCAGACGCAATACATTCCCTCTTCAAACGCTCCTTATGCAGTTCCGATGAGACATAAGTTAATGCCGCCGACACGTCACCAACCTTAACGCGGCGCAGTAAGAGAAGAAGCTCACCCAGCTTAATTCGTCCATTTCCATTTTCATCGATTTCATCCAAAAGACGGTGCAAGTGTTCAAGAACTGTATCAACTTGTGCCTGGCGCTGTAAGGCTTCTTGCTTTGAGCGGCTTTCAAGACGACGTCAGACTTGGTTTAGCGTTGTAGCCTGTATGTAACTAACCGCTTCTCCACAAGACGCAATCAATGATAAACTTAGGTCTGATCCAGCAACCAAAACGTCTGGCATCTGCATCATTACACTCTTGGGGACAAAACGGGCTCCATTTCCTTCGCGCCGGCAACATATTGCGCCCCAATACTAAAACTATGGGCGTTGAGCTCCAACAATTCCTTCTCGTTCGAGCTGTCCAGGTGAATGCTTAATGTAGCAGGCAAAATTGTGTAAAAGTTGTGTAAAACCCCTATAAATGGGAGGTTAACACCATTGTCCACCAGCACCAAAATGGTGTAGTGGGAAGGCTGGTATCACTCCACGCGGTTGATTGTGGGTTCAAAGACCATAGAGACCGAATGCCCTAATCAGGTGCGAGTCACCAAGGCGTGGTTCAAAATACGATCGCTTGCGGTAAACGCTTCGGCGCTGTCGTGGGGGAGTCGTTACATCACCGTAGTACGAAAACGATGTTCCCGCCGGTAAATCCTCACTCTGAGTGCACCCAATAGGATCTTGTCTCAGTCAATAAGTACGAACAGCGGTAGTAGTCGGAGGCGTAAGGTCCAGTAATCGCGGTATGGGCTGTATCCCTTCAATGTGGCTACGCAAGTGTGTGACGCGGATCGGCGTAAGCCGTGGCTCCAAACACGCGTAATAGCAGATCGGGTTCTACGACCAACGTGGAGGGTATCACGTTTCAGAGGTCATGTCGTATCAGAGATCTGTCACTTGATTGGTTCAAAAATCCCCTTGTATACAGACGTATATCTGTGTACTCATCCAGAACTGTCGTGGAAAAACATGTCGTGGACGAACACATATCACGTGATTGTCCAAAGACCATCCAATCAGATGCGAACATATATCTGCATACTATTCCCAGGTCTGTCGTGGACGAGTATGTCGTGGACGAGTACATATCACGTGATTGGCCAACATCCATCCAATCAGGTGCGACCATATATCTGCATACTATTCCATGTTTGTCGTGGACGAGTCTTCGTGGACGAGTCTTCGTGGACGAGCACATACCACGTGATTGGCCAAAAAACCATCCAATCGAAAATCCCATTATACTTCCATCCAAAATCAGATTGCCATGCTCAGCCTTCACAGGTGTTCCGCGCGTCCTCAAACTTCCACACGTGTACTCCGAACTCCAACAAATTGTCGTATATGACTCCATCCGGTGAGTGCCCTTCCAACCATAGCATTATACTTTCTTCTTCTTCCCTTAATATGTATCACCTTCCTCCGTGTAACAGGTGGTTCACTCGCTTCGTTACACTTCTGAGGGCAAGTTTATACTCGAATCATTCCCTATCATGCTGAGGCTCTGCTGTTACTGCTTGAGCTCAGTCATTTCCCACTCCTGTGTCTTTCGTGGTTGTTATGCAGGTTTCGCACCGCTAACACCCCAACTAGTTGTCTCTTTGCCTAGCCGCCATCGACATTCAGGTTTACTGCCCCTGTGGCTTGCTTATTTTTTCTTCTCACCTTGTGCCTCTCCGTACAGGTTTTGCACCTGTTGAACCTCATTGGGTATCTCTTCGTACGGGATTCGTTGACGCACAGGCATAGTCATATCATGTTGTGTTAGATGTACAGGTTTTGCACCTTTTGGACCGTGATAGGTATCTCTTCGTATCATCTTGTTGCCGCCGTACAGGTTTTGCACCCTTAGGACCTCGTGAGGTATTTCTTCGTACGATCTTGCACTGGTTTGTCGTGACTTTGTCTTGTTTTATGTTAGATGTACAGGTTTTTCACCTTTTGGACCGTGATAGGTATGTCTTCGTATCATCTTGTTGCCTCCGTACAGGTTTTGCACCCTTGAGACTTTTTGTGGTCGTACGAGCTTTGTCTTGTTATGTAGTTCCTCTTGTTGTTTTCAATGGATGTACAGGTTTCACACCTTTAGTACCCTGAC
>CM047585.1:8425662-8457435 GCA_026184515.1 Peronosclerospora sorghi | reverse complement strand
TTTTCAATGGATGTACAGGTTTCACACCTTTAGTACCCTGACAGGTTCTCTTTGTACGATCTTTTTTGTTGCCGTACAGGTTTCACACCTTTAGCACCCTGACAGGTTTCTCTTCGTACGATCTCATTAATACGCGAATTTCACATCCTAATACTGATTCATGGAGCACTCATAGGCTTACTCTCCATATTACCATCGTCATAGTTAACCATATTGCGTCAGCAAAATTAAATTGCGTCTTGACTCATCCACATGTTCCAGCAAACTTCCAGTCCTTGTTCAAACATGTATTTTTCTTTTTGTATTCTGCTTTTATTTTTGTTATGCCACCTAATGCAGCCAACTCGGGTCCGCATTCTACTCATCACAACCAACATGGGTTCGTGATAGAGATGTACTACATCTTCAGGGTCTTGTCACACTGTTTTTATTTTTTTCTTGCTATTTTCTTGAATGTCTTGTTATTTTTCTCCTTATACTTTTTATCTTGTGAGGCTTCTACATCTCATCCTCAGCTGCATCCTCTTCTGCTGAGTTCCGACTTCCTTTAGATTCAACAGCATTATCTTCCACAGAGTATGAACCACCATTTATGTACGCCCCTTGTTCCACGGTCTCACTTCCTTGGTGTTGACGATGTCCTTTCTTCGGCTTACTCATGTTTCGAGTGATCACAAATACTTGTGGTGACCGATATCCACCATCTTCCCCAACAGTGACTTCAGTGGTATCCACTTGTGCCTCACTACTTAGATTACTTCTGAAGTCGTCGAACGATTTAGCAGTCGCCTCCGGGGGGTCCTCACTCTTATCCCTTTCTGGAGGACCATCTGCATTGGCATAAGCCGAGAAATCTGTTGCTTCAGTAGTCGCTGACATATTCTTTTTTTCTTCTTCTTTTTCTTCAAATGTAACTTGTTTCTTCGTTTTTTCTTGTATTTTTTTCTTTTCTTGATCCTCGTCCATAGTGAGTGATCTTTCCATGCAAAATGTATCATTTTCTTGTTTTCTTTTACACTTAAATGTGAACGCGGTGTCGCTTTCACATTGTTCGACAATGCCCCCCCTTTTCTCTCGACAGTGGCTGCAACGCACTGTGGGGTTAGGCGTTTAACTGTGCGGCTACTTGGTCCTTGGATAGTTCTCCGGACTTCAACTTGCTCCTCATTTCAGCCATCTCTTCTATGAACTTCCGACAATATTTCACATCATGGCAGACTGATTTACAGTGCTCACACGTCTGCAACTTCCAACATTTGTCTTTTTCATGTCCTCTTCGATTGCAATGTTCACACACCACGCCCCCCGTCATTATTATTAAGCGCACTCGTTCGTGCACCTCTGTCTTCATAATTAGAGCGTGACCGCTGCATAGTCTGTACTTCTCCGCCCATCACATTTACGCTGGGTTGCACATCTTCATATACCGCTTCAGCATCCTTGCGTGCATTCGCTTTCTTTCCTGGCCTTGTCAAACGTTCTTCATGCTTCGTCAACACCCTTTCCAATTCTTCAATATTATTGAAAGTCATATGCTGATATTGCATTTGTATGACACAATCATGAATAGTGTCAAAGAATTGATGGATGTGCTCTTCCAACAATGAGGTGTTACGGACATCTCGGAAGTCCATTCCAGCTCGTAACGCCGCGTCATTTAACCGGTATAGATAAGTGGTCGCTAGCTCGTCGTGTTTCTGTGTCAATTTGGAATACATAACCCGAGGCGAGACTTTATCCACTCAAAACTTCCGTTGAAACAAGTCTATCACTGTATCCCAATCATACTTCACGGTGTCTGCCAACTTTTCATACCACCAAGACGCCGTGTTCGTCAAGCTATCCAAAAACATTCCTAGCCGTTGATCGTCATCCCAACGTGAAATGTTTGCCACATGGAGAAATCTTGTTATCCATGCCCTTGCACTTCCCGCGTCTTGTCTATTACCGTCGAATGCCTTGATTTCTGTATTCTGGATAATGGCTGTGACAGGCTGACCAGATGATGCCCACATATTATGTCTTCCACTCGACATGCCATATCTTGATGATTTTGGTGGGTAGGGGTATGCTCTATCCGGAGCTGCCGATTTTCGGTGTGTCGCATTAGTCGCTCCTCTCGTAGTATCTGGCGTGCGACTAGCGGACAGAGATGCGGTAATTTTCGTCAACTCCTCCAAACTTAATGTCCGTCTTTTATCATTTGGACTAAATTTGCCACCACTGGGTCCTGTTGTTGCGACACTGGTCGTGGTGGTGACATGATCTCGTCTTCATCCGAGGAAAATTCCAACTTCTTCTGTACTCGACGTTCAGGTTTTGGTCTCCAATACACATTGTCCTCCAACTCATCGTCATTACACAGCTCCTGCATACCCGGTGGTTTAGACTCTTTCACCGGTGTGTGAGTGGTGTCTGCCACAATGTAATAACTTGGGCTGACATCCGTAGCCTCTTTCCGGTAAAACATCAAGGATGTTTCCCACTGGTTTTCCGCTAATAATAGTGACACCATCAGACCAATATCTTTTGCGGTACGATCCAGATTGAAGTCACATGCATTATCGAATTCTTCTCGTCGTACGAACTCATAGCCACAATTTCGAAGTAGCGTTCAATAGCTTCAATTGACTCTTTTAATCCCCCAAAATAAGTATGATCTTCTTTAACTCTAAAATTAGGGGCAGCTCTTGCCACCTTGCGAATCTCATATAATGAAAACCAACTATGTGAGTCCCCAGGTAGCTTCAGTACATGCCGTTGATACCGTGCCATTCTTGCACAGGCCTCAGAGAAAGTGTATGTTATCTCATGGTCCTCCTGAGAGCGCTGTAACTTAAAGACCAGCTGTTTCTCTCCCTCAGTAGACACTAAAGCCATTTTGTGTGTGGAATTGTATCAAGTCGACGTGAAGTCCCGGGTCGCGGCACCAGTTGTCGTGAAGGAACATAAATTTTCGAGGTTTACACTCAAAAACAACACAAGGAAGCGATACAATACAACTCTCTTGATTAAACTTCCCAGGCTCTTGATACTTACGTCCGAACCTTAATACAAAGCTACTGAAAATGGACACTTCCTGGTAATACTCAGGCTGCCCCTTAACTTAGGTAATCACAGAGGATCTTTATCACGCTTTAACACGCGTTCACTTAAAGGTGTTCTCGGTTTGTACTTAGTTTTTGTATAGGTTTAGAGAGAAGGTTTTGTTGGGTGGAGGTCGACTGGTCCCTAAGGGGGAAATTTGATTTTATTAAAAGTATTAAGAAATCTTATATCTACCTCCAGTATCTGTTCACCCTGTTACTTCTTGGTTACTTCAGCACTGGCTTCAATACCGAAAACTCACTTCATGGCCGACTACGACACCGTATACTCTTTATGTATGCTTTCCGTTTACACTTCACCATAAACTTCAGCCACTTCACCACAGGGTTTTAATCAAAGACCGGTTGACGGGCCGTGGGACATTGAATCTTTTTGACATTTACAAGCAACTAGATGGCGGTTGGAAGGAGCGGTAAGACGCATTGATCATGCATTAGAGTCATCAAGGACAAAAAATTCCAGCCCCTTGCATAAGTTCCCGTTCTTTGCGCTGCTTCATTACCAAGTCTCTCCATTTGCGCTGAGTAAGCTTCTGGAAAGTTTGAAGGAATTAAAGCGCAGCGCTGGCGCCGATGGAATACCAGACTTCACCGGCTACCATCGCAGAGTGCTCGTGATCCCTTGCGCACGTGTTATCCAGAGTCATTTAGATTAACACACAGAGATAAAAGTCGAGGAATTTGATGCGCAATGGATTCTACGTGATACTCCGACTCGATCCCGGTGTGTACGGTATACGGGAACCGATGATAATCTCCAGAAACGCAAAGAGCCACCGACCGCCTCCTTCGGACGCATCCTTTCCGGCTTCGAGGTCGTCGAGCAAGCGTCGTCTCAGATAAGCCAACAAATCCGTCACAGACACAGATAGAACCTATGTTCGTTGTCACTCATATTCGCTTCAAGGTACTAATGCGTGCACGCTCCAACTAATGAAAAAGTACTTATGCGTGAAATTCCACAACAAAACGGAAGTAGGACAGTGTAATAGCAGTAATACAACGTAAATCAACTTTATATTCCACTTTAATTCCACTTATCAATCCACGTAAACGAAACGAGACCGTAATTATATCCACACTCCACGTAACAGCGAACTTCCAGCTAATCGTCAACTGTACTTGTCCGCACTTGTGTACTTGTGTATAAAGAGTTCAAATTCGAAGTGATTTTATTAGTATTAAGATTAAGACTTAAACTAATGAAAGAGCTATTTGCCCCCCCCCCCCATTTTGGCTATTTGCCTTCCCCAAATTATTTCAGCCAATCAAATTTTACTCCGATACACTCACTCTAGGGAATTTGTCGAATGGTTCGATCGTACGATCGAATCATTCGCATCTTCAACGTGCGCTCGGCAAAGAGTTGCGAGGTTTTTACCACACCCAACGCATGCAGCGGTACGTACGCTTTGGTCCGCCGCAACGTCGGTGAGGGGTTGCAATTGCAGCCCCGCCGCCTTACGATGATCCGCGTAGCGGGCACATTGCCGTTTCACAATCTGGACGCTGGCGTCAAGGGGACTGCTGCTATATCGATCCCCTTGTCCATTCGATATCCATCGTGTGGATGACTTGCTCGCTCACGTTGACTTTATTATGTAGCATCTTTTCCGTTAAGTTGAGTCTTGACTCGAACTTTGTCCTGTCTGGAAGTGACGACACGAACATCCGCATTTGGAAAGCCGAAGCTTCCAAGAAACTTTCGAAGGTGCGCTCGCTTCATGCTTGTGGACGTTTGCGTGGTCAAAAATGTCTATCTAACGTTTTGTTTGCTTGGTTTCGCTTCGCATATATTATCTTTTGTAGGTCGCTCCGCCCGAGCGCCGTGGGATGGAGTACAACGAGTTGCCCAAGGAACGCTACCAGCACCTTCGTGAGATCAACCGTATCTCAATGTACGTTTCGCCATCGCTTCGCATATATTGTCTTTTGTAGGTCGCTCCGCCCGAGCGCCGTGGGATGGAGTACAACGAGTTGCCCAAGGAACGCTACCAGCACCTTCGTGAGATCAACCGTATCTCAATGTACGTTTCGCCATCACTTCACGTTTTGAGCTTGGGTCTCATTGATAACGATGTTGACGTGGTGTGCTTTTGCTTTCGTTCCGTGATGATTCTGCTATACGTCAGGCACCGGCACGTCCCTAAAGCCATTAAAAAGGCCCTTCAAACCAAGCGCGAGGTTAGTGCGCGCGACCAAAAGAAGATGGCGAATCGCCGTGCCCACGCGAAGGAGGGGGCGCTGCCCCACACTAATATACGAGAAAAAGTCGTTTTGAAGGAAATGGAATAGAACCTGCTACATGTCCGTCTGACAGACACAAAATTATTGCTGGAGAGCCCGTCGGGATCATTCATGCTGGTGCTCTCTTGGCGCAGGATCGCGGGGTTCCTCGGGCCTTCTACTTCGGACCCGTGTATTTACTACACTTGGTAAAAAATTGAACCCATAGGTAACAAACGACTCTCTCAACACACGTAAACGATTTGTTTGATTAGAAATCGAAAAGTCTCCCGATCTAAGTTTCGTGCGCGTGCTGTGCCCTCCTGTTGCCCCTCTGCCTGGTGCTGGCGTGCCCAATGTCGTGGCGGGTGGAATCCGCCCACCGTGCTGTTTTTGACGCGCGGCGCCCAGCACCAGGTCGTCTTTCGATTCGGTTGCTCGATCCCTTGCTGCCGTGCCGAATGTCTGAATGCAAAAGCGCTGCGGCCGGCCTCTTAAAAAAAACGCAAAAGTGTTCGTGCCCATCCTCGAGACACGCATCACCCACCGCCTCGGCAACGATCTTTTTCGCCAACGATTCGACACGAGCAAACAAGAAGGCATCACCCCCGCGTGTGTCTCTTGTGCGCCACGTGCACATAATGTCGTCTCTAGGTGCGACATAAGCAAGCCAACTTCTTATCCGCATCCTCAGAACCGACCCACGACACGTCAATGTCATACATACCCCGTGGCTTCAAATCCTTGACTTGATGCCCTGCTTGGCCCGCACTGACGATACAGGCATGGCGAGAGGAGGGGTGGTTGGTCCTTTTACGTCTCTGTACAGTGAGTGGATCGGAGTAAAATTTGATTGGCTGAAATAATTTTGGGGGGGCCAAATAGCCAAAATGGGGGGGGGGGCAAATAGCGCTTTCCTAAGCTAATAATTACTTTATTTAAACGACGACGACCCCCGACCTGTCACAAAGATGTTGTTGATGCCACATTGCGCACTTTCCTACCACACTTCTGTTTATATGAACAAGTGGTGTCCGACCCGTGCGTTATGCACGGGGCCTACCCTAGAGTATTCATACATGTAAGTTGGTGTACCTAACACAAGGTATGTGCTGCCCACTATATTTTCATCGAAAAGTCGCCGACGCGTAGTGCTACAGCAATTGCGCGTCCTTTCAACAACCTTAAGCCCCTCGGGCACCTATTAAATGCTCACACTGTGGGATGCAAGGACACACGCGTAAGAATCGAAAGTATACTCTCTTTGCTCCTCAACCCCATTGACCAGGAAGGAAGCATTCGAAGGAGATTTGTAAGCTCAACTTGTCTCTGTATCTTAACGTGTAGTTGAATACATAACGGGTTCCTTCCCAAAAATCGGTCAAGAATGATCACGTACGTGATCAGTGGATTTTGGGGTTTATCAGTGATCTTTGGGTTGGTCCAGTTTCCGCCATCTTGAGACTCATGAAACAATTCAAGTAGCCGAGGAAAGTTCCGATAAACCCCCACCACTCGCACTTGGATCTCTTTCATAAATACTTGACTCATCCATCGTCCCCCACGTCCTCTCGCTTATTGGGAGTCTTCCAGTCAAACGCGGCAATGTATCCAATCGCCGCCTCGAGCATCGTCGCATAGTATCCCGTTTCGCCAATCATCAACGCCGTGATCATCGTTTCACTAATCAAGTGACGCGCAACGATGACACTGCGTAAATGACAGCGCGCCAAGATAAAAATGAAGATCGGAAGGAAATCATCCGCTGCCATGACACTCTTCTCGTCTTTCACGCCATGTTCCTTGGCATGTGTCTCGTAGATACATCGCGCGACTTCCACGAGCACCGCAGCTTTCTCGGACGGTAGCGAGTAATTATCCATGGAATCAAGCAGTGCAATCGCCGACTGCCATTCACTCGACGACTGATGCGACGGTCGAATCTCCAAGAAACGCTGCGATTTCGATGCTACCAACGCTCGCAGACGCTCGAATCGCTCCTCTTCTTCCACTCGGAGGCTACGGCCAGAAGTCGAACCGGCTTCCAAGAGCTGGTAAATCACTTCCTGCAATGGAATAAACGTCCGTCGTTCCAGTTTATACAGCGCCGCCCGACGAACCAGCGCCCACTCGTCATCTGTCGGTGCTCGTTGACTATTGAGAGCTTCCTGCTCCAGCTCTTGAGACGTTCGTGCGTTCGCCACGTTCGATAAATGCGTCATGATCATCTCCAACGATCGTTCCAAGAAGAATCGATAATTCTTGAGCGCCAAAAGACTGCGCGCATCCTGCAGTGTCGTCACCGTCTCCGTGGACGTCGCAGAGCACGCACTCGCACGTCCAGCCTCCTCCTTCTCCACTTCAAAGTACCCACTGGGCGCACACGGCTCCGATCGTCGGATCCAGCCTGACGCATAGAGACTCGTCGTGGACTGCTCATATTTCCGACGAAACGTGGTCAAAAAGGTGCGAATATGGTGTTGCATGGTCCGACTCGCCAGGAATTGGTCGCACGCACGTAGCAACGCACGCATCGTCGCGGACGCCGAGCTCACGGCACTCAAGACACCTCCTGGTTTCGCATGCAACGAGGCCCAGAGACATAGCCTGTCGCCGCGATGTCGACTCGTTCGTCCGTGCAACGCGTCGTCGTCGTCGTCCACGTCGTCCACACACGCAGCGTCTCCATGCGCATGACTGATGTTCCCCCACTCATCTCGAAACGAGCTGCCAAGGGCCATGGCCTCGGCACTGAGCATGCGTCGATGCGCGACACTCTCGCGTAGATCAAAGTACGGTCCTGCCTTATCAATCCGTCCTTGCGAGCAATACGAATCGCGACAGAGCAGTGCTTCTTCAATACAATACATCCAATTCTCCCGATCGCGTAGCTGCATGGCTTGCAAGAGCAACGTATACTCAGGTCCAACTTGAATCGCAAAACTTGCATCGCGGCCATTCGCCACATGCACATCCACGTAATGCACACGCGTCTTTGGATGAAAGAGCAGCACTTCGCCCTTTAATTTCGAACAGCTCGCGTCCGTGTAATACCGCAACACAGACTTGTGCAGCACAAAGTACCGCAGTTTCCAATTCTTGCGCACGTGGCCACGTTTTCGTAGCCAGCCACTCATGGAATCAAGAAACGCATCGTCAAAGGCACTGGACGACGTCCCGTCGGTGCCACCCGTGCGAGGGACCGTCCGCAAGCGTCGATACCGCACCCATTTGCGTCGTCGCACGCGCAGCCGTTTGCCCGCTGACGTCGTGGGCGACGTCGACAAGAGTTCCGGACTCGGGGACATCAGGTCGATGGATTTCCCACGCTGTCGCATGGATGGACGCGGGTAAAAGTGCGAGAAACTCGAGGCATAGTGCCATCCATCCGAGGATGCGTCCGTCTCTAGCGGGACGTCCAGATGCCACGGACTGATCCATTCCCATTGGCACGAGACCGTGCCCGTGCTCGTCTCACTCGCGCGCGCCATGGCGTGGCCCACGTCGTTGCTCCGGGTCGCGGATTTCGTCCGTCGAGGGCCAACGGCTGCGGTCGCTTCGTGCTCGAACGAGGGCGGTGCCGGGAGCGAAATGTCGGTGGGAAACGTCCACGACGACGACCATGCGAGCGTCACGTCGTCGTCGTCGTCCGTTGCTTGCATCGAACGAGGACGCACGACGAGCCGCACGTACTTTTCGGGATCGAGCGGGAGCAAGTGGCCTTTGGAGCCCCATCCCATAAGCAGCTGATACCGTTGATGTTCATAGACTTGCTCCGCCACCACGAGATGCCGCGGCGGCGGGGGGTGGTGGACGCTTGGAGGCCGCGGGACGTTGGGAAAGGCACGACCATAGAGAGACGGAAGAGGGGCGGGAGATTCTTCTTCTTCTTCTTCGGGTACATTCGGACCACCTTGCACGCCCCCCACCGCCACGGGCTTGTTGGTGCTGCGACTGCTGCTGCTGCTGCTGCTGGGCGTCACGTCGAGAGTGGCTAGGAAGGAATGGGACGCGAGACTCCGCGTGGACGACGTGGAGAGACTTTGAATACTGTTCGAGCGCGACGACGATGGCGTGGACGCGACCGCAAACCAGTACGACGCGTCGCGCGCACTCACGGGCGGCGCCTCGGAGGCGGCCATGGCGGGTTTGGATACTACCAGGGAATCGGTTGTTTGAAAACAGCAACAAAAGCCGGCCCCTCTTTTTCAAAAGTCACAAAAGCCGCCCCCTTTTTGTCAAAATCACAACAGTCACCCCCTTCTTGATAGGGTCACAAAAACCGCCCCCTTATTGACAAAAGGTCACAAAAGCCGGCCCCTTTTTGTCTAAAGGTCACAAAGGACGCTTCCTTTTGTTAGATCACAACAGCCACCCCCTTTTTTACAATACCACAAAAGCTGCCCCCTCTTAGTCAAAAGTCAAAAAAGCAGCCCCCTTTCTGAAAACGTAAAAAGAGTCGCCCCGTTTTTGACAAAAGGTCACAAATGTCGGCCCCTTTATGTAAAGGTGACAAAAGCCACCCCCTTTTTGACAAAGGTGGCAAAAGTTGTCTCCTTTTAGCCACCCCTTTATATCAAAGATGAAAAAAAAAAGCCCCACTCTTTTTGACAAATATCACAAAAGCCTTCACCTTTTGAAAAATGGTCGCAAAGGCCACACCCTTTTAACAAAAGGTCACAAAAGCCGCACTCTTTTTGTCAAAAAGGTCACAAAAACCACCCTCTTTTGACAAATGGTCACAAAAGCCGGCCCCCTGTATGTCAAAGTCACAAAACCACCCCCTTTTGACAAAAGCTCGCAAAAGCCGCCCCCTTTTTGATAAAAGGTCACAAAATTAGGCCCTTTTTGACAAAAATCACAAAAGTTGCCCCTTTTTGTCAAAAGTCACAAAAGACCCACCCTTTTTGTCAAATGTCACAGGAACCCACGTGACATATTTCCAGTTGAACTCGACCGCAGCAAGAAATAACTGTAACAAGCTGTTCTGCTTAAGTTCGGTTTTTTAACAGAAGCTCCTGCTCGTGCCTATCATCACTGGTAGGCCTTTTAACGCTGATCAAACATCAGCTTTTCTACAGTCTGACGCGTATCTGAATCCATCTCAGCGAGCTTAGAATGCTGAGGTTGAACTTTTTGCGTGTCCATCTCGGCGTCTCTTGGATAATGGTTTTCCACCACTACGTTTGATTGTCTTTGTGCAGGTAGATGCGAATACGATTGCCATCTTCTAGTGTTAAAAAGATGTCATCTACCTTCACTTTCTTGTAAAGACGTCCCTCTACAAACGTCTCACCACCACGGAGACCGACCTTAAGCTTCCCAGCACGAATTTCAACGTCAACCTCTCGTTATTTGGTGTCTTAGGAACCGCGAAGTTAACTTGATTTTCCTGTAACGTTTTGAGTTCAAACCTACTCAGTCTTTCCTCTATTGCCATTGAGCGCTGCAGGTATCGAGAAGAACCGTTAGATAAGAGAGACTGCTTACTAAGAGCAAAAAAGCAGCCCGCGTACGTGGTCCATTATCTTAATTATTTTCGTTTGCAGCAGCGCTCGTTATTTGAGGTGTCTTCTCGACTGGACTGGTGTTTCACTGTCGGTAATTCCTCAACGCGCAGTGGGTGCTCGACCTCCTCTTTCGGTTCCTTCGTCAGACTCTTCTCCATCTCCACCTTGCGTCACTTACGCTTTTCGACGCTCTTTTTTTCTGCCTCCTGCTATCTTTTATGAAATCTATCCTTCTCGGCTAGTGACGCTTGTCTACGCACACTCCTCAGAACCGTATCTTCAATCACCTGTTGATCGGCTCCCGAGAAAAAATCGGTCAACACCCCGCTTCGACTGCGCGATGGTCAGTCACATACTGTCGAAAGCGGTCTGCCTCGCCCATAACTTCCAAACACATTATAGGAAATATAAGTATCACACAACACAAGGTCACAAGCGTCAAACAAACAAACAAAGACCTTGTCCAAGTTGAAACAATTACGTTTTCATGCGCCCCTAGATACCGAAGGAGTCGAATCTCGCATGTATGGGTCGCATCCCATCCATACCCAGCCAGCCATGGGGGTGATCTTTTAAATGCCCAACATCTCATTCGTATCCGTGTTGCGAATGGAGCACACAACGTTATAAGAGCCTTGGCCGATGGCACGAATGGGGTCGTACTTGATATAAACGTTAAAAGTACACCTGTGGATGGTTAAGATGTTCGCGTTAAGCACTGGCCTTTGAATGTTTTGACTTAATTGACGCGGTTACTTGCTGATGAGGCGTAACCCTAACAGAATCGTGGGTTCAGTAGGAAGTAAGATCCTCTAAATTAATCACTTTCGAATATTCCATAAAAAAATATTAAATCCGAGAATTGGTATTATGTTATGTATAATCCTGATTTCGGATACCTGGTGTCTGATTCTGACTTCTGACTTCTGATATCTGGTATCTAACTTCAATATTGATGTGAAACACATAAAAATGAAGTAGAAGGAAACAAGTGCCGCTAAACCAATCACTTCCGACTATTCAATCAACAATTTTTTAATCTTTATTTCGGATACATGTTGCTTTATTCTGACTTCTGATATCTGATATCTAGATGTGATTTTTATATGAACCAGCAAGTAGTAGGAAGTAAGCTCCGCTAAATCAATCACTTCAGCATAATTCATTAACAACTTATTAACCTTGATTTTGGACGTATGGTGTCCTATCCTGACTTCTTATATCAAATATCCTACATTGAATTTGATGTGTTTCACATATAAATTAAGTAGTAGAGGTAAGCTCTGCTAAATCAATCACTTCCGCATATTCCATCAACAACTTATTGATCTTGATTTCGGATACCTGGTGTCTGATCTAGACTCCTGATATCTGATATCTAACTTCGATTTTGGTGTGTTTCACATATAAATCAAGTAGTAGAAGTTAAGCTCCACTAAATCAATCACTTCCGAATATTCAATCAACATTGCCTGGTGTCTGATTCTGTTTTCTGTCATTTAATTTCTGATTTGATGTGTACCACATGTTAATTACGTACTAGGTAGTTAGCTCCTCTAATCAATCACTTCAGAATAGTCCATTAACAACTCATTAACCTTGATATCGTTTCAACTGTAGTGCCAATTCACTTTCAGATGTCACGCCCAAACTTTAAGTTTTTCCTTTCCAACTTTCATACCTTGGGGCACTTCAAGAAAAATGTCATATTCATGCTCTGTCTTGGCATTGGAATATGTACTCGGTACATCACGTGGCGAGCAGAAACACTCCAAATCTGAGCCAACATGAGAATTACTTTGACTTATTTTTATCTCCATCACTTTCGAGAACGTGAAACAATAATCTTCTCCATAAATGCGCTTCTCGCCTCTCGCAACCAAACGCGCTTTCTGCAGCTCGATTGTTCCATCTTATTTAAGCTTGTTTTTATAAAACCACTTAGTCGGGAGAAGTACTTTATTTGGTTTGCGCCGTACAAGTTTACAAGCTTCCAATTCTTCGCGAAATTCAGCTCAGCCTGCTCGACACCCATCCACATATCCGCATTTGCTCCCTCATGCGCTTGCCTGTAATTCTTTGCGTCCAGCACTTCAAAAATCAAATTCTTTCCAGTGTCCAAATTTTTGTAACTGCGTACACGTACAGTGCACTTTCCTCACCCGAAACTTTGTTATTTTCAACCGTTGTGTCGGTTTAGTTTCATTTCCATTTGAGATTTTGTTTTTTTTCTTTCTTGTACGTGAGTATTTTAACTTTTTTTCCTTTTTGTGTTTTCTTCTTCTTTCTGTTTGACTTCCTGGTACTACAAACCGCCCCTTGCTCTATGCTTCTTACTGGATTTCGAGCATCCAATCCAACTTCTTGCTCCTTGATCTCTGTGAGCCTTCCAGTTTCTTGATTTCGCTGAATTTTCCAAAGTTCAGTTCTTCTTTGCCAGCGTCATCTAGACTTCTGGTTATCCTGTCACTTGCATCTTTATCGAGGGTCTTGATACCGGTGACGTGTCTGTTGATCGTAGCAACTTTGGCCTTGATCAATAAAACTTTCTATTCTTTTGTTTCATCCAATTTTGCCTAGGATCAAGGCATGTCCGCGTGCTTTGCGAGGGTTTCCTTTTTGGTTCTCTCCTACCAATCAAGGAGATCCAAAAATAACAAAGTCCGTCAAGATTGGCCTTTTTCCAGTTAACATTTCTATAGGAGATAATCTCCCTGGGTTAGCTCGAGTTGGAGTGCGGTTGAGCATGTATGTAGCCTACTCAGAGTGCGACGCCAGACCCAAACATCATACACAGAACCATGAAAAACATGGTTCGTTTGATTCTTTCAAATGTACCATTAGAGGCTGCGTTTACAGCCTCGGTAACTGTCTCCTATTCTCAGTCTGTTTTCAAAACAGATCCACGTCCCGATATTCTCCACCTCCATCCGTTCTTAACACGTGGACACGACAACCAAATTCATTTTCAAACCAAGAAATGAAATGTTCAAACAGTTTCGCTATCTTTTGTACAAGCGGAAAATATTTGCGCAAATATTTCCTGAAATCGACAAAAACAACCAAAAACCGATTTCCGCGTCTATCTTTTTGCTTATCGGACCTTTAATCTCACTGAAAATCACACCTCCAACGCGATCTTCGGGAGAATTTTTCCCAAATCATGCCTCGGTTGTTTCCAATCGACGCTTTGCCTTCATCTCAGGTCAGACAGTTTGGCGCTTCGTTATCGGTAAGCAATATGCCTGACCTGGGGTCTCCTGCTAGCTTTTCAACCGTTTCATACGCTAGACACGTGTAAATGTTGTAAACTTCTTCTTTGAGCTTCACTAGCTTGTTGGCCTCAACATTATTTAACCCCATATTTGCAAATTTGCTCGTAGTTCCATTCGGTTTGCCGCTTGATAAATTTGCCACAAAAATTCCACCATAAGTTTCAATTCGAAACAACACATCACCTTTTAAAATCATATTCATGATATCACCACTATCGTTCTGGCGCACCTTTTTCACGTAGCCTTTCGAACGATATGTGAGTTTTGGAGCATACTAAGACTCCGTTAACTCGATAACCAATGGGTGACTCCCATTCGTCCTCAACGTGATTTTTCCGACTTTAGTAGCCGTAGCAACCACCATAAGGGAGTGCAAATGTATCTCCTTGGCTGCAATCAATAGCGTATTCGAGCAAGTTTGCATTCGCCACAAGGTGGTTACTCCTAAAATATCAATGACCCATAAATTTTACTATGGTATTCCGCTGAGACGTCCTTCTGTCTTGCAACATTGTTGTGTTCAATGGTCGATAACACCAGCTTTTTCAACCCATTTCCTCCATTTTTCTTGCTGTGCGTTTTGGACTGGTTTCTCGAGTTTTTCTTGCGCCTTTTAGTGCGGTTTCGTATGTTCTTATGAAGCGGCTTTGACTCTATCATATGAAGCAAACTCGCTTTTATTCAGTGGTAACCACTGAATTTGCGTGCAACCTAGCAAGGGTTCTTACTTTAAATCCGTCATCCGCCAACTCTTGTGTCCATGCAATTATCTCTTGGGTAAGACTTAGGTAACTCCTGTCTCGTAGAATCGTATCTAGGCATGGGGACAATCTTGAGCTGTGGGGCTACGAACTTTACGACGGTCTCCACTGTTAACTTTTCACTTGACCCACTTTCTCGAGCCAGAGCAACTAAACAAAGATAATGTTCATTCCACGTTCTGATCAAACTTTTCCATCGCAAGCTACATCGCTGCTTGATGATGTGATCTATTGTGGAGAAGCGTGCCCAACATTTGGCACAATTCTGGTCAAGTTTCGTCAAGGAATTTGGTCTAATTTCGGATTGGCTTAAACAAGGGGGGCTTTTCATCCTATCAGACTCAAGAAGTGTCAAGAACGCAAGTTTTGGTAAGTCACCCGACTTTGGGTATTTTACATATTTTTGTGTGGGTACATTTAGGGACTATAGGGTAGTAGTATTTTAGTTGTGGTTTTTCCAAGTAAGAAGTCTTTTGGTTATGGATTTGCCTAAAAAAGTAGAAATCCTTTGGTCTTGGTTCACACCACAGCTAGGGGTCGCCGTTCTTCCCTTTTCGTACACTAGTCGCCTCCGCCCGCCGCGGAGTGTTTGGGGGCAGAGGGTCCAATTATCCCCTCTCGCCCATTATACCCGGTCTGGACGCGCCGCACGCGCACTTTGGCCTACCGGAAGTCCCTCGACGGGAGTACGATTTGGCGATCTCAATACCTCAACTCAAGTACGTTTGGAACGTGCTATTCACTGGATTGGTCTTGGCGTTGAGATATCGTTTGTGGAGTCTCACGAGCATATTGGGTATTTACGCGGAAATATTGGCTTGTTTTAATATTGGTTGGAAACTAGACCGGTTTTGGTCTTATTTCGTATTGGTCAGGGGCTAGACCGGAACGGTCGGTCTACCCTCTATTATTTCGTATTGGTCAGGTCTTGATCATTTGGACGATCGACCTATTGGAAGTTATCTCTTGGAAGTGTTTTTGGTCTGTTTGTGTCTGGGGTGAAGAGTTCCGCCCCAGAGATACCTACCCAGATCGGTCTTCTATATTCAAGACCGCTTCGATTCAATCTGCGATCCCGATCCACCGAGTGTGTAACTAGCCCATTCCATCGGGTACACAAGGTGAGATGGACACTAAAAAGTAGGACCAAGTGGGTTCTGATGACGACCGGTCGTCTTCTTGCAGCGGACGATCGGACCAGATCTCGAGTGGTGGTCCGCGGAGTACCCCCTCCGAAAGTTGGAAGGCTGGGCGCGATGGTGGTAGTCAGGTTATCGATGCTAATGTTTTCGATTTCGAACTTGACTCCACCACAATGGTGCGTGTTCCCGGATCACTTGGTGATCGTGGATATCACCGTGCTGATATTCCATCAAAAATTGGATTCGAAGATTTGAATGATTTGAATATGGAGTCGTTCTGGAGAGGACGTAAGGAAAGGCTATCGCCTTACGTTATCGTTGTTGATAAAGATGGCGATGTCCGATCTGGCCTGGTGGAGGACCAGATCGGGATTAATAAGTTTGTTTCCTCCCCAAAAGGCTCCCACCGGAGCCGATCGGGACTATAGCAGGTCTTGCTATAGTTCCGGAAAGGATCAGGACCTTGGTCCTGATCCTATGTATATGAATGAAAAAAATGATGGAAAACTAAAAGATGAAAATTACTTGGAGGCTGACTGGAACGATCCGGTCTACCTCGCTAAAGTCCCCAAGGTTCCCAGAAAAGGGCTTGGAATGCCACCCGACGAAGACGACTTCGAAGAAAAGTCGAAGGTCGGGGATGAGGCTATCACCGAACAAGACCTGGACAAGATGTATTATGTTTTTGAATTGAAGCGATTTGTTCGCCAAAACCAGGTCTTTCGGGTGTTGGACCTCCATATCCCCGACCGTCTTCTCGGTCCCACTACCGAGCCGATCCAGAGTGATCGACCATTACTGCTCGTCAAGAATTTGGTGGCGATGTTGGCGGAGGTTGGCATTAAAATGCAGAACCCCGTCGGTGTCAATAAATTGTTTGAATTTGATGCTTGGAGACTGGAGGCGTCGATGTCGGATCTCCACGACCGTTTGGTGCCACTGGTGGGGGCGGTTCGCTGCCCAACTCCCACCACGGCAATGAAGGTCGCCGAAGCCTCCACAGAGCTTGTTGACATTGGTTCCGATGATGAATCGATCTACCAGTCTCCACCGGCTTCTAACAGCTCATCAGAGTTGGAGACCGGTGTCGAGCGGATGACCATGGGGGTGGACCATGCCCGGTCTGAACAAAAAAAGGACATGCGGCAGCAAGGGGCTGCTTGCCAGTCGGGGCTCCAGCAAGCCCCACAGGCCTCAGTTCCGCAAAAGGAGGGTATCAACACGTTGCCCATGACGCCAGCCAACGTCCAAGCCATGATTGAGACGATGATGCAACGTTTCATGGAAGAACGGGTTAGACCACCTATGCGCCCACATGTCCAAGACCGGTCTACCTGTCAAGGTGTCAATGTTTGCAAAGATCTGGATATGGAATCGGTAACATCTATGGATAAGCCTATTAGAAGTGATAAACCAACCGGCAAGGGAAGGCACAAGCCGCAACCGGCAAGACCGCGTAGACCAAGCAAGACAAGTGACTGTGATATGGAGTCGGTCGGCGGTCTTGACGACCATGGTGGGTCAGATGGTACATGCGCAGGCAAGGTGCGCAAGTATAATCTAGCCTCCACTACTGCCTACGACTTTGGATCTGCTGCGATTCCGCGCATCCGTATGGCCGCGACGACCGACCTCAATGACTTCACCGGCAAGGATGCTGATGAAGACCAGGCCCGGTCTTGGTTCAGTCGGGTCAAGTCTGCGTTTCTGCGAGACCAGACCCCAAAAGGCGAACATTGTTTAATCTTCCGGGATTTGCTAAAAGGACCGGCTGCGAACTGTATTCAACAGTTGGGTCGGGGCGTCCGGTCTGACTGGGACCTGTTATGTGCGGAGCTTGAAGGTCAATATTGTAACTCCGGATTTTCAAGCGCCCGTAAGTACCACCATATGCAGAAGCGGGCCGAAGAAACACCGATCGAGTATTTGCATCGGTTGAACGTGGCTGCACTTCGCGCCGGCATAACAACCAAAGAGAATAACCCGCCGAACGGTGCCGCCTTAGAACATGTGGGTCACTATATTAGTACCCTTGACGATCAAGAACTGGCGGAACAGCTTACTCTACTGCGTCTTAAGGATGCGGAAGAAGTCGAACAGACCCTGCGGACGTTACAACAGTCGCGTAGTATGAGAGCGAAGACCGCTGGTGGATCAGGTCGCTATCGTTCCAAGACCCAGACCGATCCGGTCAAGAGTCCTTGGACCATACAGACCAGAGCGGTCAAGGCAATTGTAGCTGATGACAGCACGGGGTCAGAAGGGGAAAGTGGAAGTCCATCCAGCCAGGAGTCATCGGATGAAGACCAGTATCGTTACGTCTATGTTGCGGGACTTGCCCCGAAGACCAAGTCGAAGTCCGACCAGGTGGACCGGAAGAGAAGGAACGGAAGCAAGTCCGATCCAGACCGACCTCGTCAGAAGTGCTCCCACTGTGGGTCGAGCAAACATGATGGTCCAAACTGCTGGAAGAAGATGTTGTGCAAGAAGTGCGAGAGACGCGGCCACCCGACGGACCACTGCCTCTTCGTATGCAAGTCATGTGGAGAGATCCACGAGGCCGGCCACTGCAAGATTGAAGGATTTTTTAACATGATTCGCAAGTCGTACGTGCCGGACAAGCACGCGGGGATGCTGCCGCCGGACGCAGAAAAGATGTTAAGCTAGAACGCTCGCCAGGTTGGAATCTGGATCGAGCCGAGCGTTCTACGGTTCACATCTATGCATATGTCGGCAAGGAGGATAAGACCGACAATACACGTTCTATTCCAAATTGCGTCGACCGAGACCATCCGGTCTACTGTCTGAAGACCGATGAGTACTCCCGGACCAAGGTGGTTATGCAGTTGGACTTGCTGCCTGGAGAATCCCGCGGATACTGGAAGTGTCCCGTGCCTGATAAATTGTTCAAGCAGGCGAAAGCCTGTGGAAAGATTAATAACCAGAAAGCGACGATGTTGTTCGACTCTGGAGCTGAAGTCTCGATAATCGACTCCGCCTTTGCTCGTAAGGTCGGATGTCGTATAGACGATACCCAGAGACAAGAATGCGTCGGGATCGGTGAAAACTCTTATATGACCGAAGGAAGAACGCGTGTGAAAATTACTTTGTCGGGATCGCTGGTCTACTTTTCAGCGCTTGGGTTGGAAAGTTGGCTGGTTAGGACGCTTTAATAGGTATGGATTTCATGGTCCCAGCTGGTATTCGCCTAGACCTGTCACATGGAGTGCTTACACTCCCGGATGAGGTCCAGGTCCAGTTGGCTGGTCGAAGACCTCTGTATGGTTCGTATACCGATCTGGTCCGGTAGGACCAAGACCTCACTATCCCAGTTGGTCGGTCTGCCGATACCCCGGTTGATAAAGGTTTTCGTTCGAGGAAGTTGTGGTTGACCAGGGGCGATTGGTGGGTCTAGACCTTCGTAAAGAGTGCTGGTCGACGTGATTTTGTCCGTGTTACCAATATCGGTGACAAGCCGCTGACACTGGACAATAACACTATTGTCGGCATGTGGTTAGCAGAAGGGAAGGTACCAAGGAAGATGGGGTTCGTCTCGATTGGGTCGAGGCGGTATGTCAAGTGGCAAAACCTGGCGTACCAATCGACCACCGATCTTATCAGCAATGATGGGTCGGTGGAAGAGGATACCTCACCTTTAGTGGAAAGACCAAGTTATGTCACCCCAAAAAAGATGTTGGTCCGAAGAAAGGCGCCGCAGTCACCAGGAACGGTGGACCATCAGGTAGACGAGCCGAGGCTAGTCAACGTGGTGTCAGCATAAGACTAGGCGACAGCGGAGCAAGAAACGGAAGAAGGGGAACATGAAGTTGCTAGGTCAGACCATGACGGTATTCCTAATCAGACCGATATCAGTGAAGGACAGCCCGTCGATCAAGACCAGGGGCGTTCAGACGGTACAGATGGTCTAGGTGATATCACCCCAGAAGATGAACAAGTCTGTATACATGAAGGCGGGGAACAGTACATTCAGGATCTGGAAAGCCAAATGGCAGTCCTCCCTGAAGTGTATGCCGACTCTCCCGAAGTTACAATGGATGATTTACAAGTGGGTGGTCAAGACCTTAACAGTCCAGACCAGATCGAGCAGTTGAAGAATATCATATGGAAGAAAAGACATCTGCTGATCGGAAAGGGCAACGCCTTACCACCTGCAGCCCGTGGTGCGATTTGCGATATTGACGTTGGAGATGCCAAGCCGATTGCCCAGCGGTGTGGACGCGTGGCGCCACAGTACCGGGAGAAATTATCTGATCTGATTAAAGGACTGTTGGCTACCAATATTATTAAACCGTCGACCTCATCTTGGGCCTCGCCGATCGTGATTGTAATCAAGAAGAACGGCGTCGACATTAAGTTGTGCATCGACTATCGGCTGGTAAATCGGTTGACTAAACTCATGGTTTACCCGATGCCGCTGATTAATGATCTGTTGGAAGACCTCGACAAGACCTTGTGGTATTGTTAGCTGGACATGGCAAGTGGATTTTGGGTGGTCTCGATGACTGATCGAGCCCGTGAGATTTCCGCATTTGTGACACCGTTTGGTATTTTCGAGTGGAACCGTATGCCGTTCGGTCTGAAGAACGCACCCCAGATCTATCAAAGGTTGATAGACAACGCACTGTACGGACACTTCAAAATCAAGACCGATCGGGACCCTGCCGAAAGTTATGATGTGTTTACAGAGGGTGAACCCGATCGGGAAAGAAGACCGTCCGTTCTAGGGAGGCGGTCGTACATCGACAACATTCTGATACCTGCCTCGTCATGGAACGATCTGTGCGAGAAGATTGAACGATTGTTGGAGACATGCGACCTCTGGAACCTATCTATCAGCGCCATAAAAAGTTTTTGGGGTATGTCCAAGGTCGCCTATTTAGGTCATATGGTTTCGAACAATGGTCTAGAGGCTAATCCTAAGGACCTGGATTCGTTAAGCAACCTCCCGTTTCCCAAGTCTCTGAAGGCAATGCAGTCCTTCCTAGGATGTTTAAACTACTACAGCCGCTTCATCGAAGATTTTGCTATCTACGCGGATGTGTTGTATGAGCTCCGGGAAGTGGACTACCATATGTTGCGCGAAGAAGACCGGGCAACTTTACATGGGGGCGCCGACTGTGGTCTTGCTGCAGATTGTCCGCAAGTGGAGGCCGAAGACCATATGAAGCGTGCAAAGTTTTCTTTTGGTATGTTGAAGGCTAAGATGGTGACGGCACCGATTTTAAAGCATTTCGATCCCGAAAATGTCCCGACCATTATTGTATATGCTAGTCAGTGGGCCATTTCGGCCACTCTAGTACAAGATCATGATGGTGTGTACCATACGGTCACGTTCACGAGCAGAACGCTGAAGCCAAATGAAGTGAACTATGGAATTGTCGAGAAAGAAGTTCTGGCGTTGCTACGAATTCTGGATGTGTGTTACAACCTGCTGGTCGGCCGACCTATAAAGGTCCTGTCAAGGCGGTCTACTTTGGCCTGGCTATTATCAGCCAATGGGATGGACGGACGTCTAGGCAGATGGTCGGCGGTCTTGTCGCAGTGGACCCTCGAGGTCGTTAAGTGCACCAGGGGAGAGGAAGAGATATTGGTCACATTAGCTGCCAGTATCACCCCTCGGTCTGAAGTGGACGAGGCCTTTATAGCGATTGCCCCGAGGAAGCAACCTCGGCAGTCAGTTTCGAGACCGCCACCGACCGTCGACCATGATGAAGAGCTCTTGGTCTTAAGTTTTGACGGATCAGCAAGCGTGAAGAAGAAGGTCGGCGCCTATAGTGCCATATTGTGGAAGTTGCCGCAATGGTCTATAGTTGCAGCCGCTGCCGATTTCACGACGGATATTACTGTTAACGTGGCGGAGTACCGAGGTCTACTTCTATGTCTGGACCTGCTGTCGTCGCAAGATAAGGGGCGAGTCATCATATGTGGTGACTCCAACCTAGTGATCAGGCAGATCACCGGAGAGATCGACTGCAAGGCTCCACGGCTGAGGTCGTTAAATGATCGGGTAATGAAGGCATTGAAAAACCATCCCAACCACGAGCTGTTGCACGTGAAACGGGACTGGAACAGAAGCGCCGACTACCTCTCGACCAAGGCCATGCGAGACCAGACCGGGGCTACGATCACCGAGGAGGCCGTTCTTGATGAATTGATGAATATAAACAGGCTCCCCGAGGTGATCGGACCCAAGAACGCTCCGGACCAGGTGCATGTGATGGTCGCGACTAGACCGAAAGCTCGGAAGTCCCACCAACCGTTCCCAAAGGAACGGTTGAGTGAATCTGTTGTGCAACGACTAAGGGCAGAACGGATCCTCAAGGCGCAGGACGAAGAAGAATGGATTGTGAATTTGAAGACCTACCTGCGCGGTGAATTGTCTAAGTTGACGAATGGTCAAGCGAAAGAATGTGCAAAGATCGCAGACAGTTACGAAGTGGATGAGGATGGTTTACTATATTACTGCCGCGATGCCGACCAAGACAGTGCATACCGGGACCGATTGGCGCAATTGGTGATACCTGAGCTGCTGCAGCCGGATGTCCTCCATCACTACCATGTGAGTCTAGAAGGGGGACATCAGGTCATAGGCAGAACGTATCACAAGATCAGGTCCCACTTTCACTGGAGAGGTCTTTTCCGAAGTGTACAGAAATATGTGGGTTGTTGTACGGATTGCGAGACCGGAAAGGGTAAACCGGTAATCAAGGGGCGATCGCCCGGAAATATCGAAGCTACCTACCCTTTCCAGGTCATAGCGATGGACCATATACCGTCGCTGCCTAAATCGACATATGGCAATACTGAGTTGTTGATCTGGGTAGACCTGTTCACCGGTCTAGTTATTGCGAAGGCAATTGCGTCCCGGTCTGCCGAGCAGATCGCCAAAAGTTAAGAAGAATGCGTGTTCCGAAGGTTCGGCGACAGCGAGGTGTTCCGTTCGTTTAACAATATGCTGGGCCAGAAACATAGCGCGACGATGGCATATCGTCCGCAAGCGAATGTATCGGCAGAACGTATGGTACAAACTATTACAAGAGAAATCAAGATGTACGTTGCCGATCCAGACCAGCGCGATTGGGACGAATACGCAGCAAGGCTGGTGTTTGCACTCAACTCGTCCACCGATCGGGTCCGAGGAGAAACGCCTTCTTATCTTGCGTATGGATGGGACCCCCGGTCCACTCTTGAAGCCGCGATACCTATTGGCTGCACTCGGACCCGCAATCGTTATGCTCGACGTTGGCGCATGCAGGTCCAGAAACATTACCAGCATGCAAGAGAAATTGTCAACGAAAAGTTACGTCAAGCTACACAAGACCGGGCAGACCGGAACAACGACCAGGTCCAACCCCACGGTATAGAACCAGGGGCGAGGGTATGGTTGTACCTAGACCGAGTGAAGGAGGGCTATGCGAAGAATCTGGCTCACATGTGGCACGGTCCATTCCGTGTTGCCGAGCTGATTGGTGAACACGCTGCCCGTCTAGTAACAACCGGCACGGACTACAAGGTCTTCCCGATCGTACATGTGTCCAAGTTAAAACTGGTCCGAGAATTTCCTGATCGTCCCAAAATGCCCTGTCTAGTAGAAGAGGCAGAACGGTTTGATTTCGATGAAGCATTACTGCCGGAGGACAGTTGTGAACGACCGCTGGAGAAGGACGAATTTGAAGTGGAAAAGGTCTTAGATGTCCGATCGGTCAAGAAGACCAGGTTCGGCCGGACCCACCGAGAATATCTGGTCCGGTGGAAGGACCATGATGAAACAACTTGGATCGATGAGTCCGACCTGAACTGTGGAGCACTACTACGAGGATTCGAACGGTACCGAGTCAGTCGGAACCGTTTCGCAGTGATGCAGACCCATGAAGACCAAGACCAAGACATGCAGTAGAATCGGTCTTCCC
This sequence comes from Peronosclerospora sorghi, assembly GCA_026184515.1. NCBI lineage: Eukaryota > Oomycota > Peronosporomycetes > Peronosporales > Peronosporaceae > Peronosclerospora > Peronosclerospora sorghi. The sequence continues at coordinate 8,433,483 of CM047585.1, read as the reverse complement.
GACCGACGTGAAGAGGTGGAAGGTCTTGTGCCTCGTGTATTGTGTATTGTGAATATGTGACGAATTGGAATAGTGGAGTGACGAACGTGGATTGTTTTCTCGCGATGTAAGTGGAAAGGTTGGTGATGACGTGTCTAGTGCAACTATGGAGAAAGTGGTGGAATTAGCTCAAGTGATTTGATGACCGAACATGTGAAAAACAACGATGATATATATTTAGTGTTATCTGAACGACTACTTACGACCTCACTCGCCATCACCCCACAGACGGCCGACGGTCAACGACGGATGCTTTTCAACTTGGTCCTGGTACTGGTTACGCCAAGGTTCTTGTTGATCTAGTTGGACCAGAGCATCCTTGAGGTCCAAGACCGGTGTAGTGCACCCAAGACCGGGGTACCATGTGCCACCGTCAGCCAGCAGCCGGGTCTTCTCGACGCGACGCCGCGGCATATGAAGTACAACTGGATATAAGAACACATCGATGTCGCACTCGTGGGCCATCATCCCGTCCAAAACATATTGGTACAGGGACTGCCAGGCCTCACCCGCTCTGATCCGACGCCGCTTGCGCTTGTTCTGGATGGTCGCCAAGCCAGGGTCTTGCCGAATTCGTTCCGGGGGAAGCACCAGATAGTGGGATGCCTCCCAGATGGCTTGAGCGTGAGTGTTGTTATGTTCACCCGACTTATGAAAGCATTGGCCCACGGAGTCGAGTAGAAGAAGAACCCCACCTTGGGATGCTCGAAAATATTCCACGGCTCGTCAGCGTACAAGCAGGAGATCTGTGCCGACGTGATCAAGTCCGGCCGCCATTCCGACGCGGCAGGAACTTTCTTCGCCGGCGGGAAAAGCCAATGGTCTGGACGAGAGAAAGACCGGGCCAGGAGCTGCTTGGTCAGGGTGGACCGGCGTAAACAACCGATCTGCCCTGGCGACCACGGCAAAGTATCCTCACGCGTTCGTGGCGGAAGGGAAGAACTGTAGATTGCCACGTTGGCCAACAAAGCATCTTTGTAGATCTTGGACGTCCCAGGCAAGACCGTAGGTGTTGACTTTGTCGACGCATGAGGTGGTGGAACGCCACCATGCGGACCGGTCTTCTTGGTCTGGTCCGAAGTCGATGCAACTTGAACAAAACTTTCATGTGGACTTGTTCGCGACTTGGTTGGGATGGGGACAGCAGACTCCGAATCACCGGAGTCTTCGCTGGAGTCATCCCAGGACGAGACCTCTGAATACTTGGCACGGTCAGTACCGGCGGTCGAGGGCGCTTGATTTTTGGAAATGTTACTGTCGTCATCCTCGTCCGAGCTTGGTTCCATGATAAGCGCCTGCGTCTTGGCTCCCTTATGGGGCACCGCACTCTTCCCTTCAAGTTCAGGGTCGCGCGCTATGTCCCGCGCCCTCGAGCTACCCGGCGCGTCCGCGCGCTTCTTTGATTTGTGTGTAATTTCGGGCTGGAGAATTTTGGCCAATAAACGGCCTTGGTCTTGGTCCCGGTGTAGGTCCACCAAGGCGGCCGACGCAGACCGGTCTACGATGGAGGCAGCAACCGGATGCCGACGAGGACGCAACAGGTCAACCAAGCGCTGATGACATTATTTTAATACCGCCCGACGACCGTTCGCTTCCTGCGTCCAATCGTTCGACTTGCGTTCACAAGACCGGACCTCCTCGGTCTGGTCTTGAATCGAAATTCGGAGCTCGGTGAGACGCCTCTCGAGATCGTCGATTTGAACGCTCAACGTGGTCTGGTCCAGCAGGCCTTCCGCTTGCTGCTGTTGAACCAGCACAAGATGCTCCCGAAGATGAAGCTGATGAGCTTCCAAGCGGGTCAGCTTGTTGCGCGCGGTTATGAGTCCAGTCAGAACCTGACGCAGCTGGAGGTCATGCGTGTTCGACTGCCCATCGGCGGCAAGCAGGGCATTGATCGCCTTGCTGATGCCAGGAGGTATATGGGCTGGAGGTATACGGGCTGAAGACAAACGAAGGTTAGAACAGGTCCAAGGTGAAGACCGGACATTCATGCTTACGTTGTGTCGCCTGTTGAGCAATCTGCTCCTGGAGACGTGCGATCTCTTCAAGTGCGTCTTGCAACTGCACGTCGGTCCCGGTCTGATGCCCTGCCGATGTCTGAGGTGCAGTAGAACAATGGGAGCTGCCATACCGGACCGACCGGACGGGCGAAGTGACATGCGATGACGTGGTATGCAAGGTGCCTACAAGAACGGTCGTTAAGAAAACACAAGAAGGTCAAGTCCAGCAGTGCAAGTACCTGGAACGGATGAAGAAGATGGTTGCTCCATGTCAGGAAAGTCTGAATGACCAAGGTTTAACCGAGTTTGATGGACGAGGTCAGACCGTTGTCGTTGTGCGACACGGTCTGACTCGGGGGCGGCTGTGGAGAAGCGTGCCCAAAATTTGGCACAATTATGGTCAAGTTTCGTCAAGGCATTTGGTCTAATTTCGGATTGGCTTAAACAAGGGGGGCTTTTCAGCCTATCAGACTCAAGAAGTGTCAAGAACACAAGTTTTGGTGAGTCACCCGACTTTGGGTATTTTACATATTTTTGTGTGGGTACATTTAGGGACTATAGGGTAGTAGTATTTTAGTTGTGGTTTTTCCAAGTAAGAAGTCTTTTGGTTATGGATTTGCCTAAAAAAGTAGAAATCCTTTGGTCTTGGTTCACACCACAGCTAGGGGTCGCCGTTCTTCCCTTTTCGTACACTAGTCGCCTCCGCCCGCCGCGGAGTGTTTGGGGGCAGAGGGTCGAATTATCTACTCTCGCCCATTATACCCGGTCTGGACGCGCCGCACGCGCACTTTGGCCTACCGGAAGTCCCTCGACGGGAGTACGATTTGGAGATCTCAATACCTCAACTCAAGTACGTTTGGAACGTGCTATTCACTGGATTGGTCTTGGCGTTGAGATATCGTTTGTGGAGTCTCACGAGCATATTGGGTATTTACGCGGAAATATTGGCTTGTTTTAATATTGGTTGGAAAATAGACTGGTTTTGGTCTTATTTCGTATTGTTCAGGGGCTAGACCGGAACGGTCGGTCTACCCTCTATTATTTCGTATTGGTCAGGTCTTGATCGTTTGGACGATCGACCTATTGGAAGTTATCTCTTGGAAGTGTTTTTGGTCTGTTTGTGTCTGGGGTGAAAAGTTCCGCCTCAGAGATACCTACCCAGATCGGTCTTCTATATTCAAGACCGCTTCGATCCAATCTGCGATCCCGATCCACCGAGTGTGTAACTAGCCCATTCCATCGGGTACACAAGGTGAGATGGACACTAAACAATTGGACCAAGTGGGTTCTGATGACGACCGGTCGTCTGGTTGCAGCGGACGATCGGACCAGATCTCGAGTGGTGGTCCGCGGAGTACCTCCTCCGAAAGTTGGAAGGCTGGGCGCGATGGTGGTAGTCAGGTTATCGATGCTAATGTTTTCGATTTCGAACTTTACTCCACAACACTATCAACGCTAACATGTCACTAAAAGTCACTAAAGACGGTTGGGCGCGACTATTTCCACACCCCATTTGACTATTTCCACACCCCACTTTGACTATTTCCACACCCCACTTTGACTATTTCCACACACACACCCCCTTCACTTCATTACTTTCTGGACGCAATAAAACACGCTCAAACACGCTCAAACACGCTCAATACTGAAGGTGAGCGTCCTACAGACAGCACCCAAGCACTCTGGAAGGTTTTTTGGCGTTTGGAACGTGTCTGACTGGCGATGTTGTGTGCATGCATGGCGCCATGCCCCATGTCACCATGCCCCATGTCACCAGGATGGAGGAAGAACTGCGTCACGCCACCGAGATGCTGCGACATGCTGAAGAGAAGCGGGAGAAATGGAACCAACGTGTTAACACCCTAGCTGCGTTGTTGCGCAGTCACGGAACTGCCCTTCTGGAGCACACCAAAACACCTGCCACCAACTTGCCCATGCAATTCACCTCTGCGAATTTCCCGACCACCGCAGCCTCCACAACCTCCGAGACCTCCCCACCGCCTCTCTCCGAATGGTTTGACAGTGGTCTCACAAGCGAAGTCGAATCAAGCGATGGTACTTACGCGGAGAGTGTTGAGGACAACCCCATGAAGGACTCCAGCGACGAGTCCGACGACAATGTGCCAGCGACGCATGGTGAGGAGAGTGTTTTTGGTGTTGCCGCGTCGATCAAACGTGCACCCGCTGATTTTTGCTTGACCCTTCAGGGAGTGTTAATGGCAACACCATGGAAGACCCTAGAAACGACAATATCTTGGGGGCGAAAGGTGAACTGGCAGCAAACAAGGATGTGCCAGCAACACATGGTGATCAGAATGTTTTTGACGTCGCCGTGTCGCGCCAACGTGCATTGGCTGATTTTTGCTTGACCCTTTTAGGAATGGAACTGTCACTTCTCCCACCACCGACCAGCTTACAAGAGCAAACGTTTTCGTCCCGCAAGGAGATGGAACGGGCGTTCAACAATTTTGCTGCGACACAAGGATACGGAATCGTATGCAAAACTTCAAAAAAAAAACGAGGTCGATACGCCGTATTCTACCAGTGTGATCGTGGAGGAAAAACAAGAAACAGGCTTGGGCTGACTGAGGAGACGCGGAAGCGTGTTCCACGCAGCAAATGCAACGATTGCCCCTTTCTACTCATTGGAAAGGAACACGAAGCACACTGGGACTTCAAAGTGAAAAACGACAAACACAATCACGATCCGTCCACGCATCCATCGGCACATCCAGTTCACCTTCGTCTTCGGCCAGACATAAACAAAATCGTGGTAAACCCCTACGAGTCTGGGGTCAAGCCTCGCAATATTCAGTCGCACGTGAGGAAAGGGTGCAATGGAGTCGACATTCCAGCGAAAAAATCCACAATCGATGCCAAAAAGCAATTCAAACAAAGCTTGACGGACGCACGCCCATGGACGCGCTGATTCGCACATTCAGGGATTTGAACTTCACGGTGGAGACAACATTGACGCACAACACCAAGTAACGCATTTATTCTGGTCTCATACGCAATGCGCAAACCTTGCTCGGATATACAATAACGTGCTACTTGTTGATGCGACGTACAAGAAAAACGGTCCTCGACTCCCGCTGCTTCACGTTGTTTGTTGCACAGCCTTATACTCGACATTTTCTGTCGCATTCGTGTTCATGGCGAGCGAAAATGAGGAATCGTACAACATTGCGCTCACATTCATTCGGACGCTCTTCCATGCGGACGGTCAGCCTGTTGTTTTTTTTGTTGATCGGGAACTGGCGCTCATCTCGAGCATTTGCGCTGTCTTCCCGCAAGCCCAGATTCTTCTTTGCTATTGGCACATTGAGAAGAATATTATTAAACATTGCAAACCTTGTTTCAGGTTCAAAAACGGGATGCTGACCTGTCTTCCGATCAGAATGACGAATGGAACTGCTTTATGAAGCAGTGGAAAGCAGTAAGTCCGTAAGAGTTTCGTTCAAACTCAGTGTGTCTGTCAATTTGCTATTATAATTTTCAGCTCTCAAATTAGGTTGTTTACGCTAAACCGGAAACAGAATTTGACGAGCTATGGACGGCATTCCAGAATGCGTATTGCACGGAAGTCATCCAGTACATACAACAAACATGGATCGATCCTCATAAGCATCGATTTGTCCGCGCATGGACTGATCATGTGCAACACTTTGGGCATGCTGTGACTTCACGTGGGGAAAGTGCTCACCGCATGATCAAACACTATCTACCTCACAGCATGAACAACATTTTTGCTTGCTGCGACGGTTCCACCTGGCTGTCAGCAATTAAGTCGCAAATTACAATATTCAACGCCAGCAAGAATGCATGAAGATATGCACCTTTGCTCAGCCGAATCCGAGTGGAAAATTCTTTAGCTTTTGTAATACAGCTTGTGCTTGCACGCCAGCCTTCCATAGATGCCGACGACAATTGCTCGGTATCGTACAATCGCACTTGGGGTCTTTCATGCAAAAATGCCATCCGCGAAATGTTGGTGGCTCAACGTCCGCTTCATTTGAGCAACGTTCATACTCAATGGCACATTCACCGCGCATCACCGCCACTGCCGACTGCTTCCCAAGCTTGTAAAGATCAACTTCCGGATCTTCTTGATCAAGTCGCAATCTCGTTCCCGGCTCTAACCGACCATCAGCAGGCTACGGTAGTGAAGGAGCTGGCAAACCTCTCTCAGCAAGTGCCAGACGAGTTGAAATAACCTCCTTCTGTGCGAGGGAAGGGCCGGCCACGGAAAAAGGAAGACTCGACGCGACTGTAACCCTCCGGTTTTGAATATGTCGAGCCACCGATCACCAAAAAAGAAGAGGAGAAAAGTCACTTGCAGCGCCTGCAAGCAAGTTGGTCATCGTCGTGATTCTCAAAAAGTCTCGATGGCGGAGCACGTGAAGAAAAAGAAGGGCCATTTGGATACTGAGGGCAAGAAAGAAAAGGAAGCAGAACCTCATGACGCGGAGTGTACGGAGTCCCACTTGCCTGAAAAGGTGGTCACGGAAGCAACACGCGAGCCGCCGCCCAACCTTGTCGACTTGCCTGTGGACCTTCTGCAGCTGGGAGTCGAATTGTACAAGAACGTGGAAGGGGGTGGTAACTGTGGGTTCCGAGCATTGGCAGTGACGTTGGGGCTTCGTGAAGACGATTGGGTTATATTTCGCCAAGAGATGGTTACGCAGATGGAGGCGCGGGCCGACTTTTACATGAAAACATTTGGCACCGAACGATTTATGAACTTGCTTTCCAGCACTGGAAAATGCAAGTCTCCATCTGCAACACAGGACTGGTTCAGCCTGACATATCACGGAATCATTGCGGCAAACGCGTATCGTCGACCGCTGGTTGTATTTGAAAACAACGGAGCGTTTGCCGGTATTTCACATATGTACTTTCCGGACACGATGGAAAGCCGGATGCCAATTGCCATCCTCTTCAACGATAGCCACTTCAAATCTGTAACAAAGCTTGCCAAGGCCTGCCCATTGCCACCGATTCTCGAAACCCTCTCGCCAATTCCAGCCACAAATTACGAAATTGCGCATCTGGCATCGTGTCGCACCTGGTTCGCACGACGGCTCGAGTCGTGGCCGGATGCAGCAGAAATTGCCTGCCAGCATAGAGAGAAGTACGGCATTCCTGAAGAAGGTCAATCACCCGAGTCTGCCATCAATATCGATAATTAGAAACAATGTCAATGTTTTTGTTTTTTTTTTCGATCGAAAATTTGTGAGGGGTGTGGAAATAGTCAAAGTGGGGTGTGGAAATAGTCAAATGGGTTGTGGAAATAGTCGCGCCCAAGACGGTTAGTTTTTTTTCGGTCTACCTAGAATAGAAGATAATGTGGTCAGCAAAAAGAATTTCCTTCTAACGAGCATAAGCAACAAAGCGTGCTGGAATCGAGCGCTTACTACAATGCATACTGCTAGCAAGATGATGTAAAATGTCCACGCTCTGGCCAGGACACGTGCTCAAAGGACCCAGCTGGGTGCTGTTGGAAGAGTGTGCAGCCATTTTTGGCTTTGCACTCTTCCGGAATGGTGGAATCCCATTGGCTGTTTGCATTGGTATACATTTTGCATGTTTACGGCGGTTACTGATTTAAGTCGCGTTAGGTACCGGATAGCTACTTAAGTAGCCTTAAATAATATATACTTTTCCTTTTGCTTTTATATAGTGAGTACGCCTACTGAACTTCTCTACGGCTACGGCGCGCGCGCACCAGTTTGACACCTTCCACTGATCCTCCCACGCTGAAACTTTATCAGCAGGTGAG
>CM047585.1:8376231-8425652 GCA_026184515.1 Peronosclerospora sorghi | reverse complement strand
TGATCGTGCGAAGTGAACGCAACGTTTTCTGTGCTATTTTAACAGGTGCATGCGTGCTGTTTTGTGTAGACTGGGAAATCGGTTAACATGGAGCACGTTCCTAAACCAAAAGTCATGGAAGCATCGGATGTTGTGGTTAAAGTCACTGCGTGTTCATTGATCCCTAATTCGCTACAGACGTAAGTGGAAGTGCTTCTAGGTTGGAGAAAGACCAAGTTCTAGGTAGTGAAGGTGTCGGCGTTGTCGACAGCATGGAGGCAGACGTACAGAAACTGATAGAGTGCGCCCGGGTTGCTATCAGCTTTGTGTTGGCATGCGGTAATTGCAAGCCCTTGTTGTCGACAAGAGTATGCAGCATGCAACTGCACCAATGCATCTCAGGAGTTCCAAAAGACTTGCGGAGGCTGGGCTTCTGCTGCTGTGCTGGGTAGTACTCGGATGCTTGCTAACGTTCCTGGTGTACAAGCCGAATATGTTCGTGTACCATACGCCGATATAAACTGCTTCAAGCTGCCATCAGGTGTGACTGATGACAAGGCACTATTAGGAGTGGAGACCATTGTTAAAGCACACCGGTGCTGTTGCGGTAATTAATGCGACTGGCAGCTCAACGTATAGTGGTGTTTTTGCGAAGTTAGAAAAAACGATCGGGATAGATAAGCAGCCAGAGCTGACTATGCTAAAGGAGCTGCTCATAATTGTCCGTAAGTGTGGCCACATTTCGATTGTATCGGACTATATGTCCTCCGTGGAATCGTTTCCCATTGGCGATGTCGCCATGCAGAGCGTCACTGTGCACGCAGGACGCGCGCCTGCTCAAAAATACTTTCCCCAGGTACTAAAACTAAAGTTTTAGATTATTACTTGCCGGCAACCAGGGCATTTTGTGAATTTAATTGAAAAAGCAGGGCATATTCTGAAGTACGCGTCAAAATAAAAAAAGCGTCCTATGTTGTGAAATACTGCCAAAAAGTGTCCTGTTCTATATAATTTCCCTAAAATATAACTCTATGCCCAAGTCCAAAAACCGCTAGGAAGCGTCAGCGCAAAAAATTATGGGATCTGAAAAAGTTAATGGCGATAGGGAATAACAAGATCAGAATTTGCCAGCGACTCGAAAGAGAAGGCCGCGTCACAGGAATAAACGTGGTCATCCGCAAAAGCCTCCAGCAAAGAAATCAATTGCATACAGAAACGTATACCTGACTACGATTAAGTCCGTGTCGCAAGACGTTGGAGGACAAGCACAGGAGCAGGATGGAGAAGTATGTAAGAAACTGCTGGAAGAAGTTCACGATCTTGTAAGGCAGGAAAAAAGGAGCCAAGACAAACTCATTGAAAAGTTTAAAAAACATTCTCACGATTTCGAAACGTGCTGACGAGGAGCGCAAAAGCGCAACATGGAGGTTGAATGTCCAAAGTCTAACTAACTAGCCAATCCATAAACTTACGTGGAAATATTGCATTGAAAATTACTATGGTCGGCAACCTAGTATGCGAAGTAAGTGAAACTACGGGGATGTTTATTAATGTACTTTTATCTTCACGTTCTTGTTCCAGTACTCTATATTTCTAATAGTCCACTTGGAATGCTAATGTTGTTTCGTCGGATAGAGTATAAGTACATGTTTCAAACTGATCCATAAGTTATTTCTACGCAAAAAGGCAGTGAAGATTGGGGCTCTAAGAAAGATCACGTGATTGTGTAGTGGCGAGACAGCGGGTCTTGTAGATCGATGGATTCGTGGTTGCTTTCTTCTTTCTTCCATTATAGTCTCGAATAGTTGCATTTCGCTCAACGCGAGCCGTAAGGCTTCGTCTGAAAGATAATCAGCAGGATGAGGGCCATAGCCATAATAACGATTAGTCCTACCAGGAATTGAATGCATTGCCTAAAACTGTCAGCTTCCTGGTCAGCTTCGGTCGAGTTTACCCTTCTTCGCACCAAGTAGCCCACCTCCATGTCTGACTCAGACGCGACATCCGACGCGGACGACTTGTTGCAGCAAGGCAACACTGACGGTAAACATACCAACGATCGTGTGTTCGCGTTTCTTTTCTGCTGAAAACTTGGTGTACGTCCTTGTGGTACCGGCCTCTTAGTCCACTCGGGGCTGCGGAACCACGGTAAAGGGTATATCTCCTCCTCTGACTTTGTCAGCAGCACCGTGCGCTCAGTGCGAGCTGTCGCTCCCTTGGACGCACTAGTCGTTGGTACCACGTCTATGAACATCGATCTTACTTCGGTCGTACAAGGTGGATCTGCATGGTGCGCATCAGCAGCCACCATGTCAGCTGGGTCTTACCCTATTAATCTTTCGCGTACGTACAAAAACGAAAAGCCATAAATACCTGCGAAACTGCGAAAAACGATTTTATTACAGCAATCGATTTTAACAGTTTTTTCACATGGCTTTTTACGCCGTTGCCTTTGCCAAGTACGCGTCATGTAGCTTCTTCTGCTTCTCCTGCTCCTTCTTGAGCTTCTTGCGCTGATTCTTTGTTAGTTCTTCACCCAATGCATTGTGCGTCGGCAGGCCGTCGTCATCGAACTTCGAATAGAGTTGGGGCTGGCTTTTAAACATTTCAGCCGGCACGACCTTCATCTTTTCCATCTTCAGCGCCACTTGCTGCATTTGTGCGTCTTTTCGACTTGTAGTGGTACTCGACGCAATGCCACTAAATGCCTCACCGCCACCGTCGCGGAGAGCAACGATCTGATTAAGAACTTTCCTGTCCTTAGTCGAGTCCTGGTCCAGCACGAAATATCCAATGCGCTCGAACTGCACAATCGTCTCGAGATTCTTGGCGTAGGACTCGGGATCTACACGTGCTGAACGATACACGCGCTCCGAATTCTTGGAGTCTACAAACGACTCCCAGTCCTTCACGTCGCTCGGTAACTCGGGGACCGTGAATAGGTGCGAATATACACGCACCTCCACCTCTGGGCTCGTTATCGGCACCCAAGAGAGTACGCCCTTGGCTTTGGCCGCATTTGTCCAGTCCATCTGGCCCAGGATCTTGGTCACCCGACCGCTCGCATCTGTCTCCAGCTTTGTGCATGTGAACGGAAACGCGTACTTAAGACGTACTTGTTTGTTTGGTGCCACGCCATAGTAATCTTTTGCATCCTCCGTTCGCACATCACTGCGGTCGAGCAATAGTGTCTGTGTTAAATGCACGTGGTGGTACGCTGTACCGCCGTGGCGATCAACATCCTGTGGATAGTCTGGGACGCGCAACAAGAGCGCAGTCTTGTCAGGGACGTCGTGGAAGTTTTCAATTACGAGCTCCACAGGGTCAAGCACAGCCAGCACACGCTTTGAGGCATCACCAAGTAGATTGCGAGCGACAGAGTAGAGTCGATCGATCTGGATGGTCGATTGGACGCGGGTAACTCCGATCTCTTTACAAAACTGTTTAATGATTTCTGGTGTAAACCCGCGGCGACGTAGCCCATTGAGCGTGCCCATGCGCGGATCGTCCCAGCCACGAACCTTGTTGGACAGGACAAGTTTGAGCAGTTTGCGCTTGCTCAGGACCGTGTACGTCATGCATAAGCGCGCAAACTCGTACACATTTGGTTTGAACAAGTCCAATTCGTGCAGCAGCCAATAGTAGGATTCGCGGCGCGTCTCAAACTCGAGGGTGCAGATCGAGTAGTCAACGTGCTCTAGAGCATCCACAATGCAATGCGTGTAATCATACGTGGGGTAAATACACCACTTGTCGCCAACGTGCGGGTGGGGCACGAACTTAATGCGATAGGCCACGTGGTCCCACATATTGGGATTAGGACTGCAAAGATCCATCTTCATACGCAGACAGGCCTCGCCTTCGTCGTACAGCCCCAATCGCATTCTTTCAAAATCTACTAAATTCTCGGCAACGGGTCGCGAGCGGTACGGCGATCGGGCGGCCGCCGGCACATCTTGCTCGTCTTTGGGGCCAGGCGTAGCGTGGTATTGCTGCAACACAAGGCGAGAGGCCTCAATCTCTGCCTTGCTTTGGTGGCATACAAATGCTTTGCCTTTGCGAATAAGCTTGAGCGCGAGCTCGTACAGTTCCTGGAAATACTGACTGCTATACGTGATCTTAATGGGAGTATACCCCATCCATTGGACATTGTTAGCAATCGCATCAATGTACTCTGGGCTCTCAGCCTCTGGATTAGTGTCGTCGTAGCGGAGATACGTCTCACGCTTTTCGAGTGGCACGCTCAGTTTCTCAAACGCCTCGTAGAAATTCATATGCATCGACTTGGCGTGGCCCACGTGCAGATATCCGTTAGGTTCGGGTGGGAAACGCGTCCGCACCTTGCCCTTTGTCACGTGCGCGTGCTCAGCAAGCTGCTCCGGTGTGTTCTTGGCCAGCAGCAGGTCCCGTGCCTCTAAGGCGGTCGTGGTCGGCGTGAGGTTCACCATCGATAAAGGAGTTCCAAAAGCTCGTAGATAAGAAGTGAATGGCGTGATGAGATCACACCCATACAAACATCAAGTGAACATATGTAATTATTGCTTAGATAGTGCAAGCTACCATCGATTCAATGACTGAATTGGCAGCTTCTTCACTTCGTCCTAAATGCCTGTACGAGTGTGTGTGTCTCTGTCCACTTTACTACTTTTTAGCGAAAGAAACCCTCAGGGTGTCTGTTGGTGTAAGCTTAAATCCAAAAAGTCCCTGTAACGCGATGGCAGCCTGTGCCTCGTCACCAAACTCTACGAACGCTAGTCCCTTTTTACCTGGCACCATGCGCACCTCCTACAAAAGCATAGGCATATCATAACCGGTTAACAAACAAACTAGTCGAGTCGATTTCGATACTCGATCAGAAACCGCACCTTAAAGCCCTGATACTGCTTAAACAGGACGCTCAGCATCTCCTTGTTGCACGATTCGGGTAACTCCTGCAGGAACAAAATATTGTTCGGTACAGTCTGCACCGGCGGCGGCAAAGAAGACGCGCCTTTTGATCCTGCTGCGCTTCCGTTTGCACCCGTCTGCTTCTTGACCGTCACTTGCTGTGCGGGCTTTGGCTCACGCTTCCGCTTCTCACGCGGGACAAACGTTCCCTCGCGACGGGCGATCACATCGGCCTTCTCCTTGGCAAAATGGATACTCACTGGCTTCTCAAACATCATAGAGCCATTGGAAGCACGTAACGCGTTCGTCGCGCTTGCAATATCGTCAAATGTAACCCATGCTTGACCACGCAGTCGCCGAGCGCGGCCCATGACGATCTCTAAGATTTTGCCGTGCTGCGAGAGTGCCGCATAGAGTGCAACCTTCATGCGATCGACTTTGATCTTGTCATTTAGGTTGTTTAGATACAGGGTGTGGTTTGGCGGCGTAACTGCGGCGGCAGGTGGAGCGGCGGCAGCGTCAGTCATTTCCTGGGCGTAACCACAAACGTAACCCGCTTGTCGAATAGAAAACGTAAGCTTATCTTTCAAAAAAATCTACATTCTACCAATCGTGCGATGTGCTTGAGCCACGTCTTACAAAATGTCGCAGTATTTCCGAAATATGAATATGTAACAGCAATACAGCCTTGCGGTGAGAAGGACTGATTAAAAACGCTAGGCACTTGATCAGCGTCACTAACGGCGCACTGATTGCCGACTCTCGAAGGGGGCCCTCCACTAGTCTTCTCCTTATTCACTTGTGTACCCGTCGGCTTAGGTGGGTTACGCTCTTACTGGTCAGCGTGAAGGTGAGTGAGTGAGAAGGTGAGGTATATTTAAGTACGCGTACGACTTAGTAAATACTGTCGACAGGCAACAAAGTTACCGTGGCGACTATACTTCAAATATTTCAAATGACTTGTCCTCGGACAGCCGCGCGCCGTCGCGCAAAGTCTCGCTTCGATATGACCAGGTTTCGTGGCGTCGCCGCGGGTCCCTGGGGTTCGTGGAGTTCTGCTTGAGAGGTCGCTAGCCAATGGTTGACATCATTGTCGAGGAATGCCGCAGCCTCCTTCACCATACCTGCCTCCCCGTCAGCGTGCACTTGAGTTGAGGCATCGGTGTCCATAGCAATATTTGCCATTCGATCCGCCATTTTGCTGTATGTGCGATAGTGATGTTGTGGGGAAGCGAAGGCAAAATTTTGGCCACCTTCTGTCAACGGCGTGCCGATCAGCTGGTCAGCGATCGGATTGGTGGAAACAAGGGGGTCTTTTAAGCCTATCATGTGCAAGGAGTGTCAAGCACACGGATTTTGGTAAGTCACATGGCATTGCGTGTATTTTACATATTTTAGTGTTTGGTACATATTGGGACCGTAAGGTTAGTGAAAAAGAAATAAATTGGTCTTGGATTGGAAAAGTGGCTAAGAGGTCCTAAGAGACTCTCCAAAAGTTTGGTTTTCTAAGTCGCCTTCGCACGTCGCGGAGTGTTTGGGGGCAGAGGGTCGAGTAATCCCCTCCTGCCCATTATACCCGGCCGGGGCGCGTCGCAGACGCATTTGGCCCGCCGGAAGTCCTTCGACAGGAGTATCCATTGGCTGACTTCTCACAAGTTTAAGTCACGTACGTTTGGAATGTACTAACATATGGATTGGTCTTTACGTGGAGATATCGTTTGTGGAATTCACGAACATATTGGATCTTTACGTGGACATATTGGTTTACTATAACATTGGTTGGAGTTTAGACCGGCTTTGGTCTTCTCTCATATTGGTCAGGGGCTAGACCAGTTGAGTGGTCTACCCTCTATTATCTCGTATTGGTTGGGTCTAGATCGATTGGACGGTCGACCCATTGGACTATACATATTTCAAGTGTAACTGGTCTACAAGTACCCAGGGTGAAGAGTTCCGCCCAGGGTACACCCCCCCAGTACGGTCTGCATACTATCAGACCCAAGTCAACCAGCGAAACGATCCACCGAGTGTTGAACTAGCCCATTCCATAGGGTACAAAAGGTGAGATGGCAACGCAAGATCAATCGTACCAGGCGTCTTCTGTTGATGATCGGTCGTCTGCTAGCAGCGGACGATCAGATCGGATCGGAAGCGAAGGTCCGCGGGGTACCCCCCCGTAAGTTGGAAGGCTGGTCACGATGGTGGTCAGGTTCTCGACACAACTGTGTTCGATTTTGAACTTGACTCCACCACAATGTTGCGCGTGCCCGGATTCGAACCAGGGATATATATCACCGAGATGATGTCCGGTCAAAAGTTGACTTAATTGATTTAAATGTGGAATCGTTCTGGAGAGGACATAAGGAAAAGCTGTCACCTTATGTTCTCGTTGTTGATAAAGATGGCGATGTCCGATCTGGCCGGGTGGAGGACCAGATCGGGATTAATAAGTTTTTTCCTCCCCATAAGGCTCCAACCGGAGCCGATCGGGACTATAGCAAGTTTTGCTATAGTTCCGGAAAGGATCATGACTTTTGTCCTGATCCTATGCATTTACATGGAAAAATGGATGGAATAAAAAATGAGAACCAATCGGAGGCTGATCGGAACGATCCGATCCACATGCCTAAGGTCCCCAAGCAAAGGCTAGGAATGCCGCCCGAGGATGACGACTTGGAAGAAAAGTCGCAGGTCGGGGATGGGTCATTGACGAACAAGACCTGACCAGGATGTATTACATCCACGAGTTGAAGCGATTTATTCGTGAAGACCAGGTCATGCAAATTTTGAACCCCCAGATCCCTGATCGCCTCCTCGGACCCACTACCGAGCCGATCCAGAGTGATCGACCACTGCTGCTGGTGAAAAACCTGCTGGCGATGTTGGCTGAGGTCGGCATAAAAGTGTAGAACCCGGCCAACGTCCACAAGCTGTTTGATCTGGACACTCGCAGGATGGAGCTGTCGATGTCGACTCTCCATGATCATTTGGTGCCGTTGGTGGGGGCGGTTCGCCGCCCAACTCCCACCATGGCATTGAAGGTTGCTGAAGACACGGCAGCACATGAAGATGCGTGCTCCGATGATAAATCGGTATATCAGTCTCCACCTTCCTCTAACAGCTCATCGGAGTTGGAGGTCGGTGTTGAGCGGATGACCATGGGGGCAGATCATACCCCACGGGAGCATAAATAGGACGTGTGGCAGCATGGGGCTGCATGCCGGTCGGGGCCCCAGGAGCCCCCACAGGTGCCAGTACCTCCAAAGGAGGATACCCACACGTTGCCCATGACCCAAGCTAACGTCCAAGCCATGTTTGAAGCAATGATGGAGCGTTTCATGGGAGATCGATGCAGATCACCTCCGCGCCCTCATGCTCAGGACCGATCTGCCCGGCAAAATGTCAATATTTGCCGGGATGTAGATATGGAGTCAGTAGCATCAGTGGACAAGGCCACTCGAGGTGTTAAACCAATTGGCAAAGGAAGACGCAAGCCACAACCAGCTCGATCGCGCCGATCAAGCAAGAACGGTGATTATGACATGGAGTCGATCGGCGATCCGGATGACCACTATGGGTCAGACGGAGCAGCTGCGGGAAGAACGCGCAGGGCTAATCTAGCCTCCACGACCGCTTTTAATTTCGGATCTACTGCGATCCCGCGCTTTCGCATGGCTACGACTACTGATCTCAAGGATTTCACCGGAAAGGACACCGACGAGGAGCAGGCCAGGTCGTGGTTTGGTCTGGTCAAGTCTGCTTTATTACGGGATCAGACACCAAAAAAGGAACGGTGTTTGATCTTTAGAGATCTGCTGAAAGGACCGGCAGCGAACTGGGTCCAACAGTTGAGTCGGGATGTCCGGTCTGACTGGGATCTGCTATGTTCAGAGTTTGAGGGGCAGTACTGCAACTCCGGATTCTCCAGCGCCCGCAAATATCATCACATGCAGAAGCGGGGCGACGAGACGCCGATCGAGTACTTACATCGTCTGAATGTGGCTGCAATTCGCGCCGGCATAGTGATCAAGGAAGGCAACCCGCCGACCGGTGTCGCTTTGGAACACGTGGGTCACTATATTAGTACCCTTGATGACCAGGAGCTGGCAGATCAGCTCACCCTATTGCGCCTAAAGGATGTGGGAGAAGTGGAGCAGACGTTGCGAACGTTGAAACACTCCCGCAGCATGAGATAAAAGGGCGCCGTTGGATCAGGTCGTTACAGATCCAAGACCCAGACCGATCCGGTGAAGAGACCCTGACCAGATCGGCCCGTGCTGTTAAGGCAATCGTAGCTGAGGACAGCACTGGATTGGAAGAGGAAAGCAGCAACCAGTCCAGTCGGGAGTCAGACGAGGATCAGTACCGTAACATCTTCGTCGCGGAACCTTCCCCGAAAACCAGATCGACGCCTGACCAGGCATATCGGAAGGGCAGGAGCGGAAACAAGTCTGACCCGGACCGACCCCGCAAGAAGTGTTCTCACTGCGGGTCAAGCAAGCATGATGATCGGGGCTGCTGGAAGAAGTTAATATGCAAGAAATGCGAAAGACGCGGCCACCCCACCGATCACTGCCTTTTCGTGTGCAAGTCATGTGGAGAGATCCACGAGGCCGGCCAGTGCAAGATGGAAGATTTTTTCAATCTGATGCGCAAATGGTATGTGCCGAACAAGCACGCGGGGATGCTTCCACCGGACGTGGAAAAGATGTTAAACTAGAACGATCGCCAGGTTGGAATCTGGATCGATCCGAGCGGTCTACGTTTGGCATCTATGCATATTTCGGCAAGGAGAATAAAACCTACAATACATGTTCTGTTCTCAATTGCATCGATCGGGAACATCCGGTCTACAGTCTCACGACCGATGAATATTTCCGATCGAAGGTGGTCATGCAGCTAGATCTGCTGCCTGGAGAGTCTCGCAGATACTGGAAGTATCATGCGCCCAACAAATGGTTTAAGCAGGCGAAAGCCTGTGGTAAGATAAATAACCAAAAAGTGACGATGTTGTTCGACTCTGGGGCTGAAGTCTCGATTATTGACTCCGCCTTTGCTCGTACGGTCGGATGTCGTATAGACGATACCCAGAGACAAGAATGCGTCGGGATCGGTGAAAATTCTTATATGACCGAAGGAAGGACGCGCGTGAAGATCACCCTATCGGGTTCGTTGGTCTACTTCTTCAGTGCTTGGGTTGGTAAGCTGGCCGGTCAGGATGCCCTGTTAGGCATGGATTTCATGGTGTCGGCGGGTATTCGCCTTGATCTGTCTCATGGAGTGCTTACACTACCGGATGAGGTCCAGATCCAGTTATCTGGTCGGCGGCCCCTATACGGATCGTACACCGATTTGGTCAGGTGGGATCAAGATGTCACCATTCCAGTCGGCCAATCCGCTGACACCCGGTCGACAAAGGTTTTCGTTCAAGGAAGTTATGGGTGACCAGGGGCGATCGGTGGGTGTCGACTTTTGTGAAGAGCGCGCCGGCCGACATGATTTTGTCCGAGTCACTAATATCGGTGACAAGCCGCTTACGCTCGACAACAACACGATTGTTGGCATGTGGCTGGCAGAAAGGAAAGTGCCAAGGAAGATGGGGTTCGTCTCGATCGGATCGAGACGGTATGTTGAGTGGCAGAACTTGGCATACCAAGCGACCACCGATCTGGTCAGCAATGATGGATCGGTGGAAGAAGATACCTCACCTATGGTGGAACGACCCAGCTATGTAACCCCTAGGAAGATGCTAGTTCGAAGAAAGGCACTGCAGGCGCAGGATACGGTGGACCATCAAGTAGATGAGCCAAAGTTCGTTAACGTGGTGGCGACACAAGAACAGGCGACATCGGAGACGCAAATAGAAAAAGGGAAGCATGGCGAGACTGGGGATGACCATGATGG
Source organism: Peronosclerospora sorghi (assembly GCA_026184515.1). Classification (NCBI taxonomy): domain Eukaryota; phylum Oomycota; class Peronosporomycetes; order Peronosporales; family Peronosporaceae; genus Peronosclerospora; species Peronosclerospora sorghi. The sequence continues at coordinate 8,414,882 of CM047585.1, read as the reverse complement.
CACGCTTGAGCAGGTCGATGTCGGTGAAGGGCAGCCCGCTGATCGGGAACAGCAGTGCTCAGCCGATCAAGACGGTTTGGGTGTTATTGCCCCGGAAGATGGCCAGGTCTGCATCCATGAGGGCGGGGACCAATACATTCAGGAGTTGGAGATCCAGATGGCAGTCCTCCCTGAAGTGTCTGCTGACTCGCCCGAGGTTACTATGGACGATCTGCAAGTGGGTGATCGGGATCTCAACAGTCCCGATCAGATCGATCAGCTAAAGCAGATCATATGAAAGAAGAAACATCTGCTGATCGGTAAAGGCAATGCCTTACCCCTGCTGCTCGCGGAGAGATTTGTGACATCGACGTTGGAGATGCCAAGCCGATCGACCAGCGATGCCAACGTGTGGCGCCACAGTACCGCGAAAAATTGTCTGACCTTATTAAAGGACTGTTGGCTACCAAGATCATCAGACCGTCGACCTCGCCATGGGCCTCACCGATCGTGATCGTGATCAAGAAGAACGGTGTCGACATCAGGTTGTGTATCGACTATCGGTTGGTAAATCGGTTGACCAAGCTTATGGTGTACCCGATGCCGCTGATCAGCGATCTACTAGAAGACCTTGACAAGACTCTGTGGTATTGCTCACTAGACATGGCAAGTGGATTTTGGGTGGTTTTGATGACCGATCGAGATCGAGAGATATCCGCATTTGTTACGCCGTTCGGTCTGTTCGAGTGGAACCGTATGCCGTTCGGATTGAAGAATGCGCCCCAGCACTGTATGGACATTTCAAGATCAGCACCGATCAGGACCTCACCAAAAATAAGGATGTATTTACAGAGGGTGAACCTGACCGGGAGAGGAGACCGTCCGTTCTGGGAAGGCGATCGTATATCGACGACATTCTGATCCCTGCCTCGTCATGGAGCGATCTGTGCGAGAAGGTCGAACGTTTGTTGGAGACATGCGATCGCTGGAACCTGTCGATCAGTGCTGTGAAAAGTTATTGGGGCATGTCCAAGGTCGCCTATTTGGGTCATATGGTGTCGATCAATGGGCTGGAGGACAATCCCAAAGATCTGGAATCACTGAACAACCTCCCGTTTCCCAGATCGCTGAAGGCAATACAGTCCTTCTTGGGAAGCCTAAATTACTACAGCCGCTTCATTGAAGACTTTGAGATCTACGCGGCCGTGCTGTACGAGCTCCGGGAAGCCGACTACCATATGTTGCGCGAAGAAGATCGGGCAACTTTACGGGAGGGCAGCGACTCTGATCTGCCCGCAGATTGTCCGCAAGTGGAGGCAGAGGATTACATGAGGCGTACAAAGGTTGCTTTCGGTATGCTAAAGGCCAAGATGGCGACGGCACCGATTCTCAAGCACTTCCATCCGGAGAAAATGCCGATCGTCATTGTGTATGCTAGTAAGTAGGCCATTTCGGCCACTCTAGTACAAGAATATGATGGAGCGTACCACCCGGTCACTTTAAGAGCCGGACATTGAAGCCGAACGAGGTCAACTATGGGATCGTCGAAAAAGAAGTTCTGGATTTACTACGGATCTTGGATGTGTGCTACAACCTACTGGTCGGCCGATCTATAAAGGTCCTTTCAAGAAAGTCGACATTGGCCTGGTTATTATCAGCCAATGGGATGGACGGTCGTCTCGGCAGATCGTCAGCTATCTTGTCGCAGTGGTCTCTCGAGGTCGTCAACTGCACCAAGGGAGAGGAAGAGATATTGGCCACATTAGCTGCCAGTATCACCCCTCGGTCCGAAGTGGATGAGGCTTTAGTGGCGATTGCCCCAAGGAAGCAACCTCGACAGTCAATCTCGCAGCCGCCGCCGACCGTAGATCAGGATGAGGAACTCCTGGTCTTGAGTTTTGACGGGTCGGCCAGCGTGAAGAAGAAGGTCGGCTCCTATAGTGCCATACTGTGGAAGTTACCACAATGGTCTATAGTCGCAGCCGCCACCGATTTCACGCCTGACATAACGGTTAACGAGGCAGAATATCGGGGTCTACTTCTATGTCTTGATCTGCTGTCATCACAACAGAAAGGGCGGATCATCATATGTGGTGACTCCAACCTAGTGATAAGGCAGATCACCGGGGAGATCGACTGCAAGGCGCCACGGTTAAAGTTGCTAAATGATCGGGTGATGAAAGCGCTGAAAGACTACCCCACCCACGAGCTATTGCACGTGAAACGGTACTGGAACAGAAGCGCCGACCACCTATTGACCCAAGCCATGCGAGACCATACCGGGGCGACAATCACCGAGGAAGCCGTTTTACAGGAACTTATGGACATAAACAGGCTCCCGGAGGTGATCCCGGAGGTGATAAGCCCAAGGACAGCCCTGGTCAGGTGCATGTGATGGCAGCAACCAGATCGCGAGCTCGGAAGTCTCGCCGATCGTTCCCCAAGGAAAGACTGAGTGAGTACGCTGTACAACAGCTAAGGGCGGAACGGATCCTCAAGGCGCAGGACGAAGAAGAGTGGATCGTCAACCTGAAGGCTTATCTGCGCGGTGAATTGTCCAAGTTGACAAATGGTCAGGTGAAAGAGTGTGCCAAGATCGCGGACAGTTACGATGTGGATGAAAATGGATTGCTATATTACTGCCGCGACACTGATCAAGACAGTGCCGATCGAGATCGACTGGCGAAACTGGTGATCCCTGAGTTGCTGCAGCCGGATGTCCTTCATCACTACCATGTGAGTCTAGAAGGGGGACATCAAGGCATAGGCAGAACATATCACAAGATCAGGGCCCACTTTCACTGGAGAGGACTTTTTCGAAGCGTGCAGAAATATGTGGGCTGTTGCACGGATTGCGAGACCGGAAAGGGCAGACCGATAATCAAGGGCCGATCGCCCGAAAATATCGAGGCTACCTACCCTTTCCAGGTAATAGCGATGTACCATATACCGTCACTGCCCAGATCGACACGCGGCAACACTGAGCTGCTGATCTGGGTCGACCTATTCACCGGTCTGGTGATTGCAAAGACTAGTGCATCCCGATCTGCGGAGCAGATCGCCCAGAGTTACGAAGAATGCGTGTTTAGAAGGTTCGGCGCCAGCGAAGTTATCAGACACGATCTGGAACCCGGTTTTATGGCCGAGGTGTTCCGGTCGTTCAATAACATGCTAGGTCAGAAACAGAGTGCGACGATGGCATATCGTCCGCAAGCGAACGGATCGGCTGAACGCATGGTTCAGACAATAACAAGGGCGATCAAGATGTATGTGGCCGACCCAGACCAACGTGACTGGGATGAGTATGCAGAAAGACTGGTATTCGCACTCAACTCTTCAACCTATCGGGTCCGAGGATAGACGCCTTTCTATCTGCCGTATGCATGGGACCCTCGATCAACACTTGAAGCGGCGATACCAATTGGCTGCACTCGGACCCGTGATCGCGATGCCCCCAGTTGGCGTATGCAGGTCCAGAAGCACTATCAACATGCGAAGGAAGTCGTCAACGAAAAGTTGCGTCAGGCCACACAAGATCGAGCAGATCGGAATAACGATCAGGTCCGACCTCACGGTATTGAACCAGGGACGAGGGTCTGGTTATACCTCGATCGGGTCAAGGAAGGTTATGCAAGGAAGTTGGCTCATATGTGGCACGGTCCTTTCCGTGTAGCAGAGCTTATCGGTGAGCATGCTGCCCGTCTGATCACGATCGGCACGGATTATAAAGTTTTTCCGATCGTGCATGTGTCCAAAGTGAAGCTGGTCAGAGAGTTCCCCGATCGGCCCAAAACACCCTGTCTGGTGGATGAAGCGGAGAGATTCGATTTTGATGAAGCTCTGCTGCCGGAGGACAGTTGGGAGAGGCCATTGGAGGAGGACGAATTCGAGGTGGAGAAGGTGCTAGATGTCCGATCGGTCAAGAAGACACGTTTCGGTCGTACCCACCGAGAATATCTGGTCCGGTGGAAAGATCATGATGAAGCAACTTGGATCGATGAACTTGATCTAAATTGTGGATCACTGCTACGAGAGTTCAAGCGAGAACGAGTCAGTCGGAATCGCTTCGCAGTGATGCAGACTCATGAAGATGCAGACCAAGACACGCAGTAGCACCGATAAGACCGATCGGTGTGAATATGTGTAAGGTCTGAATTATTGTGAACATATGATAAACTGTGATGAACTGGAGTAGTGGAGTGACGAACGTGATGATGATTTTCGCGATGTGAATGGAACTGTATATGATAACGTGTTGGTGCAAGTTTGGATAAAGTGATGAATTTTGGTCAAGTTACCAGGTGATCAAGAAGTTTGAAAGAATGATGACATATATTATGAATTATCTGGTCAGCTATTACCGTATCAAGATTCGCAATCACCCCACAGGCGACCGATAGTAAGAGCCGGGTGATCTACAATCTGGTCCTGGAACTGATTACGCCAAGGCTCCTTCCGATCCATCTGGATCAAGGCGTCCTTCAGATCTGCAACTGGCTCGTCACAGCGGAAGCCGGGATACCAGATGCCATCCTCAGCTAACGCCCCGGAGCTCTCGATGCGACGCTTGGCCATGTGAAGAAACACTGGATATAAGAAAACGTCGAGGTCGCACTCGCGGGCCAACATCCCTTCCAGTACAAACTGGCATAGGATCAGCCAGGCCTCGCCCGCTCGATTCCGGCGCTGTTTCCGGAGCTTCCGATACAGGATCAAGTCTACGTCGCGCAACTTCTGACCCGCGGGAAGGATGAGGTAATGGGTGGATTCCCATATCGCTTGGCAGTGGGCTGCATTGAAAGTCCGAAGTCGATCCAAGAGCGAATCGACCCAAGGAGTTGACGCAAATATCGAGTCCAACTTGGCGCTGATGAACACTTTCCATGGCTGATATGCATACAAACGGGCGATATGTGGTGCTGTAACCAGGTCCACCCGCCATGCAGATGGGTCAGGAGTCTTCGGAGCTGGAGGGAAGAGCCAAAAGTCGGGTCGGGACAGAAACCGGACGAGACCTCGTTTGGTCAGGGCTGACCGGTGCAAGCTACCGATCTGCCCCGGTGACCACGGCATAATGGCGTCGAAAGTCCGCGATGGGAGAGGTAGATCTCCAATCGATATTTTCTTCAATCGGGCGTGACGGCGTAGTCCAGATGTGCCAGGCTGGCAAGAAGGCACTAGTCCGGGTGTTTCACGAGCCCGTGCAGTTTCGTTACTCTGGGAACTGATCGCCTGTCAGTCCCCGATGCAGACTTCATCGGAGCCGGACCTCGACGACGATCGGACCGGGATTTAGATACGCGCTGTGTGTGAACTCAGAATCTCCCGATCCGCTGTCCGAGTCCCCTACGGAGGAGACCTCTGTGTGCTGGGTACGAACAGCACGGGGGCGCGAGGGAGCATGAGATTTGGCGATGTTAGAAGTGTCATTTGCAGCCGATCTTGGGCTTGAAAGATGCGCCGTCGTCTTGGCTTTCTTGTGGGGCACCGCCCTCTTCTCCTCGAATTTGGAGTCGCGAGCTATGCCCCGCGCCCTTGAGCCCCTCGACGCGTCCTTGCGTTTACGCTTGGAAGTTTTCGAAATCTTGGTGTGCCGAATTTTAGCCAATGAGTGGCATTGTTCCCGACCCTGGTGTAGGTCGACCAGAACGGCCGATGCATACCGGTCCGCGCTGGAGCTAATAGCCGGACGCCGGTACAGCAAGTCGGTCAGCTGTTTATGGCACTGCTCTACGGCAGCCCAACGGCGGTCTGACTCCTGGGTCCAGGTGTCCGATTGGCTCTGGAAAGACCAGACCTTATCGACCTGACCCTTGACCGCGACCTGTAGCTCGCTGATCTGCCGCTCTAGGTCACCATGATGGGTACAGAGTAGGGTCCGGTCGGACTGATCCTCCTACCTCTGCCGGTTGACCAGCGCGAGCTGTTCCCGGAGGCGTCACCAGTACGCTTCTAGGCGAGACAGATCATGCCGAGCGCCGATCAGCCCGTCCAATATGGGGCGGAGCTGATCGCAGTGGTCACGCGACTGTCGAGCTGCCGCAACCAAGGCGTCAACCGCTTGAGCGATGTCAGTGGGCAACCGATCTGCATAAGAAGAGAGGTTAGGGAAGTTCCAAGGTGAAAATCGGATCGATCGACTTACCTCGTGCTATTTGTTGGGCAAGCTGGACCCAGAGATGTGCGTTCTCGGCGAGAACATCTTTCAACTGCGCAGCCAAGGGGGTCAAGGTGTCGACATCCTTCCGCAGCTGCAGGAACGATGCATTCTTGGTGGCCAGCTCCGACTGAAGGTCGCAGATGGTCTTTCGAAGCTGATCAGACCCGATCTGATCCCAATCCGGTCTGTCGGAACCTGGTGTTCTGCAAGAGCTGTCAGATCGGGTCGATCGGCTAAGGGAATCGATGTGTGGTGACTGGGCGCACAGGGCACCTGCAGGATCAAGCTTCAAGAGGAATTACAAGGAGATCAGACGTACAAGGGGCGCATACCTGATGAAGGCGGGGCCGAAGACCTGTCCATTGGTGGAATGTTGGTTGCCGTGAAGGTCAAGGAGGTCAACTGCTGGCGAAAGGGTTAACTGGTGGTGAGATCGGGACGCTACCGTTGCGCGGATGCGACCAGACGCAGGAGCGGCTGTGGGGACGCGAAGTCAAAATTTTGGCCACCTTCTGTCAACGGCGTGCCGAGCAGCTGGTCAGCGATCGGATTGGTGGAAACAAGGGGGTATTTTAAGCCTATCATGTGCAAGGAGTGTCAAGCACACGGATTTTGGTAAGTCACATGGCATTGCGTGTATTTTACATATTTTAGTGTTTGGTACATATTGGGACCGTAAGGTTAGTGAAAAAGAAGTAAATTGGTCTTGGATTGGAAAAGTGGCTAAGAGGTCCTAAGAGACTCTCTAAAAGTTTGGTTTTCTAAGTCGCCTTCGCACATCGCGGAGTGTTTGGGGTCAGAGGGTCGAGTAATCCCCTCCTGCCCATTATACCCGGCCGGGGCGCGTCGCAGACGCATTTGGCCCGCCGGAAGTCCTTCGACAGGAGTATCCATTGGCTGACTTCTCACAAGTTTAAGTCACGTACGTTTGGAACGTACTAACATATGGATTGGTCTTTACGTGGAGATATCGTTTGTGGAATTCACGAACATATTGGATCTTTACGTGGACATATTGGTTTACTATAACATTGGTTGGAGTTTAGACCGGCTTTGGTCTTCTCTCATATTGGTCAGGGGCTAGACCAGTTGAGTGGTCTACCCTCTATTATCTCGTATTGGTTGGGTCTAGATCGATTGGACGGTCGACCCATTGGACTATACATATTTCAAGTGTAACTGGTCTACAAGTACCCAGGGTGAAGAGTTCCGCCCAGGGTACACCCCCCCCCAGTACGGTCTGCATACTATCAGACCCAAGTCAACCAGCGAAACGATCCACCGAGTGTTGAACTAGCCCATTCCATAGGGTACACAAGGTGAGATGGCAACTCAAGATCAATCGTACCAGGCGTCTTCTGTTGATGATCGGTCGTCTGCTAGCAGCGGACGATCAGATCGGATCGCAAGCGAAGGTCCGCGGGGTACCCCCCCCCGTAAGTTGGAAGGCTGGTCACGATGGTGGTCAGGTTCTCGACACAACTGTGTTCGATTTTGAACTTGACTCCACCACAATGTCCACAGCTAAATGTCCCCAGCTGGTGACGCCTATATCGTCAGAAAGTACTCTTGCCTCTTGAAATAGGAGCGCCAGGTGAGGCTTGCGTGGTGGGTAATGCGTTCGGAGTTGCGAAAGCACGAGCGCGCTTTCCTCCACGACATGCAGAGGTGATAGCCACTAGTCCTCGCTTGTATAAGCCCGTGCACGAGCCCCCAATATTCAGTTACGTTGTTCGTGGTCTTTGTACAACCATAAGCCATGCTCGATATGTAGCAGGTGCGTACACGCACGGTGCGGCTAGCGCACAGAGGAAGACTTTCCTAAAGCGGCGATACGCCCTTATAAAAGGGCTTAGTAAGAGATCGCTCTCTTACTCGGGGCCAAGATTCCCTTGGTTTACGAGTTAGTATAGACTAACGCTTTGATACAAGGCTTCCCTTAGAAAGTGGGTAGTTAAGGGAAGGTATTCCCTTTCACTACAACACTCACTGCGCGCGCGACCGGTCGAGGTCGTGCGCCTAGCAGTCTTTAGTGTATTTTGTAAACTAGTTTTATATTTAATATGTAATTAGCCTAAATTAATTAAACTAATGTAAACTATATGTAATACTAAGTATAACTTACTTAATTCGTACCTAGCCGAAATGTAATGTACACCACATGTGTACAAACACGTGGCAGGCTGCCACGCCTTCACTAAGGGCTCTCGCCCTGATTGGTTAAAATAACCAATAGGTCCAAACCTTTCGGACCGGTCAATATTTGACCTCAACCGTTGTGTACCTACGTACACCAACGTAACCAAATGTAACCCTGTTACATCCTCTCCCATCAAGACTATTGCTACGCAATAAGCAATTTTGGTTGGAGAACTCCAACTGCCAGAACTTCTGGCTTACCATGAGCACCTTTAGTGGTGCTGAGGATTCTCCTCGAGAAGAGTATGTAGACTATTCCGATAACTCGGAGGTGGATGCCCTTGGGGATATCTCCCCAAAGGCTGACCGCTCCGTCAACGCCGAAAGGCGATGTCGGCAGCCTAATCCGTTCCCCACACGTGGGGAAAATTCCTTAGCTAGTGAGCCACCTCTACCAATATCGGATGATTCACCCGGATCGCCGAAGGCGATCATCACCAATGAGTTTGATGCGGCTCAAGACACTAAACTTGCCGCACAGGCACGAAATGCTGCGTTTACGCGCCCTCAAACGCCCGCCACGGGTGGCATATAATTTTGAGGGTCCTCGTGACCCCCAAAGGTGGCTAGGACTGTGGTAAGAAATGGTTTAGTATGGCCCTGCGGCTGAACAGCCATATCAATGCGAACGCGGGCAGAAACTCCGGGAACAACTGATTGCGCAGAAGCAGTTCACTGGCGTCTCATACCGAGAGCGCCTCGACAGACAGGCACAGGGTGCCCCTGTTGAGAACCTCCGCGAGGTTCCTATCGTTCTTTTTCCAGGAGAGAATGCCGAAGAGGCAGAAAAGAAATTCCGCGCTTGGGCGGAAGGGGAGAAACTCCTCCCTAGCTTTAATGAGCTGCACGACAGCTATTCCCCCCGTGACGTTCGAGTGGAGAGGGTTTTGCGCTTGGCATTTGCCAGATCCAAAAGCGATGGGGCTATTACGTGCTCCCTATTGCACGCGCTATGCCAGCGCTCCTGTCCCCAACGCGGTGCCAGAGAACAGTGTGAGCGCCACATCTTCCTCCGGAGAACTCCCAACTACTGGGAGTGAAGGGGCTTCTCCCGTCCCTTTGGTCGTCAACTCGCAGCGGGGTTCTCCCGCTCGAAAGCGTCAGCGACGTCACGGCAATCCTGCCGCAGGTGAGTCTCAGACTCCCACGAACTCTGTGAATGTGGATAACCCTTCCACTTCACCAGATATTGGGTTTAACCCCGATGATGGCGTCGCGCCATCAGACGCTCCACATTAAAATGTGGAATACCCTCCGAGTCGAGAACTGGAGGAGGAGGTCGCGCAATTGCAACGTGAGTTCCGCGAGCGCTGTGATCGACACAGCCATCGCATCGAGGACGCTCAGGAGGGACTCCGCAATGAGGGGGATGCTATTGAACGCCTCTAGAAGCGTCTTGACTCTCTAGGGTCGACCGTTGCGGAGCTTCGTGGTCGCACTTTGGCCCTGTCGAACCTTTTTCGCCCTGTCCAAGAGGGGACCCGCCTCCGGGTTCTGGTATGGCTTAAGAATACCTACGTAGAAGGATGGAAGCGTACGCATCGCCTTCGGAATATCCAAGGTGTACGCCAAGCCCTTTCGGGCTAGCACCTTGAAAGGCCCCACAAACCTGGGGCGCAGTTATTTTCTCAACACATTAGAAACTGAATGTGTAAGAACGTTTTTAGCGTTTTATAAAACACTTTCTCCTACTTTGTACGCCCTTTTGTTACGCCTACCCTTGCGATCGGCCTGTTCCTTTTGCTTGTCTTGGCTTTCCGCCATGGCATCGCAAACGTGTCGTAAGACACTAAGGCGCGTCGATAAGAACTTATCGATGTGCTTTCGCACAGATACAGGGCTGACATCAGGTAATCCTCCCCCCTCAAGCCCTGGGCCACACACAAGTGGCGTCAACGGAACCCTCGGATTCACTAATCCGTTCACGTAAAACGGGGTAAACCCCGTAGATGCATGGACCGAATTGTTTATAGCAAATTCGGCCATAGGAAGCATCTCACTCCAACTCTTTGGAGATTCCGGACATAAACTCCGGAGAATGTCCTCTACAACGCGATTAACGCGTTCCGTTTGTCCGTCCGTCTGCGGATGATCCGCAGTGGACATGAGGATTGTGCCTAGCACCTTAAACAACTCCCCCCAAAACTGTCCCGTAAAGCGGGGATCCCGATCCGATACAACGGAATCGGGTAGACCATGCTGTTGAAAGACACGGTCTAGGAATACTTTCTCTGTTCCTTGTCCATCAATGTCCTGGCACCGCCGCCAGGCGAGCCATCTTGCTCAAACGGTATACAAAGACCAATATGCTGGTGTTCCCGGCCTTATCCTTCGGAAAACAGAAGATGAAATCCATAGTGATGGATGTCGAACACTCCGTAGGAACGGATAAGCTCGCCAAAGGCGCCGTTGAATCTGCAGAGGGTTTGACCCTCTGACACGTCTCACAGGTGCGAATATACGCACCGACCCACTTATAGATTTTGGGCCACCAATACAAAGCGCTTAAAGCGCTGTAGGTCTTATCCCTACCTAAATGACCCCCGGTAGGGGCGTCATGTGCCTCAAATAGGACTCTATACTTCAGTTCCTCATCATGAGGAACAACCACCTGTCGTGAAGGAACTTAAATTTTCGAGGTTTCCACCCAAAAACGACACAAGGAAGCGATACAATACACCTCTCTTGCTTAAACTTCCCAGGCTCTTGATACTTACGTCCGAACCTTAATACAAAGTTACTGAAAATGGACACTTCCTGGTAACACTCAGGCTGCCCCTTAACTTAGGTAATCGCACAGGATCTTTATCACGCTTTAACACGCGTTCACTTAAAGGTGTCCTCGGGTTGTACTTAGTTTTTGTATAGGTTTAGAGGGAAGGTTTGGTTGGGTGGAGGTCGACTGGTCACTAAGGGGGGAAATTTGATTATATTAAAAGTATTAAGAAATCTTATATCTACCTCCAGTATCTGTTCACCCTGTTACTTCTTGGTTACTTCAGCACTGGCTTCGATACCGAAAACTCACTTCATGATCGGCTAAAAACACCGTATACTCTTTATGCATACTTTTCGTATACATTCAACCGTAAATTCCAGTCACTTCACCACAACCGCCCCTTGCGCAGCTTCAGCGTCAGCGACCAATAGCAAGCAACCCATTTATATCGCCTATCTGTACCACCATTTCATTAACTCCACTTCAAATATTGACGCGCTTCAATGTCCGTCATAGTGGACACAAAACAAGGAACATCATATCTTTTACACACTTCCATCATCCGATCCCAATCGACATCTTGCTCGAATACATATCGCGCAGCCACAATGAATAGGTAATCACGTGATCTGCTGAGTGATACCAACGATCTCGAGGGGTTTCCTTTCATAAATCCGATAGTATGTGAACGCACCATGGTAACAATAGTAATCTCTGCTTCTCGGTCTTGACTAGAGTCGGTAGTAGCTACTTCGATATCTAGATGGTCTTCGTACACTCCATTTAAATATCGCAACTCTCTCCTCATAGCCGAGACTTGGTCTTGATATGGGTAAATTATCAAAACTGACTTTTGTATAACTGTACCCAATCTTCGTGTCTCAGCCCGTAAAACCGACCATACTTCGTCCAATACATGTACCACTATTGCCAATTCAATAACGTTTCTATGCTCATACATGGTGCGCTCGCGTTCTTCAACCCATTCTTGAGAGCTAATCCACAAGACACGCTGTCTCCCCAAAATTTTCTTCACCCGAGAAGGGTAGCGGTAATACGGCTTTGCCCAATTAAGTGTTTCCATATGCTTCAGGTGCATTGGGGCCAAATAATCTTGTGACTTATAGGCTCGATCTCGAATAGTGTATGGGTAAAATGTTTACAACAATCTCGTGATCATACAATGGCTCCTAAATTCTGCTGTGTAGTAACTCCAGGGAATGCAGGTGATATCTTCCTCATCGCTCGATAATGTTCCATGGAATGTATCAACCCCCACGTAATCTTATGACGACGTACGCCATCACGGAATCGATGCTTTATTCTTTCATCCATAGGAGAGTATGCAAACAGCTGGTACGGATCTCCCACTGAGATAATCACTTTTATCCACGGTCTAATAGCTTGCAATAATGCCACTGCTGCTGTTTGTGCACCCGCATCATTGATAATCACGTCATAGAGCAAGTTCGAGAGACCTGGTCGCCCCAATTGAGCCCAAGTTACAACAATCACACGTGCCCCATCCAACGTGTCTCTCTCTTTTAACTTCAATCTGGGAGCTATCTCTTTCCGATTCACATATCCTTCCAATGATTGTCGCTCTAGTCGTAATATCTCCGAAAGGAACCTTCGTCGATACTTCTCAGCATCTGGCGCTAACATAGTGCCATTTTTTTCTCCCAGCCGAACTATATCTCGATCGTCCAACTGCTTTGAATCCATCAACCTTTTCAGATCTTCATCAATAGCTGCATTGGTTTCGGACACGATGGCAATCCGATATGAAGGGAAAATTACCAATAAAGACAGTACAACAGCAGTAATTGTGGATGTCTTCCCACATCCATAAGGGCCACGAGCCAATACTATCCCTTTCGTCTCTATTGATGCACGGATCACTTCCATTTGATCCCTGTCCAAGCTGCGCTGAAATGTCTTGTATACTGGTGTTTGCTCTGCATCAGCCATTACTGATGAACTCCTCAACGATTGAACAGTTTCCCGTCGAATTATTAGTTTCAAAATCGCTGGCAGTGAATCTCTGGTCAGCTTATCTACGAATCTTCGGACGTAGTTCATAATGTTGGCCTTGGGTATCCATCGTGGATTATGTAGTTCTTGTGAATACGTCCTCCTGGGGCTGTGGTTAGAATGATATATCTGAATTATACAGAACATATTATCCCCCAACCTAAAAAATTCCAGGTTTCTTCCTTGTGGAACGCATATCTGTCCATAATCCCATCGTTGTAAATCTTCTGTACTCGTATTTACATTTTCATGTATATCATTTCCGGCTACGTGCAGGTACATTACCCCTCTCATTAATGGCATGAAATGAGTTGTGCCATTATCATTGGTGTAAGTATTCCATCGTTTGGCTAAACATTGCCCAATGCCGTATGATAACACCTGAAGCTTGATGGTTGCATCAACATCATCCGTTATCCAGTCGTATTGCTCAGGGTTAGTGGCCCAATATGCATCTAGATGTGTCACTAGACACATAGTAAGGAGGTAATCACTTACTGATATGAAATCGTCCACATACACCTCCCGATATTTTGCATATAACCAATGTCTGCAACTTCCTTGGTATTGAAATTGTGGTATTGTCACATCATATTTTAGACTACACAAGTTATCCCTGCAAGGTCCATAACCACCACCCCAACATTCGCGTAGGAAAATCACTAGAGACGCTAAATCTCGTAGAAATAACGTGACAGCAAACAATACGTTTCTTACATCCGGGGAGATCGATTTGATTGGTCGTCTCATACCAATTTCTTTGTGTAACTCCAGTGATCGTCTCTCACTAATGATAGTTCCCGGGCTGATAGTGCTTTTTTCGACTTCCTGGCACCAATTCCTTTCCATATCCGACATATACGTTATTACTTGCCTTGCCGTTGATCCTTGCTTACATATACTACGCCACGCCAACTCTCGACACTCTGCTGTGAGTAGCCCTTCCTTAAACGTATAACTTCGATATTCTTCTTTCCTCTGCATAACCGTCTTGAACGCTTCTGTATTTGTATCAGTCATCGGAGTAAGGTTGTTCAGCACCTCTCCACACACCTCATCATAGTCCTGCACTGTGCTTGTAGTGGGAGTTATCTCTTCGGAAACGCAATTAATCGCCTCTTCTGGTCCACTGAGGTCTTGTCTATATGGTAACTCATCTCCGGTAGTTACTGGTTTTTCTTCATTACCTTCACAAAGACTTGAATTTGAGTCTTCCGTCGACTGTTAAATCTATGGCTGTGGGGATAATCGTTTTGACTCTCCATCGTCGGTTAGAGTGTTGTCACATTGTTCTTCATTTCGCACTGGTACCACTATTTTATCATCCCCTGACCTCTGACCTTTGCAGGTTTCACCGGAGTTTGTCTTTTCTATTTCTTGCAATGTACCTTCTCCGATCTCCACAGTTTCGCATACATTGATATTCTCAGCTGACATTCTTTGTAGTTCACGTTGATTCAACACCAACTCTTCCACCGTGTCTGATTCCCCTTCCACTTCTGATGACGTCGGAATAAGATTGTGCGGAGTTTCTCTACACATCTCCTCATAGGTGTTCACAGTGTTTGTAGGAAAGTCTATGGCTTCCGAGGCGCACTTATTCTCCTCTTCTGGCACACCGAAATCTCGTCTATACGGCAGCTCATCCTCTTTGGTCTCGGTCTCCTCCGCATTATCTCCACTAAGACATGCATTTGGACCTTCCGTCGACTCTACAAGATCTATGTTCGTGGATTTGTCTCGCTTTGATTCTCCATCATCGTTTAAGGTGCTGTCAATTTGTCTCTCACTCAGTGCTGATTCCAATGTGTTTTCGTCCACCATTTCCTGCAGTTCGGCGTTTTCACTGGAGTTGGTCTCTTTTACTTCTTGCACTGTTCCTGCAAGCTCCACATCTTTACACATATTGACATCTTCAGCACCCATCTTCTGTAATTCAAGTTGAGTCAACACAACATCTTGCGCACTTTCTGACTCTCCTTCTTCTCCTGATGATGGATTCGGGCTCTCTGGTATCTTATGATCTATAATACCTTGACCTTCCTCGACGTTCGTAGAAACTTCCTGTTCCGACTGTGAACCTGATCTTATAACGGCATGCTCGGCATTCTGTACACTACATTTTAATCGACGGAGTCTCTTCCTGATCCCTTCATACGATCTCGGCGTATACTTAACTCCGCCCGTGTTAAATGTATCATATAGCTTCTTCGCAATTAGTTTCACACCCATTTCTCCACATTCGATCGCTTCTTTCAGTATGAGATCCTCTTGTGGGGTCCACCTCCTACCACCTTTTCTGCATTCACTTCGGTCATTATCCCCATTCGATATTATCTGGGCTTTGCCCACATTCTCCTGGCGCAAGGCTTGTATCTTATATCTTATAGATACCTTGGTGCGCATCTTCTTATCTTGCGGGAACTGTACCGGATATAGCTCTGCTATGTGATTGGCCGTGTTCTTCTGTTCCACTAGACTTGTTAACCACTTCACCTCTTCTTCCGTCCACTCATTATCTCGTTTTCGTTTGGCTCCCAATCGCCTTAGCATAATCTCAACACTAGCTTCGGTTCTCTTGGTCCATCCGTTTACTTGACATCGCGAATTATATGAGTTAATTATCTCGGAAACTGACTTCGTCTGATCCTTACTCTCACTGTATACGTAACAACTCTTCCTTCTCACGGTTGGTCCATGTAGGAGGGTTATATATATGTGCAGAGTCTTGCTCAGTCATAGGTTGTAGTGCGGACATACTATGAGAGGCAGCTCTTGAGATGTCGGCCTTTTCCTCGTTGTGTTCTACTCCACTGGCTGAACCTCCTGACGCTTTCAGACTCAACAATGTGTGTACCATATCCACGTTATCCATCTTATATCGTTCCAATTGAACCGCTTGATGGCTCTCCAAAAGTTAACTCCTCTGAGACTAATGTGTCACCGAGTTAGCCCTGCGCTGGTATAATATAAGCTTCTACTATTCGTCTGGTTTACCAAATCCGTGACGTTGACTGTTGTGAATGCTCCTGTCATAAGCGAGTCCTCGGCACTTTGTCGAGTCAAACACCGTGATTTATCTGTAGTACTCTCCTTGTAATCCAATCACACTCTGGGATTTATTGTCGTGAACAGTCATGTCGTAAGCGATCATGTCGTGGACGAGCACATATCACGTGATTGGTCAAAACCCATCCAATCACGTGCGAACATATATCTGTACACTATTCCAGGTCTGTCGTGGACAAGTCTGTCGTGGACGAGTCTGTCGTGGACGAGCACATATCACGTAATTGGCCAAAAAACCATCCAATCAAGTGCGACCATATATCTGCATACTATTCCATGTTTGTCGTGGACGAGTATGTCGTAGACGAGTACATATCACGTGACTGGCCAACAACCATCCAATCAGGTGCGAACATATATCTGCATACTATTCCATGTTTGTCGTGGACGAGTATGTCGTGGACGAGTCTGTCGTGGACGAGCACATACCACGTGATTGTCCAAAAACCCATCCAATCGAAAATCCCATTATAATTCCATCCAAAATCAGATTGCCATGCTCGGCCTTCACAGGTATTCCGCGCGTCCTCAAACTTCCACACGTGTACTCCGAACTCCAACAACTTCTCGTATATGACTCCATCCGGTGAGTGCCTTTCCAACCATAGCATTATACTCTCTTCTTCTTCCCTTAATATGCATCACCTTCCTCCGTGTAACAGGTGGTTCACTCGCTTCGTTACACTTCTGAGGGAAAGTTTATACTTGACTCCTGCCCCATCATGCTGAGGCTCTGCTGTTACTGCTTGAGCTCAGTCATTTCCTACTCCTGTGTCTTTCGTGGTTGTTATGCAGGTTTCGCACCGCTAACACCCCAACTAGTTGTCTCTTTGCCTAGCCGCCATCGACACTCAGGTTTACTGCCCTAGTGGATCGCTTGTTTTTTCTTCATACCTTGTGCTTCCACGTACAGGTTTTGAACCCTTGGGACCTCGTGAGGTATCTCTTCGTACGGGATTCGTTGACGCACAGGTATAATCATATCATGTTGCGTTAGATGTACAGGTTTTGCACCTTTTGGACCGTGTTAGGTATCTCTTCGTATCATCTTGTTGCCGCCGTACAGGTTTTGCACCCTTGGGACCTCGTGAGGTATCTCTTCGTACGACCTTTGTCTCGTTATGCGGTTCCCCGTGTTGTTTTCAATGGATGTACAGGTTTCACACTTTTAATACCCTGACAGGTTTCTCTTCGTACGATCTTTGTTGTTGCCGTACAGGTTTCACACCTTTAGAACCCTGACAGGTTTCTCTTCGTACGATCTTTGTCTTGTTATGTGGTTCTCCGTGTTGTTTTCAATGGATGTACAGGTTTCACACCTTTAGTACCCTGACAGGTTTCTCTTCGTACGATCTTTGTTGTTGCAGTACATATTTCACACCTTTAACACCCTGAAAGGTTTCTCTTCGTACGATCTCATTAATACGCGAATTTCACATCTTAATACTGATTAATGGAGCACTCATAGGCTCACTCTCCATATTACCATATTCATAGTTAACCATATTGCGTCAGCAAAATTAAATTGCGTCGTGACTCATCCACATGTTCCAGCAAACTTCCAGCCCTTGTTCAAACATGTATTTTTCTTTTTGTATTATGCTTTTCTTTTTTATGCCACCTAATGCAACCGACTCGGGCCCGCATTCTACTCATCACAACCAACATGGGTTCGTAATAGGGATGTACTACATCTTCAGGGTCTTGTCACACTGGTTTTATCTTTCTTGCTATTTTCTTGAATGTCTTGCTATTTTTCTCCTCATACTTTTTATCTTGTGAGACTTCTACATCTCAGCCTCAGCTGCATCCTCTTCTGCTGGGTTCTGACTTCCTTTAGATTCAACAGCATTATCTTCCACAGAGTATGAACCACCATTTATGTCCGCCCCTTGTTCCACGGTCTCATTTCCTTGGTGTTGACGATGTCCTTTCTTCGGCTTACTCATGTTTCGAGTGATCACAAATACTTGTGGTGACCGATATCCACCATCTTCCACAACACTGACTTCCGTGGTATCCACTTGCGCCTCATCACTTGGATTACCACTACTTCCGTCAGACGATTGAGTAATCTCCTCTGGGGTGTCCTCAATCTTATCCCTTTCTGGAGGACCATCTTCATTCGCATACAACAACTCTGGTAGTCGGTTCAACAATTTAGATCCATCATTTGTTGATAACTTGTAAATTTCCCTGCTCTTTGTTCTTTCATTGCGCACTGCGTGAGGAAATCTACCGCTTGGTTATACTTGCGTGCCACATGCACTAGACTAATCGCCTCAAAAGTTTCGATCAGCGAGTGCACTCTATTTAGCCAGACAAGTAACGAAGCATGGTTACAGCGTAAATCTCCATTGACTTGTCCAATCACCAACCTCGAGTCTCCACATACTATTGCATTGATTATATGATGTGCTTGCGCAAGCCGCAATACACCGATCAACCCATGATATTCACTGTCATTCACAGTGATGTTATCTTGAATTCCGTATTCCGCCGCTATAACCTCCCAGGTGGGTAACTCCCATACTATCATGCCAAACGTGCCTTTGAGATTATTTTTCATCCGTACCGCACCATCAAAAGACAGGACATATCTAGTACTTTGGCGACGCAATCCTGGAATTGGCCTAATAATAGGCGTATCCTTCAGTGTCTTTATTGGAGCAATGTCTTCTAATACTTCATTCATTTTCTCCACAGGCACAATCGATGTGGGCAATAACGCGGGAAGGCCAACACCTTCATGGTCCATTCTAATAATCTCTAACAACCATGGGGATAACATCACCGCCCATTGCAATCCTCTCCCAGTTAAACTTTTAGACGTGAATAGCCATCGCATCGCGGAATACCTTGCGTATACTGTTATTTTCTGTCCGAATAAAATATGACTAGCGTCATGTAACGTTTTCAGCAAAGCTAGCACCTCCTGTTCAGCTCCTGTATATCGCGTCTCCGCATCTTTGAACACTTTACTGACGTATCTTACTTGGTGCAAGATCCCATCGTGCTCTTGACATACTGTTGCTCCAAATGCCCACGTAATAGTGTATATAATTACACGTAATGGTTTCGAACGCTCGATATGTCGTAGCAACGGTGCGTGCACAAGCCGATCCTTCAACAATGCAAAAGATTTCTCAGCGTGTTCCAATTGAGTTCCATCCCTTAACTGCAGGTCTGTCAATTCATATACTGATGACGCTAACGTAGCGAAGTTGTCGATAAACCTAAGATAATAAATCAAACTGCCAGTGAATCTATGAACCCCCTTTAATGTCCGTGGAAATGCCATCTTGATAATTGACTCTAAATTTCGCGGGGACGCTTCGATTCCTTTTGCAGATATGCGATGACTCAAAAACGCTACACTGTGCTTCCCAAATGCGCTCTTGGGTAAGCTTATGGTGATTCTCCAATATTTGAACGACTCCAACAGGTTATTAAGCATCAAACATAGCGTGTCCCAATTATTCGCACCAAACGTAATATCGTCAATGTATGAACGCATCCCAATGACAGGTCGCTCTTCAGTATCTACCACTTGTCCACTATGGAACACATCGTGTGATAGGGGAACGTCCGTCTCCAAGACATAAGTAGCATTATCATCGACATCCATGGCAGTGTCATCAAACATGATCGTACACTTCACCCCCATCTGTTGTGAGCGTCGGACCATTGTTCATAAGGCATTATCAACTATACGCTGATATATCTGTGGCGCATTCTTTAACCCTTGTGGCATTCGAAGCCATTCAAAGTGTCCTAGCGGGCAAATGAAAGCAGTAATCAACCGATCCCTTTTCGTCATGGGTATAGCCCAATATCCACTCGCGTTATCCATTGAACATAACCACTTGACCCCTTCAAAGTTATCCAACAAATCATCTATTAGAGGCATCGAATACACCATCAGTCTGGTCTTTTGGTTCACAGCTCGGTAATCGATGCACAATCGTATGTCTGTTTTATTTTTCTTTAACACGATCACGATTGGTGAGGCCCAAGCTGACTCCGAATACTTAATTAATCCTGCTTGTAACAGGCCTCGTATCAACTCGTACAACTTTGGTAGGAGATGCGCTGGTACCTTGCGCGCTTTCTGAGCTATAGGCTAAGTGTCTCCAACATCCACATCGCAAACGACACCCTTGGCCGGTGGTGGCAGCGCATTACCAGAGCTTATGAATCCATCAGAATACTTGTATAGCAATGATCGTAACTGGTCCTCTTGTTCCTTGGTGGTAATCCCGGGCTCTCCTATGTCCGCGTTTGCCATATCAGGTGGCGCTATCGGCCCCTGTTCCACTTCATGTATATGCGCCAACTGTTCTTCAATAGCTTCAGCCGACATTTCCACCCCTTCATGCAGGTAAACCTCCCTTTCTAATTTGGTCTGATCTACCTTCAATGGGTCTATAGCATCCATCACATATACAGCGGGGGGGGGGGGTTATCTCCGACCATCTGTACCGCATGTACACTGGTCCAATTAATTATCATACCAGCACTCCCCATAATTCGCTCATGTACTTGCACATATTCCTTGGAGATTCGATCTTCCTGAGTCATCAACGGTAGCGGATTTTCATTGGGAATCTAACAACACTGATCCTTCATATTCAGAATTACTCCCGCCTTCACCAGGAAATCTGTTCCAAGTATCGCTAAAGCTTGCGAATCAATGTTGGCCACCCACATCTCACAATTAAAAATAACAGATGGGCCCATCCGAACCTTTACAGTGTCCAAACCAATTGCGCCAATGGTACTTTCCGTTACTCCACAAAAACTAGTCGGGGTATCGAACATCCGGACTGCTATATGTAACATCTTCGCCACATTGGTATTCAATACTGAAATGTTCGCGCCAGAATCCAACATTAATGGCAGTTCCAAATCATCAATTGCCCCTCTGACGTATACTTGAGTTGCCGGCTGCGTCGTCTCGGTCAATTGTTGCCATCCTTCCCGTTCTCCCTCTCTTTTATCCACAAGCGTGACGTAAGCCGAGACATCTGTTGTTTCGGTAGTCGCTGATGCGTCTTCTTTCTATTTTTCTTTTTCTTCAAATGTAACTTGTTTCTTCGCTTTTTCTTGTATTTTCGTCGTTTCTTGATCCTCGTCTATAGTGAGTGATTCTTCCATGTAAAATGTATTGTTTTTCTGTTTTTCCTTTATACTGAAGGGTGAACGCGGTGTTGATTTCACATTGCTCGACAATGCCCCCCCCTTTACTCTTGACAGTGGTCGCAACGCACTGTGGGGTTAGGCATTTAACTGTGCGGCCACTTGATCCTTAGTTAGTTCTCCGGACTTTAGCTTGCTCCGCATCTCGTCCATCTCTTCGATGAACTTCCGACAATACTTAACATCGTGGCCGACTGTTTTGCAATGCTCACACGTCTGCAACTTCCAACATTTCTCCTTATCATGTCCCCTTCGATTGCAGTGTTCACATACCACGCCCCCGTCAGTGTTATTATGAGTCCGCTGCATTGTATGTACTTCGCCGCCCATCATGTGTACACTGGGTTGTGCATCTTCGTATACCACTTCAGCATTCTTGCGTGCAGTCATTTTCTTTCCTGGACTTGTCAGACGCGCCTCGTGCTTCGTCAACACCCTTTCCAACTCCTCAATATTATTGAATGTCATATGCTGGTATTGCATTTGTATGACCCGATCATGAATGGTGTCAAAGAATTGTTGGATGTGCTCATCCAACAATGAGGCGTTATAAACATCCCTAAAATTCATTCCAGCTCGTAACGCCGCGGCATTCAGCCGGTATAGATACGTGGTCGCTAACTCGTCTTGCTTCTGGGTCAATTTTGAATACATGACCCTAGGCGACACTTTGTCCACACAAAACTTCCGTTGAAATAAATCTATCACCGCATTCTTATCATACTTCACGGTGTCTGCCAACTCTTCATACCACCAAGACGCCGTGTTCGTCAAGCTATCCACAAACATTCCTAGCCGTTGATCGTCATCCCAACGTGAAATGTTTGCCACATGGAAAAATCTTGTTACCCATGCCCTCGCACTGCCAGCATCTTGTTTATTGCCATCAAATGTCTTGATCTCCGTATTCTGGATAATGGCTGTGACAGGCTGACCAGATGATGCCCACGTATTATGTCTTCCACTCGACATGCCGTATCTTGATGGTTTCGGCGGATTGGAATATGCTCTTTCTGGAAACGATCCTCGGTAGGCTGCACTAGTCGCCCCTTTCGCAGTATCAGGTGTGCGGCTGGCTGATAGAGATGCTGTAATTTTAGTCAACTCCTCCAAACTTAAGTGTCCGTCTTGCATCATTTGGACTAAATTTGCCACCACTGGGTCCTGTTGTTGCGACACCGGTCGTTGTGGTGACATGATATCGTCCTCATCCGAGGAAAATTCCAACTTCTTCTGTACTCGACGGTCAGGTTTTGGTCTCCAATCCACAGTGTCCTCCAACTCATCGTCATTACACATCTCCTGCATACCCGGTGGTTTAAACTCTTTCACCGGTGTGTGAGTGGTGTCTGCCACAATGTAATAACTTGGACTGACATCCGTAGCCTCTTTCCGGTAAAACATCAAGGATGTTTCCCACTGGTTTTCCGCTAATAATAGTGACACCATCAGACCAATATCTTTTGTGGTACGATCCAGATTGAAGTCACTGCATTATCGAATTATTCTCGTCGTACGAACTCATAGCCACAATTTCGAAGCAGCGTTTCAATAGCTTCAATTGACTCTTTTAATCCCCCAAAAGAAGTAAGATCTTCTTTAACTCTAAAATTAGGGGCAGCTCATGCCACCTTGCGAATCTCATATAATGAAAACCAACTATGTGAGTCCCCAGGTAGCTTCAGTACATGCCGTTGATACCGTGTCATTCTTTCAGAGGCCTCAGAGAAAGTGTATGTTATCTCATGGTCCTCCTGAGAGCGCTGTAACTTAAAGACCAGCTCTTTCTCTCCCTCAGTAGACACTAAAGCCATTTTGTGTGTGAAATTGTATTAAGTCGACTTGAAGTCCCGGGTCGCGGCACCAGTTGTCGTGAATAAACTTAAATTTTCGAGGTTTCCACTCAAAAACAACACAAGGAAGCGATACAATACACATCTCTTGCTTAAACTTCCCAGGCTCTTGATACTTACGTCCGAACCTTAATACAAAGCTACTGAAAATGGACACTTCCTGGTAATTCTCAGGCTTCCCCTTAACTTAGGTAATCGCAGAGGATCTTTATCACGCTTTAACACGCGTTCACTTAAAGGTGTCCTCGGGTTGTATTTATTTTTTGTATAGGTTTAGAGAGAAGGTTTTGGTGGGTGGAGGTCGACTGGTCACTAAGGGGGAAATTTGATTATATTAAAAGTATTAAGAAATCCTATATCTACCTCCAGTACCTGTTCACCTTGTTACTTCTTGGTTACTTCAGCACTGGCTTCGATACCGAAAAACTCACTTCATGATCGGCTAAAAAACACCGTATACTCTTTATGCATACTTTTCGTATACATTCAACCGTAAATTCCAGTCACTTCACCACACACCCGCGGAGTGTCCTCCGCGCTCGTGCTATAATATAGCAAACCGTCACAGTACCTGTAAAGGTGTAACCGAGCTCTAGCTTGACTTGACAGGGTAGGCTCAGACGAGCCAAGTCCCTTTCCACCCAACGCGCTGATAAGCGCCGTGCACTGTGGATCTTTCTCATACGCCTAGCGTATGAGATCCACCACATACGTGGTGACGAATGTCGCGTGAGCGAGCTCATAATCGGGACGACGCGACAACGCGTCTGCAAGCACGTTCTGCTTGCCAGGTTTATACTTAAACTCAAAGTTGTACTCCGCAAAGAAGGAGAGCCAACGGGCCATCCGTTGCGAGAAATGAGGCGAATTTGTCGCTGTCCGTAAGGACGCGTGGTCAGTATAAACCACGAACAAATTTGAGCCGAGTAGGTGAACCCTAAATTTGACAAGGGCATACTTCATAGCAAGTAGCTCCTTATCATGAACGGGATAATTCCGTTCTGCAGCTTTAAGCTGCCTCGACTCAAACGCAATCATGCGTTCTCGTCCCGCATCGTCTGCTTGCAACAAAGCACATCTTGTTGTACGCATGCACAATGCGCCACTTCCTGTTCGGTTTACGAACACAAAAAGTGGGAGATGAGTTGGAGACTTAATCTCCCGTATCATCCCTGCCTCTTCTTTCCCCTTGAAAAATGCGTCAATGACGTCGCATTGCTCCTTGGGGAGAGACCACTGCCTAGTAACGCAGTATTTGGTTCCAGGAACCAAGTCAATTTCATGTTGGACTCCCCGATCCGGTGCTAGCCCCATCGGTGGGTTGTGTAACAGGGTTGCATTCGAGTCACATTCAGTTGGTGGTGTACGTGAGTACACTACGGTTGGGGTCAGTATTGACCGGTTGGAAGGGGTTTGAACCATTGGTTATTTTAACCAATCAGGGCAGGAACCCTAGGGGGGTGGCGTGTCAGCCATCCACGTGTCGGTACACAGGTGGTGTACAGTACATCTTAGCTAGGTACGAATTTGGTATGTTCTACTTAGTATTACATATAGTTTACATTAGTTTAAATTAATTTAGACTAATTACATATTAAATATATATTCAGTTTACATTTCACTCTATTATATACAGACGCACGACCTCGACCGGTCGCGCGTGTAGTGAGTGCCGTAGCCTAAAGGGAGCCCTCCCTTTAGCTACACCCTTAGTAAGGGAGCTTTGCCGTTAAGGCTATTAAGTAAACCAAACCGGGAATCTTGGCCCCGAGTAGGAGAGCTCTCTCCTACTAAGCCCTTTATAAGGGCGTATCGGTAAGTAGCGGCGAACGCCGCTTTAAGGAAAATTCTTCCTCTGTGCGCTAGCCGCACCGTGCGTATACGCACCGGCTACATCTGGTAGCACTTGTAGTCAATCCAACACCTGTGTCGGTAGACTAAGGCATCCTCTGCAAAGGATGAATCAGGACGATTGGGATAGGTTAACCCTCGTCCATCAGGAAGCCTTTAACAGGCTGTTATCCTTGACGGGTGACGAAGGCATATAGCTCCTAGTGGAGCAAAGCCTTGAGGCCGTAAAGGCAAGGGTCAATGACCTCATCGCTCATGAAGCGAGTATAGGTGGAGGTCGTTCCACGGGGGTGCGTCCCCCATTGTCCTTTAAGATAAAGGAATTCACCGGGGAAAAAGGTGATAAACTTTACGTGTGGTTGCGAGAGGTCGAAACGGCCTTCTATACAGCGAATGTGATCGCTGATCACTTGCAAGTGGGACTTGCACTGACCCATCTTACGGGTAAAGCCCGTGCATGGGCGTTTACGTGTTCGGATTCGGTCACGAACGTGTTCCCTACCTGGGATGTCCTTAAGCAGAAGCTTATGGACATGTACGCAATGCCTGATCTGGTTTTCCAGAATCAGCTGGCTTTTCTAGGTGCCGTCAGGGAACTAGGGACTTGGAAACATATATCCAAGAACTTAAGACCCTGTTGGCAGCCATGTACGCGAAAGCGTATTCGGAAGATGTGTCCATTCCCGTGCTCATGGGAGGCCTGAAAGAAGGTCCATCACGTTCGGAGCTGTTCCGATGCCGACCCCAATCCCTGGGGGAGGCGTTTAAGATGTCTTCTAACGCCCAAAAGAACCTTCGTTCCTCTAAGGTGGTTCCGGAACCCATGGACCTGAGTCAGGTCGAAGCGGAAGAGAAACCTTCCGCTAAGAGTCAATCTGACTCTTTTTCGCAGGGCTTCGAGGCAGAGCTCCTTGCAATGTTGCAGCGGCATGGGCCGCTGAGATGCTTCCTGTGTGGAAGCACGGATTATCTGAGGAACAGATGCCCGAAAAATCCCCAGCGAGACACTCGCTACAAGGGACCAAGGGTGGGGAAAAAGCCCTTGCCCAAACCGTCCCGAAAAGACGGCTCCCAGTAGGTGCGGGGCGCCCTACTGGGGGATACATCAGTGCTGTTAAGCCCCAGGGTAGGGGACGACATCACAAAGCCCCGAGGGAAACGGTGCTTTCTAGCACCGACTTGGTGTACCAGCCAGGTTTGCTGGTAGTCCTTGCGGACGTGAAAGGCTTTGATAAGCCTTGTAGAGTCTTGATAGACTCTGGAGCGTCTGACAATTATGTCAGACGGGCTTCTGTAGAGAAGAGTCGGCTGTATGCCGAGGCCCTAGAGGCACGTTCTCGTGACGTTGTCACGGTCCGTCTTGCGACGGGCGTACAGGTTTCTGTACCCAAGGTCTCTATTGACCTTAAGCTGAAGTTTGCAGACTTCGACAGCTTAGAACGTTGCCTAGTCCTGGATTTGGACTCAAGGTATGACCTCATTCTGGGCATGAAGTGGCTGGAACGCCACGAGCCACGGATAGACTGGAAGTCTAAGTCCATTGGCTCAACGCACCCGCGGTCGGGAGAAGCATTGGCGAGTCATGAACCCACCTTTGCTCGATGACGAGGGGATTCGGCGGTTAAACCCCACGCCTAGATCGGCGAGACTGGTGAGTCGCCAGTGGTAGAGGTGCATTCCTCTGAGGTTAAGCGCTAGGCGCTTAGAGAAGAGACCCAAAATTCGTCTCTTCTGCAGGTCGGAATTGATTCCGACTACGCCGTGTTCGGCGAACAAGTTGCGACTCCAGTGGTAGGGGTAGAGAGACCCCTGTGGTTAAGTGAGAGCCGCTTCCAAGCGAAGAGAACCGTAGTTCGCCTCTTTTGCACGTCGGAACTGATTCCGACCACGCCGTTGTAGGTGAGACCGGCGAGTCACCGGTGGTAGAGGTAGAGACCTCTGTGGATAGGCGCGATGCGCTTCCAATAGATGGGGCAATTGACTCCCCCTATCTGGGTCCCGGGATGAGTCCCGAGTCCAGTAGTCAGCAGTCCTATCGGATGCTGAATAGTGTGACAGGTGTTGTCACAGAAGGCGTAAGCCTGTAACGGTTGCCTGGGGTAGGCGAACTGTTGTCGTTGGAGGAGATGTCCTTCAACGAGTTTGAGACTGCTTTGAAAGCAGATGAAATCGACGAGGTCGTCGTGTTGCGTCCGGAAGAGGAGTTGAACTCCTCATCCACGATGGACGAGTCATTTTTGGTGAAAACCAAACTGGCATTGAATGCCCGAAGCGGCCTCAAGATCCTTGCGGATCCTGAGGACCCTTACCATTTCTTATTAAAGGAATTTGGAGATGTCATTAGTGACAACCCGCCGATGGGGTTACCACCGTATCGGGGAGTCCGACATGAAATTGATTTGGTTCCCGGAACCAAATACTGCGTTACGAGGCAGTGTCCTCTCCCCAGGAGCAATGCGACGTCATCGACGCATTCTTCAAGGGGAAAGAAGAGGCAGGGATGGTACGGGAGAGAAAGTCTCCTCACTCATCTCCCACTTTTTTTGTTCGTAAACCGAATGGAAAGTGGCGCATTGTGCATGCGTACAATAAGCTGAATGCAGCGACTGTACCCATGCAGACTACGATTCCCCGGAAGGATGTCCTCCAGAACAATATGGCGGGCTGTACTGTGTACAGTGCCTTAGATCTGGTGGACGGGTATTATCAGGTGCTCATGCGAGCGTCAGGTATTCCGCTTACTGCGGTCAGCACGCCTAGCGGCATGCTATGGGAGTGGCTTGTTATGCCACAGGGGCTTTCAAATGCGCCAGCGACTTTCAATCGCTTGGTGACTCAACTCTTCCGCCCTCATAGAAAGTACGCTCAGACGTACTTCGACGATATATTCGTCCATAGTCGTGCGGAAGGCGACTCGTATGATGTTCAGACGCATCTGATACACCTTCGAGCTGTGCTCGAATGTATGCGAGATCATAAGTTATACGCAAAACGCATACAAATGTATCTTTGGTGCTGAGGAAATTCCTTTCCTCGGATGCTTCATCGGTAAGGATGGAGTGCGGGCGGATACCGCGAAGGTGAAAGCCATTGTGGAGTAGCCTTCGCCTGTATATCTTAGAGATTTACGGAAGTGGCTTGGATTATCCAAACTATCTCCACAAGTACAGCTAGAACTACGCTGAAATGGCGAAGCATTAACCGACCTTCTTAAGAAGGACGTGGATTGGTGTTGGGAGACGAAACACCAAAACGCTTTTGAAAGGGGAGCTTGTTAAAAGCTCCCTTTCTTGCTCTCCCATATCCTGGGAAACGGTTTAGTGTCGTCTGCGACGCCTCCTATTTCGCAATCGGATGTGCTTTGTTAAAAGCAGACGATGCATGAAGGGAACGCGTAATTGCGTTTGAGTCGAGGCAGCTTAAAGCTGCAGAACAGAATTATCCCGTTCATGATAAGGAGCTACTTGCTATGAAGTATGCCCTTGTCAAATTTAGGGTTCACCTACTCGGCTCTAAGCCGTTCGTGGTTTATACTGACCACGCGTCCTTACGGACAGCGACAAAGTCGCCTCATTTCTCGCAACGGATGGCCCGTTGGCTCTCCTTCTTTAGAGAGTTCTGGGGAGTGTTGTTTAAGGTGCTAGGCACAAGCTCCAATGTCCACTGCGGATCATCCGCAGACGAACGGTCAGACGGAACGCGTTAATCGCGTTGTGGAGGACATTCTCCGGAGTTTATGTCCGGATTCTTTAAAGAGTTGGAGTGAGATGCTTCCGATGGTTGAATTTGCTATCGACAATTCGGCACATGCATCTACGGGGTTTACCCCGTTTTACGTGAACGGATTGGTGAATCCGAGGGTTCCGTTAACGCCACGTGTGCGTGGCCCAGGGCTTGAGGGGGGAGGATTCCCTGATGTAAGCCCTGTATCTGTGCGAAAGCACATCGATAAATTCTTATCGACGCGCCTTAGTGTCTTACGACACGTTTGCGATGCCATGGCGGAAAGCCAAGACAAGCAAAAGGAACAGGCCGATCGCAAGGGTCGGCGTAACAAAAGTGCGTACAAAGTAGGATAACGTGTTTTATAAAACGCTAAAAATCTTCCTACACATGCAGTTTCCAACGTGTTGAAGAATAAACTGCGCCCCAGGTTTGTGGGCCCCTTTAAGGTACTAACCCGAAAGGGCTTGTCGTATACCTTAGACATCCCGAAGGCGATGCGTACGCATCCAACCTTCTATGTGGGTGTGCTTAAGCCATACCAGAACCCGGAGGCGGGTCCCCTCTTTGATGAGGGTGAGAAGTTGGATAGCCGAAAGGCACGACAGGTCGGAACATCTCCGACAAGGTTGAAATACGATCCTGAAGCTCCGCAACGGGAGACTCGAGGGAGGCAAGCCGCCTCTCGATGCGTTCATTCGCACTCCCTTCGTTGCGGAGTCCCTCCTGGGCATCTTGGATGCGGCGGCTGTGCCCATCACAGCGCTCGTGGAGATCACGTCGCAATAGCGCGACCCCCTCCTCCAGTGCTCGATACGGAGGGTACTCCACATTAACATGTGGAACGCCTGATGTCACGACGCCATCACCGGGGTGAGACCCAGTACCTGGTGAAGTGGAAAGGTTATCCACATTCCCAGAGCTCGTGGGAGTCCGAGACTCCCCTGCGGCAGGATTGCCGTGACGTCGTTGACGCTTTCGAGCGGGAGAATCCCACTGAGAGTCAACGACCAAAGAAGCCGAAGAAACCCCTTCACTACCAGTACTGGGAGTTTGCCGGAAGCAGATGCGGTGCTCGCATTGCTCTCCGGCACCACATCGAGAGAAGGGCGCGTGTAGTAAGAGGCAGGTAACTGCCCTTGCGCTTTGTCCTGGGCATAGGCCAAGCGTAGCGCCCTCTCCACCAGAACGTCGTGTTCGGAAAAGCTGTTATACAGCGCATCAAAGCTGGGGAGGCGCTTCTCCCCTTCCGCCCAAGCGGGGAATGCTTGTTCTGCATCCTCGACGCTTTCGTCCCGCAAGAGAACAAAGGGAATCTCGTGGAGGATATCCACGAGGGCACCACGTGCCTGTTTCCCTAGGCGCGTCCGGTAGGACTTAACAGTAAACTGCTTAGGTGTTAGCAGTCAGGCCCGGAGTTGCTTCCGGCGCGCAATTTCACGCGGCAGTATAGCCGCTGGACCAGGGGTATAGGAGGCTAAACCCCTCTTGACCGCGTTCTTAGCCCTCTTTTGAGGATCTCGAGGCCCCTTCCGTGCCCGTACGGCACGTCGGGCCTCAGGAACCGAGGACGGTTCATTGGTGGTGGTCGCCTGCGGCGAACCGGTAGTATCACCCCTAGTGGGTAAAGGTGGCGCACGAGTTTGTGCGTTTTCCCCACGCGTGGGGAATGGGTTGGATGACCGACACCGCCCTTCGGCGCTGTCGGGGTGGCCAGCCGTTGGGGAGATCTCCCCAAGGGCATCCACTTCCGAGTTATCGGAATAGTTTTCTTCCATAGCACCACTGAAGGTGCTCATGGTCAGCCAGAGATACTGGCAGTTGGACTTCTCCAACAAAATTTGTTTATTGCGTAAGCAATAGTCTTGATGGGGTAGAATGTAACAGGGTTACATTCGAGTCACATTCAGTTGGTGGTGTACGTGAGTACACTACGGTTGGGGTCAATATTGACCGGTTGGAAGGGGTTTAAACCATTGGTTATTTTAACCAATCAGGGCAGGAGCCCTTAGGGGGGTGGCGTGTCAGCCATCCACGTGTCGGTACACAGGTGGTGTACAGTACATCTTAGCTAGGTACGAATTTGGTATGTTCTACTTAGTATTACATATAGTTTACATTAGTTTAACTTAATTTAGACTAATTACATATTAAATATATATTCAGTTTACATTTCACTCTATTATCTACAGACGCACGACCTCGACCGGTCGCGCGTGTAGTGAGTGCCGTAGCCTAAAGGTAGACCTCCCTTTAGCTACACCCTTAGTAAGGGAGCTTTGCCGTTAAGGCTATTAAGTAAACCAAACCGGGAATCTTGGCCCCGGGTAGGAGAGCTCTCTCCTACTAAGCCCTTTATAAGGGCGTATCGGCTAAGTAGCGGCGAACGACGCTTTAAGGAAAGTCTTCCTCTGTGCGCTAGCCGCACCGTGCGTATACGCACTGGCTACAGGTTGTCACTAATGACATCTCCAAATTCCTTAAGTAAGGAATGGTAAGGGTACTCAGGATTTGCAAGGATCTTGAGGCCGCTTCGGGCATTCAATGCCTGTTTGGTTTGCACCAAAACTGACTCGTCCATCGTGAATGAGGAGTTCAACTCCTCTTCCGGACGCATTACGACAATCTCGTCGAGTTCACCTGCTTTTACAGCAGTCTCAATCTCAAACTCGTTGAAGGACATCTCCTCCAACGACAACAGTTCGCCTACCCCAGGCAACCGTTACAGTCTTACGCCCTTTGTGACAACACCTGTCACACTGTTCAGCATCCGATAGGACTGCTGACTATTAGCCTCGGGACTCATCCCGAGACCCAGATGGGGGGAGTCAATTGCCCCATCTATTGGAAGCGCATCGCGCCTATTCACAGAGGTCTCTACCTCTACCACTGGTGACTCACCAGTCTCGCCTATATCGGCGTGGGGATTAACCGCCAAATTCCCTCTCGTCAAGGAACACTTCCTTGACCTCATTGGGATTGATCACCTCAGACATCCCAATCTCTTTCATCTCACGCTAGAATCGCTTTTGCGATCGAGCAAAGGTGGGTTCATGACTCGCCAATGCTTCACCCGATCGCGGGTGCGTTGAGCCAATGGACTTAGACTTCTAGTCTATCCATGGCTCGTGGCGTTCCAGCCACTTCATGCACAGAATGAGGTCATACCTTGAGTCCGAATCCAGAACTAGGCAACGTTCTAAGCTGTCGAAGTCTGCAAACTTCAGCTTAAGGTCAATAGAGACCTTGGGTACAGAAACCTGTACGCCCGTCGTAAGACGGACCGTGACAACGTCACGAGAATGTGCCTCTAGGGCCTCGGCATACAGCCGACTCTTCTCTACAGAAGCCCGTCTGACATAATTGTCAGACGCTCCAGAGTCTATCAAGACTCTCCAAGGCTTATCAAAGCCATTCACGTCCGCATGGACTACCAGCAAACCTGGCTGGTACACCAAGTCGGTGCTAGAAAGCACCGTTTCCCTCGGGCTATGTGCTGTCGTCCCCTACCCTGGGGATTAACAGCACTGAGGGGTCTCCCGGTAGGGCGCCCCGCACCTACTGGGAGCCGCCGTGTCCCGACGGATTGGGCAAGGGCTTTTTCCCAACCCTTGGCCCCTTAAAGCGAGATCTTTCTGGGGGTTTCGCGGACATCTGTTCCGCAGATGATCCGTGCTCCCACACAGGAAGCATCTCAGCGGCCCATGCCGCTGCAACATTGCAAGGAGCTCTGCCTCGAAGCCCTGCGAAAAAGAGTCAGATTGACTCTTAGCGGAAGGTTTCTCTTCCGCTTCGACCTGACTCATGTCCATGGGTTCCGGACCCACCTTAGAGGAACGAAAATTCCTCTCGGCGTTGAACGCCATTTTGAACGCCTCCCCCAGGAATTGGGGTCGGCATCGGAAGAGCTCCGAATGTGCTGGACCTTCTCTTAGGCCTCCCATAAAGACGGGGATGGACACATCGTCCGAATACGCTTTCGCGTACATGCCTGCCAACAGGGTCCTAAGTTCTTGGATATATGTTTCCAAGTCCCTAGTGACCTGACGGCACCTAGAAACGCCAGCTGATTCTGGAAAACCAGATCAGGCATTGCGTACATGTCCATAAGCTTCTGCTTAAGGACATCCCAGTTCGGGAACACGTCCGTGACCGAATCTGGACACGTAAACGCCCATGTACGGGCTTTATCCGTAAAATGGGTTAGTGCAAGTCCCAATTGAAAGTGATCTTCAATCACATTCGCTGTGGCGAAAGCCGTTTCGACCTCGCGAAGCCACACATAAAGGTTATCACCTTTTTCACCGGTGAATTACTTTATCTTAAAAGATAACGGAGGGCGCACCCCCGTCGCAGGATGACTTCCGCGCAAATTCGCCTCATGGGCGATGAGGGTGTTCACCCTCCCACGCACGGTCGCAAAACCCTGCACCACCAGGTGGCGCATGCCAACCGAACCCAATATGGGTACCAGCCACTTAAAGGCTGCTTGTTGGACGGGGGTTAACTTACCCCAATCGTCCTGTTTCATCCTTTGCAGAGGATGCCGTATACCAACGCAGGTGTTGGATTGAATACAAGTGCTACCAGATGTAGCAGGTGTGTACACGCACGGTGCGGCTAGCGCACAGAGAAAGACTTTCCTAAATCGGCGATACGCCGCTACTTAGCCGATACGACCTTATAAAAGGGCTTAGTAAGAGATTGCTCTCTTACTCGGGGCCAAGATTCCCCTTGTTTACGAGTTAGTAAAGACTAACGCCTTGATACAAGGCTTCCCTTAGAAAGGGGGTAGTTAAGGGAAGGCATTCCCTTTCACTACAACACTCACTGTGCACGCGACCGGTCGAGGTCGTGCGCCTAGCAGTCTTTAGTGTATTTTGTAAACTGGTTTTTATATTTAATATGTATTTAGCCTAAATTAATTAACGTAATGTAAACTATATGTAATACTAAGTAGAACGTACTCAATTCGTACCTAGCCGAAATGTAATGTACACCACCTGTGTACCAACACGTGGCAGGCTACCACGCCTTCACTAAGGCCTGTCGCCCTGATTGGTTAAAATAACCAATAGGTCCAAACCTTTCGGACCGGTTAATATTTGACCTCAACCGTTGTGTACCTACGTACACCAACGTAACCAAATGTAACCCTGTTACACGATACCCAGAGGACGCATGTTGCATCGTCTACATGTGAAGTTGGACAATGTCGGATACTGCTCCACCCGGTACAGGATTTCCTCGTGTTCCCGCATCGAAGAAAAGCAAGTAGAACACGCCAGAGGGATTGTTGAGTGGCAGCGCTCGAAAGGGAGGGGGATCGTCAAAGCAGATGACGGTATCAGCAAGCGCAGACCGTACTCGAGCAAACAGGAGTCCGTCATCCATGTCCTGCTGGTAAGTTGATCTTCGAAACCGTGAAACCGATCGTCGAAATTGTGTCCTGTATCGTGCGTTGTGTACTTCCTGTGTCAGAGATGCGTCTTCCAAGCGGCGGAGACGCTCAACCCAGATGGAATATAGTGTCGTGGAAACGAGAAAGCGCCAGAGCTCACGTGTTGCGGGAAAGACCGCATCCTACGCTCGAGACACATCAACGCCGGGTCCTATAGAGTGTTTGATGGCATCCCACGCATAACTCGAAGTAGCGGGAAGGTCCATGTCAAACACCCAGACGTGAATATCTGCCTCCCTCAAGTCGCCAATCTGTCTCCACCGTTCAAGTAAATAATCCCAATGGCGCCGAGCACTTGGGCAATACCAGAATACATGATTAGCCATGACCGTAATCGAAGTCGTAAACGCTGGTTCGGGGAAAGATAGATCCTGGATAGCCGAATTCCAGAGCGGGAAGCTGTTACTCTTCAGACGATAAAGTGTCTGCGCGTGCGTCGAGAAGGAAGCTCGTATCCTTCGGATGTCTCTCCATTCGATCAGAGACGTCCCTGCTGCAATCACTTGGAAGTCCGGCTTTGCCATTCGTTCGTCGCAAGTGCGTTTGCCTTCCCCACCGCGTCTGCGAGCGATTATCTGTTTCAGTTTTCTTCGTTTCGGCCTCCATCATCGACGGCCAGACCATAGGTGTACTACGCGCGTGAGCATTGGATGCGCGCCAAAGTGGACAGAAGTTCCACTGTCCAGACACGCGGCGGCATCGCAAGCAGACATAGATGATACCGGAGCCACTTTGTCCGCCATACCCGTGTCGAAATGCGTATCAATGTACCGTCATGGCCGAGAAGCCATTCATGATGCTGGTGGACCTTTGTCGAGTAAGCTATCAACGCACCTGACTCAACTGACCGGTAGGCGAGTGCTGGAAAATTGTATATAAGAGCAAGGCAGAAGGTCCCAAAGTGCCGACGCTTCGCCATAGAGTGATTAGTCATGTTGCGCTTGGGCAAAACCGAATGATACCACTCTGAGTAGGAACCCAGCTCAGTATATCGCCAAGATACTTGGACCCCCTGCGCAAAATCTGCTCCGTTCAAGGTATACACCTTGCCTCTGCGATCCCTCAGCCACGACATGTCTGTCATCGTCGCGTGTAACATCCACCACTGCTCAAATCGACCTGATGTCGCTACTTCCGCTCGCATCCCGGCCCGCAGCATTTCGTCAAGTAAACGTCGGACATCAATTGTAACACTAACGTCTTCATTGTATTCGACCACGGCTCTTGATGTAAAAGAGATGGTCAGCGTGAAGGTGATGAGGGAAGATCTTGTTCAAAACGTTAAGGTGGTGGAGTCGGTTTCCAGATTTAGAAAGTTTGTTCTAGGAACCCGAATATCCACTCAAACTATCGGAATGTTTTGTCAATCATCGTCCATGTCAGGTCGGAACGCTTGGCATGATCCATTAGAACTTCACTGTCTTGGTCTGATCGGGTTGGATTGATTATCTTGTTCTTCTTTGATGTACCCGCGGTCCTTGTGGTTACACCCACGAGTAGACTTTATCCTTCCGGTGAGTCGGATCTGTATTGGCTCGGGACGAAGGGGTTCGCCCCCCGCGTATACTCTTTGGTATTTATCCTTACCACCGAAAACGACTAATGGCTCAATAGACCGGTCAAATACACTAAAAAATGATAACTACACTAATCATAAAAATAGCCACGATAATTGGTCTTTCACAGAAAACCCATTATTATGTGGTGACGTTTGGACGTCATTCCTAGAAATCGTACTCCCACTCTCCCAACTATTTAAGAGGTACTCGGTCGATCATCATCATCCGAACTTAGTATCGGAACGTCGGCGTGACCGATCCGTTCTTCGTGATCCCAGTCGCATCGAGATAGGAAAAGACTTGATCTGTTTTGTCTCCCGTGTCACCATTGGAACTGGCGGTTATAGGATCGTGATACTTCATATGACCGGGTGAGCTAACCGGCCGTTTAAGATGCATGGATACCAGCGGGGAATATCGCATGGAGCACTGACCTTATGCAGGTCAAGCTAGCTGATCGTCAGCCTTTGTATGGGCTATATTTGTTAAGGCAAGAATCAACAATCCCAACATCCAGATTGGTAGATATCTCGATCCGATCTTCTGAAGTTACGGTTGATCCGTGGCGAGCGATGGTTTCATCCTTTATCAGTGGGATCGGCTGATCTAGTTATTCAGTAAACTTACATCACCTAACGGTCGCTATGCTAGATGAAATTATTGATTGGAATGTGGAGAGGTGAATGCAAAAATTTTGGTCACTTTGTGTCAGCGGAACGCCGATCAGCTTATCAGCGATCGGATTGGTGGAAAACACGGAGGATTTTAAGCCTATCGTGTGCAAGAAGTGTCAAGAACGCAGATTTTGGTGAGTCACACGATATTGCGTGTATTCTACATATTTCATGTGTGTACATATTGGGGACCGTAGGGAGAGTTTGGATTTTTGGTTTTTTAACTCACAACAAGGAAGTCGTTCGCATATTTGCACATTACATCAGTCGCCTCCACACGCCGCGGAGTGTTTGGAAGCAGAGGGTCGAGTAATCCCCTCTAGCTCATTATACCCGGCCGGGACGCGTTACAGACGAACTTGGCCCGCCGGAAGTCCCACGACGGGAGTACGCATTGGTCGGCTTCGCCAGCCCAAGTTACACACGTTTGGAACGTGTAACCAAGTTTTTTGGATTATTACGTGGAGATATCGTTCGTGGAGTTTGTCACGTTCTCTTTGGATCTCCACATTGGAATATTGGTCTTTTCTTCTCACATTGGTTGGGCTCTACGATCGATTAAGCGATCTGCCCTTTGGAGTATACTTACTTTAAGTCTAACCGGTTTGCCCGTACCCAGGGTGAAGAGTTCCGCCCAGGGTACACCACCCAGCACGGTCTCGCATTTTAGACCCAAATCAATTCACAGCAACGATCCACGAAGTGTGCAACCAGCCCATTACATCGGGTACACAAGGTGAGATGGAGACGCAAAAATTGGACCAGGCGTCCTATGCTGATGATCGGTCGTCTGCTAGCAGCTGACAATCAGATCGGATCGTAGGCAAAGGTTCGCGGGGTACCCCCTCCCCTTCAGTTGGAAGGCTGGGCACGATGGTGGTCAGGTTCTCGACACTACGGTGTTCGATTTTGAACTTGACTCCACCACAGGAATGTGGTCGTTCGAAGGCAACTTTCCCCTTGAAATAGGTTATTTCTTAGTCGGATCGCAGAGGTATAAGGAACGGCAAAACTTGACGTATCAGGCCACCACCGATGTGGTCGGTGATGAAGGTTGGAGAAAGTGGATAATTCAGATCTGATGGGAAAATCCGATGCACAACTGTCGTGAGGGAACTCAAAGTTTTTAGTGTTTCCCCTCAAATTACAACACAAGAAGGTAATAATTATGTCCTTCTTGCTTAACTTCCCGGGTTTTTAATACTACCGTCCAAACCACAAGTTAACCAAACAGACTAAGAACACACTTCTCAGAGGACTTCAGGCTGCCCCAACTTTAGCTAGCTTCAGAAATCCGTTGCTTCGCTTGCTTTGATCCTCACTCAACGACCTTCTTGTATTAGACTTGTTTTTTTGTTTAGGAACAGTAAAGAAGGATTGCTAGAAGGCCGACAGAGACTGTTGAGGCTCAAGGGAAATTCGAATATATTAATTATTACCAAATCCTATATCTAAGTCACACACTTCTTTTACCTACTACTTCTTGGTTACTTAAGTGCTGACTCCAATACCACACCATCCATACTTAAACCTCCAGAATCCAATCAATCGTGAGGCGGCCTGCGTGAGGTGGCCGGGTCGCCGTCCATAGCCACATCTGATTGGCTGAAAATCTTCTCCCGAAACTCCAATATCACACGATCTATACTTAAACGCTATAAAATCAGGCGTGAGATGGCCGGCATGAGACGGCCATCCATAGCTAGCTCTAATAGACTGAAAATTGCGCCTGAAACTCCAATACTTAACAGCTATTTCGGTACTGACTGAGATCCATCAATAATTGACTCACATCAATGTCCTCCATAATCGAAACTAAAGGCCGCTTCGCCACACAACTACTACGAAGATCATGGTAAAAAAGCAGCCCAGTCTCGAACTGATGTCGCAGAAGATCAGAGCGATCCCAAGATCATCGGAGCTGTTATGATGGAAGAGATTATCCCGATCAATGCGAAAGTAAGACTGGGGATAAGCAACAGGGGCCCGCCAATCGGGATGGTTCAGCTATCCGTCAATGCAAAAATGCTGATCAGGAGTAAATTGCCGATCGGAAAGGAATGATGACTCTGTCGTAAAGCGGACTTTTTTAATTAGGCGAAAATAGGGCCTAATGTAGGACATTTAGGCCCATAGGGGGCCTAATATTATGACTAATATTAGGACCTAAA
>CM047585.1:8336816-8376221 GCA_026184515.1 Peronosclerospora sorghi | reverse complement strand
CAAACAAGGAACAAGCGGAAAAATCAACTCGACTGATGGACGGAAGGCGTTCCGAATGGACGATGCGGATTGGTTGAAAGTAGGAACAGGGTAGATCTAAGGGTTTAATTGCTAATAAAGTTCTCCTTTTGCTTACGATCGCGCAGATCGCTTTAGGGACGGCACCTTTGCGCCTCCCTCACTAGTATATACCTCTACGTCCCGGGCGGGAGCACTTAGTGCATTTTTGGCCCACCGGCAGACGTAGAGTGTTGGGAACTCACTCCACAACTCCGCCCGCAGTGTCTGCGGTTCTTCGTTTAAAGGTTTTTTGGTTTTGGGAACGTGATCGAGCAGTGCTCTCACCTCTTCCCCGTGAAATTAACGTTTGTCCCCTAGCGTTCGGCTGCTTTAAGCGCCCCACGGGAACTCTAGGTGTATTTTAATATAAATACCTATTCCTCGTATAGTCTAGGCTAGAAGCGCATTGATTTGGGCGTTCCTTAGTTGTTTGACGGCTTAGAGGCTCCGCGATCAGGCAATGAAGACTTCCGCGGCCTGATCAAGTACCCCCCCCTACCGATCAACACCTGATCGACACTTTTTGCAAATCGTGATCGTGATCGCTGATCGCAAATCGCGCCAACTGCTACTTGAACGACTTCCGGTGCTTGATCAAGTCTGATCAAGGTATATTACGACTGGGCAGCAGCTTTTAGCCCCTGATCGAGCCTTTCAGTACCAGATCGCACTTGCGATCAAGACACCTGATCGCATCTGCGATCAAGACAGAATATTGTTGATCGACGGTTATTAACGTAAGCCAAATCCTGATCGCGCCTGATCACAGCCGATTGGCTTCGTTTCAGCGCTTTATCGCATCGGACTGCCGCCTGATCGCACTTGCGATCAAGACGGAATACTGCGGATCGTCGGTTATTAGCATCAGCCCAAACTTGATCAAGCCTGATCGCGGTTAATTGACGTGGTTTAAGCACCTGATCGCACGTGATCACGCCTGGTTGCATCGTTTGTATCGTCACAAGTTAGTTAATTCAATCTTGCACCAAGAATTCGCTGTGCGCTGTCCCCGCCACCTGAGGAGCGACCCACGCCTAGCCGTCGGGTACACAAGGTGAGCAAGAACACAAGCAGTCTAATACATCCGGAGGACCCCCTTCGTTAGTCGGCAGTCTGGGCGCCGTGGTACCGCCTGATTAAGTCTCAAAAACTTCGATCAGCCGCTCCACCACACAGGTGTATTGACTACCGATTTGTTAACAGACCGACAATGTTGATGCGCTACCCAATGTCTCCAATAAGCAATCTAAGGCATTGTGGTATTGATCACTCAATATGGCTAAGTGGTCTCGCAAACAGATCGGGCCAAAAAAATATCCGCGGTGGGCACGCGCTTTGGTGTCGCAGAATGCCCTTTAAATCGTAAAACGCTCCCTGGATCTATCCGATATTGATTGAAAACGGTACATTTCAAGATCAGTCCTGATCGGGATCTGATTATCCGCATGATGCGTTTACTGAAGGTGTGTCGGATCGGGATCGGAGACTTTCGATCCTTGAGAAAGCGATTATATATTAATGACATCACTTGATCAATGTAACTTAATGGTACATGCTATGCGATAAGGTCGAACGGTTGTTGGATACTTGCGAACTGGAATCTATCCATCAGCACAGGGAAGAGATTTTGGGGGAAATCAAAAGTTGCCTATTTCCTTTATAGGTCTTGATCGGTGGTTTGGAAGCAAACCCCAAGGATCTGGAGTCACTCAGCAATCTGTGATTATCCAGATCGCCGAACGCTATGTAGTACCATGGCCGGCTCATCGGAGACTTCGCGGTGTACGCAGCTGTACTCTGAGCTAAAGAAAGTGGACTATCCTTTCTGTCAGGAGCAAGATGCACTTTGCTAGATCGGCCTTCAATATCCGACCGACATGCAACCCGGTCTGTCATGAAAAAAATCTCACCTTAATACCGCATTGATAATCCGCAAGATCATTGGGGGTAAGCAATGGAAAGTTAAGGAAATTGTCTACGTGCCCACAACTGTAAACTTGTTGGATAAAATGGATTGAGGCTGACGACTAATGGCTGTAAAGACACTTGCAATCCTGATCGGCAACTTCCAAGATTTTTTACGGCGTTACGGTTAAGAGTTATGGGTGGAAAAAAGTGGTGAAAATTGCGATCTGGAGGTCGATCGATTTGAAAATGGGTGCATTGAACTAACGAGAAGCTGAACGAATGATCCAGGCTACTGATTAACAGAGGGAATAGGTCGAATGCCAAGATCAGATGATGTGGCGATCGGCTCAGTACCGAAGACCGACCGGACCACATGTCGTACCAGATTGGTAGTAGTTAATTGGAGTAAGTAGTAACGTATCGGAGGTCGGAACGAAGAACGCAGCGGATTAAGTGATTATCGGTATGTTTGCGGACCAAACTGTCAAATCCGTTGGATCGCCTGTAGGAAACATAGCGAAGGTAAGAGTCTGTGGAAGGTTGTTTCGACTAATTACGTGCGAGATACGAAGCTATGCAGCCTAGGTGAGTAACGTGATATGATTTGCAGCACATAGGTTAACATCATTGCTTGTTTTTGTTCTCCCCTAAATATAAGTCGCGGTATGCTGTACCTTGGTTTTGAAAACGAAGGGTTTACTATTTCCGTTCCAATCAAGCTAACCCAGACGAACGCGCATAAGCGCATTTGGCTCCCTGGATATCCACCGACGGGATTTTTGTCGACACACACACAAACGCTCAAGTTCAGATCGCCGTTGTTTAGAATAAGGATAAATTAGAAAGGATGTGTGAAGACAGTAATTTGCTTTTTTCTGCGGAACATCGTGGCATTAGTGGAGTTTAAATTTCTTTCGTGGTTCTTGGAATGTCTCTCACGTTTTGGTTGGAACCGACCGGTCAAAATTACTCTTCATAAGAGTCGTTTATCGTACTCAATTTAATTAGGAACCCCCGGTGAAGCATTTTCGCCTTCGTCCTGATCATGTACAGATCAGACCTGATGTACAAGACCATTCATCAGTAAGCTAGCGACCCGGCAAGGGTGATCTTGATCCACGATCTTCCTTCAGAAATATACGCACTCTTTTCGTCCCAATACATTCTTTCCTCTGGTTCTCGTCTATATCACATCAACAAAGGCGGAGTTGATAACGGAGGCTTCCGCCCCCAGAGTCAAATACCCATATGGCGTTTTCGTTTTTGGCCTCCCACAGGCTTTTGCCTGCGCGCAGTAGATCCAAATTCGATCTAGTATAATTTTCCGCTCGGATGCCGATCGGTATCCTCTTCAATGAATATGTATCGTCGGTCATCACGATGTCTTTTACTACCGACGAATGCAAAGATGCTAAACATAGATCGCTCCGCTCGTTCTAGATCCAACCTGGCGAGAGATCTAGCTTCACATCTTCTCGACCTCAGGAAGGGCATGTCTGCATGCTTGTTTGGCCCCTTTCATTGCCTCATCTAGTTGAAAAAATTATCGGTCTAGGACATGCCAACTTTGTGTATCTTTTCACAAGTCTTGCACACAAGAAACAGTAATCGGTTGGATGTCCATGTGATCAAATTACCCAGAAGTCAAGAAAGAAGAAATTCTACGTAATTGACAGAAGTGACCATATTACGATCTGATCGGACAGGATGGTATTTTTTGGTAAGCGTGGCTTGGTTCTTGTCATTACCTAAATTAGAAGCGGGAAAAAGACTGGAAATGATCCTGAAAATTGCAAGCTCAGTGGCGACCTACTTTGACCAGCCAAAAGGGGCTATAACGTCGTCAGAAGAGAGCAATGGTATTAGGGTCATCTGAAGCAAGTTGAAGAGATAAGTAATCATGTAACAGAGATGTTCATCCTGACGAAAAGGAAAAACTTTACCTAAAGGATTGCGACTAAAGGAGTCGTACATAGTCGCGAGTACAGACCAAGACAAGATATAAGCAGACTCGCAGTAAACCGCTGAGCCGGGAATTTCAATACGCCCAAATTGTGCAGGGTATGCGAGGTACAGTACTGCCGTCTTGCTGTATTGGTGGCGCGACAATAATTCCATAAGATTCTGCGTAAGAGTCATGGAGAGACACCGATCGATTCATCAATAAAACACAGTCTTTGTTGGTGAAACGGGGGCATTTTTTAGTATTACGGAGGATCGGGAGCTTGTGAATCCGCTACCTTTGTTACGATTATTGAGCGCGGATGAACTGGAACAGACATGGAGAACGCCTTAACGTGCCAATAGTCGTGAACCCAGGTTGCCGTGGAAACCGTTCGAGATCACAAACCAATCCGACTGAAGCACCTGCAGCTGACAAACCTTATGATACAGATGGTAGCGATCGATTCTGACAGTATCTGATCGGAATACGAGAATGGCCGATCCAATCTCGGATCGGACGGAGGGCAGTACCGCCATATGTACCGCAGAATCTATTCTCCGATCAATTCGGCAGGTCAAAATTCCGTTTCGCGAAAGCCGATCGGAGCCAGCTGGATGCAGATCGGCCGCACCGCAATTTTTATACTGGAGACCGATTTAGCGTGATCGCGCATGTTGGAAGAGGATGACCATAAACTGCAGGTCGATTATAGTTAACTGAAATTGCAGCAGTCACGATCAGGTCATTTTCCACGTGGATAACGCTTTCTGGACAATGGTACCGCGGTCACGGTCGAGGAGTTATTCCAGCCTCTGCTAAAGGTCAATCATTGCCAGCCAGTACAAGACGACGAAGATGCTGACAAGTTCGGTCTCCGGGCTGTGAAACCTTCCCCCATTAATGCAAGTAGCAAATCGAAGCCAGTGTTTCTAAATTTTTTAGGGTATCCGGGTAGCCTAGACCCCTTTTCCCGTCTCGTGGTTGACGAAACGATGGGTATTTTACATATTATTTCCTATCGCTGGGCTTTATATCGGCCACGGGGATGGTTATTTACCTTTCCTACATCCGTTCCCCGACTTGACGGATGGTCTTCTATCTGACTACCGGATCAAAGGTTCAAGCATTATTAGAAGCTTGGCCTAGGGAAAAGTTGGACACATCTAATCAGCTTTCGTGAGGACCCACAAATTCCATCGGCGACGTCTTGACTTTGCCAAGTAACACCGGTTTGCTTTCGGGAAGTCTACCCGTCCTTTTTCTGATCAGAAACAAAAATACGCGGTCTCGAGAGCTACCACCAAGCTCATGTAGTCGTGCTGAATCTGCCTGGAACAGCAATATCGGCGACATTCTCATATTCACTCATCGAGGCACTTGGTCAAGTTGATTAAGTATAGCCAAGGCGGAATCAATATAAATGAGTGTGTGACCATCCGCGTAGGGAGTCGATAATCTGAGGGATAAGTTTGCTTATAATGTCGATTCGATATTGCTCTTTTTTCACTTATCCACGTTTTCGTCAAAATAGGCGACTGTTCAATCCACGAATTCATATACAAACTAATAGGGGGGTAAACTTAAATTTTAGCCCAAACGAA
Source organism: Peronosclerospora sorghi (assembly GCA_026184515.1). Lineage (NCBI taxonomy): Eukaryota > Oomycota > Peronosporomycetes > Peronosporales > Peronosporaceae > Peronosclerospora > Peronosclerospora sorghi. The sequence continues at coordinate 8,370,707 of CM047585.1, read as the reverse complement.
ATAAACGCTTATATCAATCAAATATCAGGTTTATATCAAATTTGATATACACCCCTGTCGATCTGAGTGACCGTTTATTTCAACTCAAAAAAAGTGTTTATTTCACCTCAAATACGCAAAGCACTGGGATTGGAAGTAAGTGTTGATGCGAGGGTCAAACTTGTCGTGGAGTTCGAGATTCCGCCCTTCTTCGAGCATGTACAAGACCTTTTGCGGATCCAAGAGCACGATCCGGTAATTCAAGTCGCCCATCCAGACCACATGATGGAATTTTTCTGTCAGATCAAAGCTCGCGTGGCCCATGACGCGGCCAAGGTTTGAATTCAAGTTTCGAATCTGTTCACGTCGATACACATCGTTTAGTGCATCCAAGTGGCAATTCACAAACACCATCGTCGTGTGCTGGATCCGGAGCGCGACGGCAACACCGCATTTTGAGCCACTCGTGAGCTTAAACTTTTGCGCGCCCGCGCGAATCAACTCGAGCTGGTCGTGCATTTCGGCAGCATAAAACACGGCCATACCCGTAAACTTTGTGCTTGCGAACGCAACGTCGCCGCGGACATGCACGGCATCAATCACAGCATCCGACGGCTGGTTCTTGTGATTCACCATAAAGTTGCCATTAATCAACTGCAGTCGAACCCACCGGCGACTCTGATCGTTCCGGTTTAAATAGGCTTCGACGGCATGATAGACATTCTTCAACACGCCTTCTGGATCCCCACGACGTACAAGTGGTACCCATGCGGGCCAAGCGGCGTCAAAATCTTGGCCGAGCGCTGTTTATCAATGATACCCTTCCCATCTTTGAATGGATCCGCGGCGCCCATTTTCCAGGTCACGCCTCGGGCAGAGTCGCGGGGATTCAAGTGGATTGCTGCAAACGTCGCGTCCGCGTTGTAGCCGGTGCGTAAACGCACGGTGCGGATAGCGCACAGAGGAAGACTTTCCTTTAGCGGCGATACGCCGCTACTTATCCGATACGCCCTTATATAAGGGCTTAGTGGGAGATTGCTCTCTCAATCGGGGCCAAGATTCCCTGCGTTTACGGTTAGTAAACACTAACGCCTTATTCCAAGGCTCCCCTTTGGTAGGGAGTAGCTAGGGGAGTTGCTCCCCTACTACGACACTCACTGCACGCGCGACCGTTCCGGGTCGTGCACCTAGCAGTATTCAGTGTATTTGTAAACTTATTTATCTATTTAATATAAAATTAGCCTAACTTAATAAAATAATATAAACTATATGTAGTACTAGGTAGAGCTCACTTAATCCGTACCTAGCCAAAAATGTAGTGTACGCCACCTGTCTACCAACACGTGGCAGGCTGCCACGCCTTCACCAAGGGCACCATCACCAAGGTCTCCCGCCCTGATTGGTTAAAAAAACCAATAGGTCCGAACCTTTCGGACCGGTCAATACTTAACCTCAACCGTTGTGTATTTACGTACACCAACGTAACTAAATGTAACCCCGTTACATCCTCCCCATCAAGACTATTGCCACGAAATAATCAATTATAGTTGGAGAACTCGAACTGCCAGAACTCTGCCCTAGAATGACCACCTTTACTGGTGCTGAGGATTCTCCCCGAGAAGGGGATGACAACTACTCTGAGTCCGGTATCTCGGAAAAGGGGGCCCTTGGGATAGCTCCCCAAAGGATGACCGCTCCGACAACGACGAACGGCGATGTCGGCAGCCTAATCCGTTCCCCGCACGTGGGAAAAATACGCTAACTCGTGCGCCACCCCTACAAACTTCAGATGATACATCCGGGTCGCCGAAGGCGACCATCACCAATGAGCTGGACGCGGATCAGAAAGATCAACTTGCCGTACAGACGGGGTGGACGGTCGGCTCGGCAGATGGTCAGCGATCTTGTCACAGTGGTCCCTCGATGTCGTCAAGTGCACCAAGGGAGAAGAGGAGATATTGTGCACATTTGCTGCCCGTATCACCCCTCGGTCTGAAGTGGATGAAGCTCTGATGGCGATTGCTCCAAGGAAGCAACCTCGACAAGAGGCAGCATTACGCTCCCCTAAACGCCCGTAACGGGCGGCATATCGTTTTTCGGGTCCTCGTGACCCCCAAAAGTGGGCTAAAAACGAGGTAAAGAGGGGTTTAGCCTTCCATACCCCTGGCCCTGCGGCTGTAAAGCCGCGTGAAATCGTACTCCGGAAACAACTCCGGGAAAAGCTGCTCACGCAGAAGCTGTTCACTGCCACCTCGTACCGAGCGCGCCTCGGGAAACAGGCACAGGGTGCCGTTCTTGAGATCCTCCGCGAGGTTCCCTTCGTTCTCCTACCTGGAGAGAATGACGAAGAGGCAGAACAAAGGTTCCGCGCTTACGCGGAAGGGGAGAATCTCCTCCCTAGTTTTACTGAGCTGCACAACAGCTATTCCCCCCGTGACGTTCGGGTGGAGAGGGCGTTGCGCCTGGCGTTTGCCAGGGCCAAAGCGATGGAGAAATTACGTGCTCCTTATCACACGCGCTATGCTAGCGCCCATGCCCTCACTGTGGTGCCGGAGTGCAGTGCAAGTTCCGCATCTGCCTCCGGCGAACTCCCAACTACTGGGAGCGAAGGGGCTGCCCCCGCCCCTTTCGTCGCCGACTCGCAGGGGATTCTCCCGCTCGAAAGCGTCAACGACGTCTCGGCAATCCTGCCGCAGGGGAGTCTCGTACTCCCACAAACTCTGTGACTGTGGATAACCCTTCCACTTCACAAGATACTCGGTTTTACCCCTATGATGACTTCGCGCAATCCGACGCCCCCGATGGTAATTTGGAGTCCCCTCCGAATCTAGAACTGGAGGAGGAGGTCGCGCAATTGCGACGCGAGATCTGCGAGCGCTGTGATCTACACAGCCATCGCACGAGGACGACCAGGAGGGACTCAGATATGAGGGGGATGCGATTGAACGCTTCGAGAAGCGCTTGAATCTCTCGAGTCGACCGTTGTGAAGCTTCGTGGTCGCATTTTGGCCCTGTCGGACCTTTTTCGCCCGTCCAAGAGGGGACCCGCCTCCGGGTTCTGGTATGACTTAAGCATACCTACGTAGAAGGTTGGATGCGTACGCATCGCCTTCGGAATATCAAGGTGTACGCCAAGACCTTTCGGGATAGCACCTTAAAAGGCCCCACAAACCTGGGGCGCAGTTGGTTTCTCAACACATTAGATACTGAATGTGTAAGAAGGTTTTTAGCGTTTAATAAAACAATTTCTCCCACTTTGTACGCCCTTTTGTTACGCCAACCCTTGCGATCGGCCTGTTCCTTTTGCTTGTCTTGGCTTTCCGCCATGTCATCGTAAACGTGTCGTAAGATACTAAGGCGCGTCGATAAGAACTTATCAATGTTCTTTCGCATAGATACAGGGCTAACATCAGGGAATCCTCTCCTCTCAAGCCCTGGGCCACACACACGTGGCGTCAACGGAACCCTCGGATTCACTAATCCGTTCACGTAAAACGGGGTAAACCCCGTAGATGCATGGACCGAATTGGTTATAGCAAATTCGGCCATCGGAAGCATCTCACTCCAACCCTTTGGAGATTCCGGACATAAACTCCGGAGAATGTCCTCTACAACGCGATTAACGCGTTCCGTTTGTACGTCCGTCTGCGGATGATCCGCAGTGGACATGAGGAGCTGGTGCCTAGCACCTTAAACAACGCCCCCCAAAACTGTCCCGTAAAACGGGGATCCCGATCCGATACAACGGAATCGGGTAGACCGTGCTGTCGAAATACACGGTCTAGGAACACTTTCGCTGTTCCTTGTCCATCTATGGACTCTGGCACCGCCGCCAGGTGAGCCATCTTGCTCAAACGGTCTACAAAGACCAATATGCCGGTGTTACCGGCCTTATCCTTCGGAAAACCGAAGATGAAATACAAACTGATGGATGTCCAACACTCCGTAGGAACGGATAAGCTCTACAAAGGCGCCGATGAATCTGCGGAGGGTATGACCCTCTGACACGTCTCACTGGTGCGAATATACGCACCGACCCACTTATAGATTTTGGGCCACCAGTACAAAGCGCTTAAAGTGCTGTAGGTCTTATCCCGACCTAAATGACCCCCGTAAAGTGCTGTAGGTATTACCCCGACCTAAATTACCCCCGGTAGGGGCGTCATGTGCCTCAAAGGGACTCTATACTTCAGTTTCTCCTCATGAGGAACAACCACCCGCGGAGTGTCCTCCGCGCTCGTGTTATAATATAGCAAACCGTCACAGTACCTGTAACGGTGTAACCGAGCTCTAGCTCGAGTTGACAGGGTAGGCTCAGACGGGCCAAGTCCCTTTCCACCCAACGCGCTGATAAGCGCTGTACATTGTGGGTCTTTCTCATTCGCCTGGCGTATGAGATCCACCACAGACGAGTTGATGAATGTCGCGTGAGCGAGCACGTAATCGGGACGACGCGACAGCGCGTCTGCAAGCACGTTCTGCTTGCCAGGTTTATACTTAACCTCAAAGTTGTACTCCGCAAAGAAGGAGAATCAACGGGCGATCCGTTGGGACAGATGAGGCGACTTTGTCGCTGTCCGTAAGGACGCGTGGTCTGTATAAACCACGAACGGCTTAGAGCCGAGTAGGTGAACCCTAAATTTGACAAGGTCATACGTCATTGCAAGTAGCTCTTTATCATCAACGGGATAATTACGTTCCGCAGCTTTAAGCTGCCTCGACTCAAACGCACTCACGCGTTCTCGTCCCGCATCGTCTGCTTGTAACAAAGCACATCCGATTGCAAAAGCGGAGGCGTCACAGACGACGTTAAATGGTTTCCCAGAATCTGGGAGAGCAAGAACGGGGGCTTTCAACAAGCTCCCTTTAACCGCTTCGAAAGCGGATTGGTGTTTGGTTTCTCAAAACCAAGCTACGTCCTTCTTAAGAAGGTCAGTTAATGGCTTCGTCATTTCAGCGTAGTTCTTGCTGTATTTGTGGAGATAATTGGCTAATCCAAGCCACTTCCGTAAATCTCAAAGATTTACAGGCGAAGGCCACTCCACAATGGCTTTCACCTTCGCGGTGTCCACCCGTACTCCATCCTTACCGATGAAACATCGGAGTAAATGAATTTCATTAGCACCAAAGATACATTTGGATGCGTTTGCATATAACTTATGCTCTCGCATACATTCGAGCACCGCTCGAAGGTGTATCAGGTGCGTCTGAACATCAGACGAGTCGCCTTCCGCACGACTATGGACGAATATATCGTCAAAGTACGTCTGAGCGTACTTTCTATGAGGGCGGAAGAGTTGAGTCACCAAGCGATTGAAAGTCGCTGGTGCGATCGAAAGCCCCTGTGGCATAATAAGCCACTCCCACAGCATGCCACTAGGCCTGCTGACCGTCTGAAAAAACTGTCAGACGCTCCAGGTCTATGAAGACTCTCCAAGGCTTATCAAAGCCTTTCACGAAAATCAGATCAGGCGTTGCATACATGTCCATAAGCTTTTACTTAAGGACCTCCCAGGTAGGAAACACGTTCGTGACCAAGTCCGAACACGTAAACTCCCATGCACGGGCTTTACCCGTAAGATGGGTCAGTGCAAGTCCCACTTGCAAGTGATCAGCGATCTAGTTTGCTGTTGCGAAGGCCGTTTCGACCTCTCGCAGCCATACATAAAGTTTGTCACCCTTTTACCCGGTGAACTCCTTTATCTTAAATGAATATGGGGGACGCAACCCCCGTGGAACGACCTCCATCTAAACTCGCCTCATGGGCGATGAGGGCATTGACCCTTGCCTTCACGGCCTCAAGGCCCTGCTCCACTAGGAGCTGCATGCCTTCGTCACCCAGTAAGGATAACAGCCTGCTAAAGGCTTCCTGCTGGATGAGGGTTAACCTATCCCAATCGTCCTGATTCATCCCTTCAAGAGTATGCCGTAACCTACCAACACAGGTGTTGGATTGAATACAAGTGCTACCAGATGTAGCCGGTGCGTACACGCACGGTGCGGCTAGAGCACAGAGGAAGGATTTCCTTTAAGCGGCGTTCGCCGCTACTTAGCCGATACGCCCTTATAAAGGGCTTAGTAAGAGAGAACTCTCTTACTCGGGGTCAAGATTCCACTTTGGTTTACTATTAGCTTTCGCTAATGCCTTAACACAAGGCTCCCTTACTAAGGGGGTAGCTAAAGGGGGGACTCTCTTTACGCTATTGCACTCACTACACGCGCGACCGGTCGAGGTCGTGCGTCTGGTAGTCGGTTGAGTGAAATGTAAACTGAATGTATATTTAATATATAATTAGCCTAAATTAATTTAAACTAATGTAAACTATATGTAATACTAAGTAGAACTTACTAAATTCGTACCTAGCTAAAATGTAGTGTACACCACCTGTGTACAAACACGTGGCTGGCTGCCACGCCTCCACCAAGGGCTCCTGCCCTGATTGGTTAAAATAACCAATGGTCCAAACCCTTTCGGACCGGTCAATACTGACCCCAACTGTAGTGTACTCACGTACACCACCTACAAAATGTGACCCGAATGTAACCCTGTTACATAAACTAAGTGTTTCGCTTTAGGACTGACCGTGGCTGCTCATTTAAAAAATATTCGCCACCCCCTCGTTATTTTTGTATCCCGATATCTTATTGGATAAAAACAACTTGACTTTTTTGCTCTTAGTTTTGGGGGGATACGGGCAGTAATTTAGAGGAGATACGGGTAGTAATTTGGAGGGGATACGGATATCAATTGCCATAAATAATAAACAATTTAAAATTTAACCAAGAGGTATAAATAATTATAAACCGAATCATGATTTAAATTTTTAACAAGTTGTAACATTACTTTGAATCAGACTTGGGAGACGTTAGCCGCCGAGACAACTTCAGTGGAGACCAGGTCAGGTTCCGCTAACTCCAGCGATGACATTAGGTCTTTGCCGAGAAACAAGGGTTGTATCTCTGGGATACTACTCATTATTTTCCGATTCCTGATAAAAATCATGAGGACACCATCCTCCAAGATTATTACCAAGCTCGTCGTCAGCGGCATAGCTTTGCTGGATATCGCTTGGAACAATTATGCAACGTTTTGTTCTGACGGCGATGATCGGTGTGGGGTGTGGTCTGGATACATTGTTGGATCCCTTTTTTCTTCATGCCTCTTCCTAATTGTCCTTATTATCTGGTTCCTGCGGACAATGGCACGTGCTATCCAGGTCTCGATGCTACCAGTCACCCACAATCGTCTAGGTACTTGGTCAGGTTTAGAAAGCGTATCCTTGGCAAAATCAGTATCGCCAGAATATGGGTTATTGTCCCGTCTATGGAGTCGGTAGTCAGATGGATAAATTTACTGGTAATGCCCCTTCATCTTAATTTTTCTTCCATGTATACAGCTTGTGCAAAAAATCACTCATATTGACTAATGCATACGCGAACGAATATAACTTTATTCCCATCATCCGATTGTTAACTAACCACATCATCACATCTACAAGACATCATATCATCACAAGTCATCAAAAGTCCACAGTCCAGTTGGTCAGCTTGGCAGCCATGCTGATCACCGCTTTGCACCGCATCCCCCAGACCTTTGCGGCGATGATCTGCCTTGATTTAGGCAGAATCATCCGCTTTCTCCTGGCTATGCATGACGTTGTACTGGGTATTATGTGCATGAGTGTGCAAAAAATCTTTAGGTAGTGCTCCACATTTTTGACTAGCTTTCATCAACTCAGTGGGCTGATTATATCATTTCCAATAGACTTGCGATGCAATGTATTTGTCTATATCGTGTTTCAGCCATGATTGGACATCAATAGTTATTCTACCTTAAACTTCAACCCAAAATGTCCGTGCCACATATGAGCAAGTCGTATTGTGTATTCAGGCTTGACGAGGTCCAGATATAACCAAAGTGGCATTATAATTATCTTCCCTTTCTCGGATTGCGTTTCGGAGACGGTTTATCACCACGTCTCTAGCCTAAACGTTATAGACTATGTACACCTACGAGTTTCACCATCTGTCGCCCATGGAAACAACAGACTCTTGGGATACACGATGTAAGATGGTGTGCCTGATCACATACATCTTGATTGTGTGTAATAGTGTCGTGCGGTGCTCTCAGAGAAATCTACACGGTCAACTGCCATGAGCTGTGTAGCCGGTGCGTACACGCACGGTGCGGCTAGCGCACAGAGGAAGAATTTCCTTTAAGCGGTGTTCGCCGCTACTTAACCGATACGCCCTTATAAAAGGGATTAGTAAGAGAGAACTCTCTTACTCGGGGCCAAGATTCCACTTTGGTTTACTATTAGCTTTCGCTAATGCCTTAACACAAGGCTCCCTTAATAAGGGGGTAGCTAAGGGAAGAATTTCCCTTACGCTACTGAACTCACTACGCGCGCGACCGGTCGAGGTCGTAAGTCCTGTAGTCTATGAGTGAAATGTAAACTGAAAGTATATTTAATATTTAATTAGCCTAAATTAATTTAAACTAATGTAAACTTTATGTAATACTAAACGCACGGTGCGGCTAGCGCACAGAGGAAGACTTACCTTAAGCGGAGATACGCCGCTACTTAGCCGATACGCCCTAATGAAAGGGCTTAGCGTGAGATTACTCTCTCGATCGGATCCAAGATTCCCCCAGTTTCCCCTTAGCGTACGCTAACGCTTTAGCCTTAGGCTTCCCTTAGTAGGGAGTAGCTAGGGGAGGTACCCACTCGCTACGACACTCACAGCACGCTCGACCGTTCCCGGCCTTGACGCCTAGCTGGTTTAGTGTAATTTGGAAACCGATTTATTTAATATATAATTAGCCTAAATTAATAAACTAATGTAAACCCTATGTAATAATGGGTAGAACTTATTTAATTCGTACCTAGCCGAAAATGTAATGTACACCACCTGTTTACCAACACGTGGCAGACTGCCACGCCTTCACCAAGGTCTCCCGCCCTGATTGTCTAAAACAGCCAATAGGTTCTAACCTTTCGGACCGGCCAATACTTGACCTTAACCGTTGTGTTTTTACATACACCAACGTAACTAAATGTAACCCCGTTACATCCTCCCCCATCAAGACCATTGCCACGCAATAATCAATTTTAGTTGGAGACCCCAAATGCCAGAACCTGGTGTTGATGAGCACCTCTTTAGGTGGAGATAATTCTCCCCGAAAAGGGGATGTCATTTACTCGGACTCCGATATCTCGGAGGAGGGGCCCCTTGGGGATAGATCCCCTAAGGATGACCGCTCTGACGACGCCGAATGGTGACGTCAGTAGCCTAATTCTCCCCCTACACGTGGGGAAAATGCGCTATCTTGCGCGCCACCATTGCCAACTACGGAGGACCAATCCGGGTCGCCGAAGGCGACCATCACGTCCAATAATTTGGATGAAGATCAGAACCTTGATCGTGCAAATCGGCACTACGGACTGCATCACACGCTCCCAAACGCACTTCACGGGCGGAATATAGTTTTGGGGATCCTCGTGATCCCCAAAAGTGGGCTAAGAATGAGGTAAAGGGGGGTTTAGGCTTCTATACCCCTCGCCCTTTGGCTGAAGAGCCGCGTCAAATCGAATGCCGGAAGAAACTCCTGGAAAAACTGCTCACGCAGAAGCAGTTCACTGCCGCCTTATACTGAGAGCTCCTCGGGAAACAGGCGAAGGGTGCAATTGTTGAGAACATTCGCGAGGTCCCTCCGTTCTCCTCCAAGTAGAGGATGCCGAAGAGGCAGAGCGTAAGTTCCGCGCTTGGGTGGAAGGAGAGAAAATTCTCCCCGACTTTACCGAGCTGTACAGAAGCTATGCCGAACGTGACGTTCGGCTGGAGAGGGCCTTGTTCTTGGCGTTTTCCAAAGCCAAAGCGATGGAGCAATAACCTGCCCCTGCGCTATGCTAGCGCCTGTGTACTCAATGTGGTGCCGGAGCGCAGTGCAAGCTCCGCATCTGCCTCCGGCGAACTCCCAACTACTGGGAGTGAAGGGACTTCTTCCGCCTCTTTGGTCGTCGAATCGCAGCAGGATTCTCCCGCTCGAAAGCGTCAACGACATCTCAGCAATCCTGCCGCAGGGGAGTCTCGGACTCCCACGATGTATCAGGTGCGTACACGCACGGTGCGGCTAGCGCACAGAGGAAGACTTTCCTTAAGCGGCGATACGCCGCTACTTAGCCGATACGCCCTTATATAAGGGCTAAGTAAGAGACCGCTCTCTTACTCGGGGACAAGATTCCCTTGGTTTACTTGTTAGTAAAGACTAACGCCTTGATACAAGGCTTCCCTTAGAAAGGGGGTAGCTAAGAGAAGGTATTCCCTTTTACTACAACACTCACTGCGCGCGCAACCGGTCAAGGTCGTGCGCCTAGCAGAATTTGGTGTATTTTGTAAACTGATTTTATTTAATATGTATTTAGCCTAAATTAATTAAACTAATGTAAACTATATGTAATACTAAGTAGAACTTACTCAATTCGTACCTAGCAGAAATGTAATGTACACCACCTGTGAACCAACACGTGGCAGGCTGCCACGCCTTCACTAAGGGCTCCCGCCCTGATTGATTAAAATAACCAATGGGTCCAAACATTTCGGACCGGTCAATACTTGACCTCAACCGCTGTGTACTTACGTACACCAACATAACCAAATGTAACCCTGTTACATCCTCCCCCATCAAGACTATTGCTTTGCAATAATCAATTATAGTTGGAGAACTCGAACTGACAGAACTCTGGCTTACCATGAGCACCTTTTGTGGTGCTGAGGATTCTCCTCGCGAAGAGGATGTAGACTATTCCGATTACTCGGAGGAGGGTGCCCTTGGGTATATCTCCCCAAGGCTGACCGCTCCGACAACGCCGAACGGCGATGTCGGCAGTCTAATCCGTTCCCCACATGTGGGTAAAATGCACTAACTCGTGCGCCACCCGTATTAACTTCGGATGATGCATCCGGGTCGCCGAAGGCGACCATCACCAATGAGCTAGACACGGCTCAGGAACCCCAACTTGCCGTACCGGCACGGAAGGGTCCTAGTGACCCTCAAAAGAAGGCAAAAAATGAGGTAAAGAGGGGTTTAGACTCACATATCCCTGGCCCTGCGGCTGTACAGCCGCGTGAAATCGCGCGCAGGAGACAACTCCGGGCAAAACTGCTCACGTCGAAGCAGTTCACTGTCACCTCGTACCGAGCGCGCCTCGGGAAACAGGCACGGGGTGCCGTTGTTGAGAGCCGCCAGGAGGTTTCCTTCGTTCTCCTACGAGGAGAAGATGTCGAGGAGGGAGAGCAAAAATTCCGCGCTTGGGTGGAAGGGGAGAAGCGTCTCCCTAATTTTAACGAGTTCTACATCAGCTATTCCGAACGTGACGTTCGGATAGAGAGGGCATTGCGCTTGGCGTTTGCCCGAGCCAAAGCGCTGGGGCAATTGCCTGCTCCTTATTGCACGCGCCCTGATAGCGCTCCTGCCCTCGGTGTGGTGCCGGAGAGCAATGCAAACTCTGCATCTGCCTACAGAGAAATCCCAACTACTGGGAGTGGAGGGGCTTCTCCCGCCCCTTTGGTCGTTGTGTGGTAAAGTGTGCCCTAAAATTGAGCCTAATTGATGGCTTAATTGTGGGCCTAATTAGGGGTGTGACTGCGGACACAATCGGGTGAGTAATTGCGTGTACGAATGTGTGTACCACGGTGTATACAGTTGCGTGTACAACTGGGTGTGCATAGACAGGATATAGACGGGGCATCGTGAGAAGGTACGACTATGTACAGGTGCCTAACGAACAGCGACGAACGACGGATAAATCAGGTCGACTGGTCGACGGAGTACGCTGGAATGGGTAGTTCTGATTGGATGATATTAGGTAATTGGTAGTTCTTAGGATTTAAGCAATACTAAAGTTCTCTTTTTGCGTCCAAACACTAAGGGCACCTCAGGGACGGCACCTAGTGCCTCCCTTTAGTTTATATACACCTATACGTCCCGGGCGGGAGAACTTGGTGCGTTTTTGGCCCACCGGCAGGCGTAGAGTGTTGAGAACTCGTCGCAACTCTTCCCGCTGTGTCAGCGGTTCTTCTTGTAAAGTTTTTTGGTTTCGGGAACGTGATTGAGCAGTGCGCTCTCACCTCTCCCCCTTTGGTTCACGTTTGGCCCCTAGAGTTCGGCTGCTGTAAGCGCCCCACGGGAACTCTAGGTGGATAAGTGAAGTTTACCCCCCTCGTAGGTCTAGGCTAAGAATACAGTTATTTTGGGTATTCTATTAGCTGATTTGGTCTCAGAGGCTCCGTGATCGGGCATTGAAGACTTCCGCTGCCTGATCGAGTACCCCCTTCGCCGATCGACACCTGATCGACATTTTTCAACCTGCAACCTGCGTTCATCTGTTCGCAACTCACTCCAACTAGTGCTTGATCGACTAAATCGATCAGACCGATCAGGTCGATCAGGTCGATCACGATCTGATTTTCGACTATTGGCTCTGATCACCCCTGATCACTCCCTGATCAACGACCGAGGCCCTGATCATCGACAATTGCGCCTGATCAAGCCTGATCAAGCCTGATCGACAACAGGCGCTTCAGCACCAGTCAACTAAATCTTGCAGCAAGGAATTGAAGCGTGCAATACCCGCCACCTGGAGAGCGACACACGCCCAAGCCGTCGGGTACACAAGGTGAGCAGAAACACAAGCAGTCACAGGACAACCGGAGGACCCCCTTCGTTAGTCGGCAGTCCGGGCGCCGTGGTAACGCCTGATCAAGCTTCAAAAACTTTGATCAGCCGCTCCACCACAGTTTACTCGCAGCGGGGTTCTCCCGCTCGAAAGCGTCAGTGACGTCACGTCAATCCTGCCGCAGGAGAGTCTCGGACTCCCACGAACTCTGTGAGTGTGGATAACCCTTCCACTTCACCAGATACTGGGTTTGACCCCGATGATGGCGTCACGCCATCAGACTCTCCACATGATAGTGTGGATTACCCTCCGCATCGAGTATTGGAGGAGGAGGTCGCGCAATTGCGATGTGAGGTTCGCGAGCGCTGTGATCGACACAGCCATCGCATCCATGATATCCACGAGGGACTCCGCGATGAGTGGGATGCCACTGACGCTTCGAGAGGCGGCTTGCCTCTCTAGAGACGACCGTTGCGGAGCTGCTTCGTGGTCGCATTTTAGCCGTGTCGGGCTTTCTCCACCCTGCCGTGTCTTACGGCTATCCGCCTTTCCACCCCCCTCCTGGAGGGGGACCGCCTCCGGGTCCTGGTATGGCTTAAGCATACCCACATAGAAGGTTGGATGCGTACGCATCACCTTCGGGATGTCCAAGGTATACGATAAGCCCTTTCGGGCTAGTACCTTAAAAGGCCCCACAAACCTGGGGCGCAGTTTATTCCGCAACACGTTGGAAACTGCATGTGTAGGAAGATTTTTAGCGTTTAATAAAACACTTTCTCCTACTTTGTACACCTTTTCGTTACGCCGCCCCTTGCGGTCAGCTTGCTCCTTCTGCTTGTCTTGGCTTTCCTCCATGGCGTCGCAGACGTGTCGTAAGACACTAAGGCGCGTCTATAATAAATCATCGATGTGCTTTCGCACAGATACAGGGCTTACGTCGGGGAATCCTCCCCCCTCAATCCCTGGACCACACGCACGTGGCGTTAACGGAACCCTCGGATTCACTAATCCGTTCACGTAAAACGGGGTAAACCCCGTAGATGCATGGACCGATTTGTTTATAGCAAATTCGGCCATAGGAAGCATCTCACTCCATTTCTTTGGAGAATACGGGCATAAACGCCGGAGAATATATTCTACAACGCGATTAACGCGTTCCGTTTGTCAGTCCGTCTGCGGATGATCCGCAGTGGAAATGAGGAGCTTGGTGCCCAGCACCTTAAACAGCGCTCCCCAAAACTGTCCCGTACAACGGGGGTCCCGATCCGACACAACAGAATCGGGTAGTCCATGCTGTCGAAAGACACGGTCTAGGAACACTTTCGCTGTTCCTTATCCATCAATGGACTCTGGCACCGCCGCCAGGTGATCCATATTGCTCAAACGGTCTACAAAGACCAGTATGCCGGTGTTCCCGGTCTTATCCTTCGGAAAACCGAAGATAAAATCGATACTAATGGATTTCCAACACTCCGTTGGAACGGATAAGCTCGCCAAAGGAGCAGTTGAACTTGCAGAGGGTTTGACCCTCTGACAAGTCTCACAGGTGCGTATATACGCACCGACCCACTTATACATGTTGGGCCACCAATACAAAGCGCTTAAAGCGCTGTAGGTCTTATCCCGACCTAATGACCCCCGGTAGGGGCGTCATGTGCCTCAAAGAGGACTCTATACTTTAGTTCCTCATCATGAGGAACAACCACCCGCGGAGTGTCCTCCGCGCTCGTTTTATAATATAGCAAACCGTCACAGTACCTGTAACGGTGTAAACGAGCTTTATCTCGACTTGACAGGGTTGGATAAGACGAGCCAAGTCCCTTTCCACCCAACGCGCTGATAAGCGCCGTACACTGTGGGTCTTTCTCATACGCCTGGCGTATGAGATCCACCACAGACGAGATGAAGAATGTCGCATGAGCGAGCTCGTAATCGGGACGACGCGACAACGCGTCTGCAAGGACGTTCTGCTTGCCAGGTTTATACTTAACCTCAAAGTTGTACTCCGCAAAGAAGGAGAGTCAACGGGCCATCCGTTGCGAGAGATGAGGCGACTTTGTCGCTGTCCGTAAGGACGCGTGGTCAGTATAAACCACGAACGGCTTTGATCCGAGTAGATGAACCCTAAACTTGACAAGGGCATACTTCATTTCAAGTAGCTCCTTGTCATGAACGGGATAATTCCGTTCCGCAGCTTTAAGCTGCCTCGACTCAAACGCAATCACGAGTTCACTTCCTGCATCTGATGCTTGTAACAAAGCACATCTGAGTACGAAATCGGAGGCGTCGCAGACGACACTAAATGGTTTCCCAGAGTCTGGGAGAGCAAGAACGGGGGCTTTTAACAAGCTCCCCTTAACCGCTTCAAAAGCGTTTTGGTGTTTGGTATCCCAACACCAATCAACATACTTCTTAAGAAGGTCCGTCAATGGCTTCGCCATTTCAGCGTAGTTCTCGCTGTATTTGTGGAGTTAATTGGCTAATCCAAGCCACTTCCGTAAATCTCTAAGATTCATAGGCGAAGGCCACTCCACAATGGCTTTCACCTTCGCGGGATCCGCCCGCACTCCATCCTTACCGATGAAGCATCCGAGGAAAGGAATTTCCTCAGCACCAAAGATACACTTGGATGCGTTTGCATATAACTTATGCTCTCGCATACATTCGAGCACCGCTCGAAGGTGTATTAGGTGCGTCTGAACATCAGACGAGTCGCCTTCCGCGCGACTATGAACGAATATATCGTCAAAGTACGTCTGAGCGTACTTTCTATGAGGGCGGAAGAGTTGAGTCACCAAGAGATTGAAAGTCACTGGTGCATTCGAAAGCCCTTGTGGCATAACAAGACACTCCCACAGCATGCCACTAGGCGTGCTGACCGCTGTAAGCGTAATATCGGACGCTCGCATGAGCACCTGATAATACCCGTCCACCAGATCTAAGGCACTGTACACAGTACAGCCCGCCATATTGTTCTGGAGGACATCCTTCCGAGGAATCGGAGTCTGCATGGGTACAGTAGCTGTATTCAGCTTGCTTTACGCATGCACAATGCGCCACTTTCCGTTCGGTTTACGAACACAAAAAGTGGGAGATGAATAGGGAGACTTGCTCTCCCGTACCATCACTGCATCTTCCTTTTCACTTGAAGAATGCGTCGATGACATCGTATTGCTCCTTGGGGAGAGGCCACTTCTTAGTGACGCAGTATTTGGTTCCAGGAACCAAATCAATTTTATGTCGGACTCCCCGATCCTGTGGTAACCCCATCGGCGGGTTGTCACTAATGACATCTCCAAATTCCTTTAGTATGGAATAGTAAGGGTCCTCAGGATCCGCAAGGATCTTGAGGTCGCTTCGGGCATACAATGCCTGTTTGGTTTGCACAAAAAATGACTCGTCCATCGTGGATGAGAAGTTTAACTCCTCTTCCGGACGCAACACGACGATCTAGTCGAGTTCACCTGCTTTTACAGCAGTCTCAAACTCGTTGAAGGACATCTCCTCCAACGACAACAGTTCGCCTACCCCAGGCAACCGTTCCAGGCTTACGCCTTCTGTGACAACACCTGTCACACTATTCAGCATCCGATAGGACTGCTGACTACTGCCCTCGGGACTCATCCCGGGACCCAGATGGGGGGAGTCAATTGCCCCATCTACTGGAAGCGCCACGCGCCTACCCACAGAGGTCTCTACCTCTACCACCGGTGACTCGCCGGTCTCGCCTATACCGGCGTAATCGGAATCATTTCCGACGTGCGAAAGAGACGAACTTCGGGTCTCTTCGCTTGGAAGCGCCTCGCGCTTAACCACAGGGGTCTCTACCCCTACCACTGGAGTCGCAAGTTTCTCGCCGACACGGCGTGGTCGAGAACCCCGACCTGCAGAAGGGAAAAACCTCGTGTCTCTTCACTAGGAAGCGCCTCGCGCTTAACCTCAGAGGAATCCACCTCTACCACTGGCGACTCACCAGTTTCGCCTATATCGGCGTGGGGATTAACCGCCGAATCCCCCTCGTCAAGGAACACTTCCATGACCACATTGGGACTGATCATCTCAGACATCCCAATCTCTGGCAACTCACGCCAGTATCGCTTTTGCGATAGAGCAAAGGTGGGTTCATGACTCGCCAATGCTTCACCCGATAGCGGGTGCGTTGAGCCAATGGACTTAGACTTCCAGTCTATCCATGGCTCGTGGCGTTCCAGCCACTTCATGCCCAGAATGAGGTCATACCTCGAGTCCAAATCCAGTACTAGGCAACGTTCCAAGCTGTCGAAGTCTGCAAACTTCGGCTTAAGGTCAATCGAGACCTTGGGTACAGAAACATGTGCGCCTGTCGCTAGACGGACCATGACAACGTCACGAGAACGTGCCTCTAGGACCTCGGCATACAGCCGACTCTTCTCTACAGAATCCCGTCTGACATAATTGTCAGACGCTCCAGAGTCTATCAAGACTCTCCAAGGCTTATCAAAGCCTTTCACGCCCGCAAGGACTACCAGCAAACCTGACTGGTACACCAACTCGGTGCTAGAAAGCACCGTGTTTCCCTCGGGGCTTTGTTCTGTCGGCCCCTACCCTGGGGTTTAACAGCACTGAAGGATCCCCCAGTAGGGCGCCCCGCACCTACTGGGAGCCGTCGTTTCCCGACGGCTTGGGCGAGGGCTTTTTACCCGCCCTCGGTCCCTTATAGCAGGTGGATCGCTGAGGATTTTTCGGACATTCTTCGTATGATCCGTGATTCCACACAGGAAGCATCTCAGCGGCCCATGCCGCTGCAACATTGCAAGAAGCTCCTCTTCGAAGCTCTTCGAGAAGGAGTCAGAGTGACTCTTAGTGGAAGGTTTCTCCTCCGCTTCGACCTGACTAAGGTCCATGGGTTCAGGACCCACCTTTGAGGAACGAAAGTTCCATTCGGCGTTAAACTTAAACGCCTCCTCCATGGATTGGGGTCGGCATCGGAAGAGCTCCGAACGTGCTGGTCCTTCTTTCAGGCCTCCTATGAACACGGTAATGGACACATCGTCCGAATACGCTTTCGCGTACATCCCTGCCAACAGGGTCTTCAGTTCTTGGACGTATGTCTCCAAGTCCCTAGTGCTCTGACGGCACCTCAAAAACGCAAGCTGATTCTGGAAAAACAGATCCGGCGTAGCGTACATGTCCATAAGCTTTCGCTTAAGGACTTCCCAGGTCGGAAACACGTACGTGACCAAATCCGGACGCGTAAACGCCCATGTACGGGATCTGCCCGTAAGATGGGTTAATGCAAGTCCCACTTGCTAGTAATCCTCGATCACATTCGTGTGGCGAAGGCCGTTTCGACCTCGCGAAGCCACACATAAAGGTTGTCACCTTTCTCACCGGTCTATTCCGTCACCTTAAAGGATAACGGAGGGCGCACACCCGTAGACGAGGAGTAACTTCCGCGAAAACTTGCCTCATAGGCGATGAGGGAGTTCACCCTCTCACGCACGTTATTAAGACCCTGCTCCTCTAGGAGGCGCATGCCATCCTGACCCAATAGGGTACCAGCCTCTTAAAGGCTTCTTGTTGGACGGGGGTTAGCTGACCCCACTCGTCCTGATCCATCCTTTGCAGAGGATGCCGTCTACCAATACAGGTGTTGGATTGACTACAAGTGCTACCAGATGTAGCCGGTGCGTAAACGCACGGTGCGGCTAGCGCACAGAGGAAGACTTTCCTTAAGCGGCGATACTCCGCTACTTAGCCGATAAGCCCTAATGAAAAGGCATAGCGTGAGATTACTCTCTCGCTCGGATCCAAGATTCCCCCAGTTTCCCCTTAGCGTACGCTAACGCTTTAGCCTTAGGCTTCCCTTAGTAGGGAGTAGCTAGGGGAGGTACCCACTCGCTACGACACTCACAGCACGCTCGACCGTTCCCGGCCTTGACGCCTAGCTGGATTAGTGTAATTTGGAAACCGATTTATTTAATATATAATTAGCCTAAATTAATAAACTAATGTAAACCCTATGTAATAATGGGTAGAACTTATTTAATTCGTACCTAGCCGAAAAATTAATGTACACCACCTGTGTAGCAACACGTGGCAGGCTGACACGCCTCCACCAAGGGCTCCCGCCCTGATTGGCTAAAACAGCCAATAGGTCTGAACCTTTCGGACCGGCCAATACTTGACCTTAACCGTTGTGTTTTTACATACACCAACGTAACTAAAGGTAACCCCGTTACAGTAACATTCTTCTCTGAGAAAAAGCGACGATCTTTTGGATACTGGTGCGGATGCCCAGCGTCAGCGCCTGGCCTATTGTGTTCTTCTGTCCGATTCGGAACCCGATTCGCCTACGAGCAACTATAGATCTTGCCGACAGTGACGACAGCAAATATTTCGAAAAGAAAACTACGGAACCTTAGAAATATCGTGACTAACGCTCACCGGAACACTTGTTCTACTCCTATGAAAACGAGGACGTGAGTGCCTATTGGCGATATTTGTCTATTCTTGATCTGGACGATGGGGACGCAATAAGAACACTTCACCCAAAGCGGAAGAGGATGTTGGGGAACTATTCTAAAAATCGATGACTACGTTTCTATGATGCGGCCTAATGCGGGTACTGATCTCGGTGCCTTCTTCCACTTCTCAGGACATTTGATTCAATTTGATCGCGTCTTAGCGGATTCCAAAATCGAAACATCGACCCGATCATATACTTTACCGAGAATCGATTATCAAGCAGATTAGAGCCCGTTTCTTATTCCGCCCGACTTTTGGTTATTGTTTCTGCTCGCGTCGCCATCTAGAACACAGTTGCGCTCCAATATAGTCATGGCATCGGCGATATCCGATTTCAGTCAGTCAAATCCATGAAATATCTTGAAGATTGCTATGTCGACGGTGGGGATGCCTGATAATCGCTGGCTCCAGGCGTTTCATAGATATCATCCAAGTTCGTGCAACTCCACGCTCAATCGATCTGGGAATCAGCGCATTGTGGTGGAGCGGCTGATCAAGTGTTTGAGGCTTGATCAGGCGGTACCACGGCGCCCGGACTACCGACTAACGAAGGGGTCCTCCGGTTGTCCTTGACTGCTTGTGTTTCTGCTCACCTTGTGTACCCGACGGCTTAGGCGTGGGTCGCTCTCCAGGTGGCGGGGATGGCACACTACAATTCCTTGTGGCAAGACTGTGTTGACTTGTGATGAGTCGACTGATGCGATCAGGCGATGATCAGGCGCAATCAGGCTTGAATCACATGCGATCAGGTTTGATCAACAGTGATCAGGCTTGGACAGGCACTAAAAGTCGTCTATCAGCGGCGATCAGACTTGATCAGGCTTGATCATGTACTAAAAGTCGCTGATCAGCTGGTTGGCGCGAGTTGCAAGCAGCTGAGCGCGGATCGCGAGTTGCAGAGTGTCGATCAGGGCGTTGATCGGTGGAGGGGTACTTGATCAGGCAGCGGAAATCTTCACCACCCGATCGCCGAGACTCTTAAGCTTAGTCCGCTAATAGAACACCCAATATATTATGTATTCTAAGCTTAAGCCTAAGAGGAGGGTCGATCAGCGACTGGCTGATCGACGGTTTCCACTAAAATCCACCTACAGTTCCCATGGGGCGCTTAGAGCAGTCGAACTCTAGGGGCCAAAAAAAAACGTGGACCAATGGGGGAAGAGGTGAGAACACCTTCCCCAAAAAAACCTTTACAAAATAACCGCTGACACAGCGGGTAGAGTTGAGGGTGAGTTCCCCAGACCTTTACGTCTGCCGGTGGGCCAAAAAGTGCACTACGTGATCCCGCCCGGGACGTAAAGGGTGCGTATGCAAAAGAGAGGAAGGCGCGAACGCCTCCCCCTCGGTGATCTTATCGATCGGACGCAAAAGAAGAACTTTATTATCACTTATATCCTAAACTACCAAAAACCTAATATCAGCCAATCAAAACTACCCATCCCTATACGCCTCGTCGACCAGTCGACCTGATTTATCCGTCGTCCGTCGCTAACCGTTAGGTACCCGTTAGGTAACTGTATCAGTTGTCGCGTCGTCCCAGATGTCCCGTCCATGCCCCGTCCATGTTCGCCGCAGTTGTGCCGACTGTTGTACTGACTGTTGTGTCAACAGTCGTACCGGCTATTGTACCAACTATGGTACCAACTATCGTACCAACTATCGTACCGACTAATATATCGCCTATTGTACCAACTCTGATACTGACTACTGTACCAACTATGGTGCCGCAAAAATTTATAATATGCTTCACCACAGACGCCCCTGATCCGCGTCCCAGCCGTACAGTGGTTGGGGCGGGGGTAGATCATGCCGTTGTCTGCCCTCGATCACCCCTTCCTTTCATCGGTTGCGCACCGACACCCATCCATAAGCCCTTTCTCCCATCTGTCGATCAGGTTCGATCAGGTCGTTAGCCATCCATCGATCGACCCTTCTTTTCATGTTGGCACCCATCGATCATGAAGCCGTCGATCAAGTAGTCACTACTCGTCAATCATGACGCCATCGACCATGTCTTTGATCAGGTCCTCATCGATCTGGTTGTCTCCACATTTTCCTCATCAAGTCGATCCTGCAGACGATCATGGATAGTTTCATCATCACTTGATCAGTCTATAGCAGACGCCATAACCTCGGTGATTACTATCGCGCGTGTCTGACGGCTTGTCCATGAGTGAGTGGACCGTTGGACCGACCAAGCACTGGAGATCGAACTTTTCGCACTGGCGCACATGTTCCACGGCCCAGGTCAGCAATTCTATTCCGCTTGCCCTACTGCTTTCCACAGCCCTTCCGGCAGCGGCACCAGCAGACTCTCGACACACAGCGTCGATGTCTTGCTGCTATGACGCACCCACTGATGTAGCGCGTGAAGTTCCGCGGCTTGCATGGCCTTCTTGTTGTCGGCCATGCCAACAATTAAACTCGGTCCGAGCAGCTTCGAAATCTTGGCAATATCGGGACACACTGCGTCCCAAACGCCTTGGCCCGATGCAAACATCGGCTCATGGTCTCTAGCACTTGATCTGAGACAAAATTACTACGTAGCAAAACAGGATGATTCGCAGCCTTGCGCAACTGCGTGAAAATGGACATCGCGGTCGGGTCCGCTTCCCAAGGGCGTGTTATACTAGCCCATCAGTTCTCGCACTTTATGCTCACGACTCTTGTTCATCTTCTGTTCTTCTTTCACAGCCTCTTTCAACGTCGCTACCAGCTCTATTCGTTTAATGACTGATTCCAGTATATTCGTGTACGCCTTGCGTTCCTCGTCGGTCACTTGAATGAGCTCCACCGAGAGAGTCTTGGGGACGAGCTGACTCAGCACATATTTTTTTTCTCGTCGAAGAATAAACGGCGCCAAGATCTTGCGCACGTTTTCACACTTTTTCGCTTCGCTCCCATCAAAGAAACTCAATAGGTCATCCTATCCGTGATCAAACATGCATGGCATGAGAAAACTCAACAAGGTGAGCAATTCATTGAGCTTATTTTGGATCGGCGTGCCACTGAGTACGAGACGCGTGCGTGCACGGAGTGCTGTCAGGCGCTTGAACCGCGATGTGTTGGAATTCTGGATACTGTGGACTTCGTCCAAGATCATGTACCCAAACTGAAAACTGCGCAAGAACGCACGCTCATCTTGGCTCGTAACACGCTCAAAGTAAGCGTACGTTGTCAGCATGATGTCAAAATCGTCCCTAGTGAGCGTATCTTCCATAGCACGGCGATGCTCTTTTCCTCCATGATACATGACAACACGCAGCGTGGGTGCAATCCACGACAGCTCGCGTTTCCAATTATTCAACACACTAGCAGGTACCACGACCAGATGCGGTCCATTTGCTTGTTCATCGGTCGTTTCAAACGATTTCAACAGTGGCAAGAACGCAATCGTTTGGACCATCTTGCCAAGGCCCATTTCATCCGCTAACACGCCCGACACTTTGTTCTCGTAAAGTAATAGCAACCAATTCACACCCACTACTTGATAAGGCTTGAGCTCGAGCGTCGAGCAGATGTTTAGGATATCTGCTTGCGTCACGACGCGACGATAGCCACCCTGGATCGATGCCAGCGACATGTGCGTCGAACCTTCTTCATCGGTCGCGTCGACAGGCGACGTGGGAGGACTTGATGACGCCGATTCTTTCCCGACCAAGTCTTCACTGACTGTCGTAATTTACGCGCAATCTTGGCACATTCTTGCAACAATTGACCCACTTCGTCATGCGTGCGGGAATAATGCTCTTCTTTATCGGATTCATCGTAGAGATTCGCTTCTGCGTGCATTAGTGGAAGCCTCTTTAAAGAGCTCTTGTTCGTGTTTTGCTTTGCGTGGCCTTTGTCTCGACGGCTGTACCAGCCACTCAAACTTCCCTTCTTCTTCTCACACGTGTCTGCTGGCAACCGTGAGCGCCCAAACGCTGCCATCCAATCTTTTGCCGCTGAGGTCGAGTACTGTAATTCTTTCTCAAAAACATCGTCTTCTTCGCGTGACGATAGATCCCAGTCCACCGTCAAGCAAGCTCTGGGTTCTGTCCACGTCATTTCAACTTCTCGCATCCACTTCATCGTCCGACTCGACATGGCTCGACTGCGTTTACTCCGTCGTCGAACAGCTGGCGTCACCTCGTCGTCCTCTTCCGCGTCTTCCGAGGTACTGGATGTCGTGAACCCTTCAACTTCCGCAACGGTTTCATGCGCTTTCGCTTCGTTGGAGGCCTTTTCTCTATATTTCTCGAAGCAAAGAATGCGGATACAAGTCGCCCATCGTCAGGAGGGCGTGTTCTTGGCCTTCTTCCGCCAATTCGATGCCACGGAGCTCATTCGGATACTGGGAACGCGCGTTGGCACCACGTTCAATGCCATCTTGGGCGGCGCGGCGTCGGTATCCACGACTTCATACTTAGTAAGCGTACCGTTGGCGTAAAATGTCCCGTAACCCTAAGAGCTCCTACACTCGTCGCGACCGTCGCCAACACAATCGCCGCTTTGACCTTGAGATTCGCGTTTGCATCATTTAGACGAGCTTTCAAGAGCCACTCCACGTCTTACACTGGACGCGTAAAGGCAATGGCGCAGCCTGCACGTTCACAAGCGGCTTGGATAGTGTCCAGGGCTGCGCTGCACTGTTGCCACGCCCCTTTGTCGCTCTCGTTCTTATTTATCCAAGAGATCCTTGGTCACGTGACTGCTTCCACCTACATATGGCTACGCTGCCCTAGTGTTCAGTCACGCGACGTTTTCCCCCTACTTGCCATTCGTGTCCAAGCTGGTGCTTTTTCGCGAGTGCCGTGCATCACGTCTTTTGTACGTTCACTGTTCTTCACGTTCCAGATGGGGAAACTTATGCACTACTTTGATCGTACTTTGGTTCATGGTGGTGTTAAGTACCGTGCTACAGGTCGTGGCTTCACCATCAAGCACGAACAGTTTGCCGAATTCTAACGGTTCTACGCTTTTATCCGCTTTTACCGCGCCGTAAGAAACACATCTTCATTACGCACTGCAAAGTGAACGACTTCCGTCAACAGCGCCACCGGCGTAATACGCATTTGATTGGGCGAACCGAATAGTACAGACAGCTTGGTAACGGCTCGTCGAATTTTGTCTTCCATCCTGCGTTCTAGCGCTTTCGGTGATTCTAATGCTTCAGGAACATCCAACACAGCATCAAAACCCCAATCTTCCCAAAAGAATAATGCCAAATCATAATTTAACGTCAAGTGCGCAAACAGCTGCCAAATGGCATGAGCTAACGCCTTCGTGACATTCGTTCACATTCCTTCTTTTGCCGCTGTAGCATTTGTAAACATACGGTAACCAGTTGTTTCTCGAAAATTGCGGGTTTTGTATGCTCCTTGATATCATTGCCATCGCTGCAGCTACGCTCATTTCCACTATCATTCTTTACCGCAAAATCATCAAACGAGGCAGAGCCCACCGTTAATAATGGTTTAGCTGCCGCTCCAGCGACTATGGCGTCAAAATCCAAAAGCACTGAGGTCCACGACACCTTCAAGCTCCTCGTTTCAGAGATAACGTCGCTCGTGACGTGAGCCAAGAGCTTCCCGATACATAAAGGCGATTGGAGTTGTAATACCACCCACGACTCAGAATCCAGATGAAGCACGAGCGCTTCATCAAAATAATCTAGGATCGCATTATTCAGGCGCTGAATTACCAAATCACGGTCTTCATTCTAGCGTAAACTTAAAAAGCTGAAATGTTGTGCAATTGTCGTGACAAGATTTTGACTCGGGTACAATTTACTTGAGTCTTCTGCATCTTTCACATCTGTCACGTCGTCGCTTTGATTTTTGTGGCTTGAAAACGTAGAAATTGAAAGCACACTGCCTCAAAATTATCGCGCAACGAGCAATACAACGTCTGCAAGTCTTCTTTCATCTCTTTTCCTCCCGCTGCTTCTTTCTCTTGACATAAATTCACAGCTGCCGAAGCACCACCGTCATTCTGTGCTACATTATGTTGTTAGTCATCAATCGCGTCGTCCTCGTCCTCGAGATGACGTAAAAGCCATTCCATTGCTAGCTCCACATTGTTCACTTGAATTTCCCGAAGAACTCGTAAAAACCGAGGCTGTGAAAAGTCCATGTAAACCGAACTATCGACAAGCTCACTGTATGGATCAAACGATTGCTCCTGACTACTTCCTCCAAATGCAGACAATTTTCCTTCACGAGATTCGTCCAAAAGTGCTCTCCGTAGAGCCAAAGCTTCGCCATCGAGCTCAGAGCTCGTGCTGTCGTGGTTACTAAGACTAAAGCCTAAGACTTGCCGACAGTATGAACTACTTCTCTCATTTTTATCTTCGTATCGAGACGCTTCATCATCCATATCCACGCGATTTTTTTTAATATCGTCACAGCAATATGCATCACCTCCGTCATCCACCAATCTACTGTCAGAGAAAGAATTCTAGGGGTTTCCAGATTGAAAGTAGCGCTCTGACGCACATACCATCTAATAGTAAGGATATTCTTCGAAGTTGAAATTGTGCTTGATTTGGTTCCCCTGCATCGTCACCATTAAGCAACGCAGCCGTCAACGGTGACGCTGACAAGGCTTCCAGGTTAGACAGCTTCCGTAGAATACTTGTTGCAATGTGAAAAGACGTTAACGCCATTTGTGAGGGCTTAGCACTAGAAGACTCGCCACCTTCGAAAGAACCGGTAAGGAACCGCTCAATGACAATCACGATCATATCCATTACACTAGAGGCTGTTACTCTCCGAGCAGTGGCACTCGATTCAATCGTTTTGCCAGACTCGACAGATTTCCGTTCTCCAAATTCATCAGTTTGAATCCAATCGACATCAATATGCGATTAAATATGAGGGGGGACCACAAGTACCATCTCCAGCATGTCATTGCTTTTCTTTTGCTTCATATGCTCCACAAGCAAAAACGTGTTCGCGTGCTTCTTCTTTTATGCAACGAGCACAGCTGCAATCGTCCCCAAGAGGAACGTAAGGTAGTACTGCTGCACGAATGGATTTATCTTTGCCCCACGACTCGGCGTAACGGCATACAAAACTTCTTTTTCCAAGAGATACGCAGTTGTCCGATCTAGCGCTTGCGAATGCGGAGCTAGTGGTACCACGGTATTGAGTCCAATTCCACGTGCCGTCGGAAAAGTGCACCCCTTTTCGCTCCTTTTTCTCAGTGCCATGACCACCTCCATTTGTACGACGCTCCACGATTCGGACGACCAAGATGTGACCATACAAGCCAAAGTGGTCACGAGCATCGTGGTCATAAGCATTGGAACCTTTTCCACCGGCTTGTCACTCGTGTGTCTTGGCCACTGGAAGCTCGCGACCACGCTGTCGTGTCTTCCCTGCCCGTTGCCTTCTTCGGCTCCATGCTTTTCCGTCAAATGACCTTCTTGCGTCGCAGCATGGTAGCTCCCTCGTCCATCTTCCATATGGGAATCATCTTCATCCAACCAATCGTCATCCGTGTCAAAGTACTCGGCATTAAACTTGGAGCGACGACCAAAGTCAAGCACGTCCATGGTCGAATTCCATCGTCTCACCGACGCACGGACCCCGTGACCTCCGCCATAGTCACTTTTGCTTCAATCGATTCATCATCTGTATCGATCTGTCGAGCGCCCCCTACATTGAACAGACCATAAAAGCTATTGCGCGCACTGCGCGTATTGCTGCGAGGTCGCATGCTATTTCCAGTCCAAGCGACATAATCACCTTGTTGCAGTCGTCGCCAAAGAGAGTGGGAAGCGTCCATGTTCTTCGCCATCACTATCAATACTGAAGGAACTATCACGACGATCTGGACGAGATGGCAATAAGCCTATTTTTACCCACCGTCGCCGTCGTACTTGAGCATCAATCGATCGGCTGCGAGGTGTTGCAGCTTTTTGCGTTTCTTGTAGTCTGTCTTCATTGTTCGAACTTCCTGGAAGACTGAGAAATTACGCGCATAGCACCAGCCATCCTGATCCATGGAGAATAATTTCTTCTTACTATCCCTGTAATTATCCACTTCAAAGTCCCTCAGATCGATACGATCGGCAGCAGTTGACACACCATTCACATCGTCCAAGGCGCATAGTCTCCTTCTTTCAAATTATTCGCATCCCACAAATGCAAACGGCCAGGGACTTTGAGCACATTCATCCGCTGATTCTCAAAAATCAGCGTCACTTCAATGCTCTGGAAGTTCACAAAAGCACGCATACGGTTCGACGGCGCACAATCAAACACAGCCTCAAAGATTTTCGTATTGTTCGACGCCATGGATTTGATGTAGTGCCACGTGTGATCGGACGTTGGATCCGCAATCGAGGTATCATCATCAGACAGATCTAAATGTCCACGGAACAGCTGTAATCGTAGTTTTCTCGCAGTAATATCTCGTCGATACGGCTTTTCGTTCATTATTCCATCTTCATACTACATATATTCAATCACAAGCGCAATCTCCGAGTCACGGTCGCCATTGATACTCCGATCATTAATATTTGCGCTACCAATGATCGCACAGCGATCATCGACAATCATGAGCTTGCTATGAATGTATATTTGCTCGGTGGAAACGCATCCATTGGGCATGATTCCATATTTTCGTAATCCAAAGAGCGCTACGTAGTTTTCCGGATGATCCGTCACACCTTTGAGGGTTTTGAAGAGACTATAGCGACCACGACAGATAGTAGCAAACTGCCAGTGCATCACTGCGTGAAGATTCGTGAGCTCGTGGCTACGAATGTTGCTCCAAAGGCAGGGAGAAGTGATATCACCACATAGACGCGAAACCTCTCATCCCGCTGCACGGCACGTTCAATGCGATCGAACAAGGCTTGTAGAATTCGATTCAGTACAATACCATTGCCATCCATTCCAGAAACGTAAAACTGGTTTTCAATGTATAGAAAATGTTTCGACTTGGCAATGAGATCCATATAAGCAGCTTGGATACTCGCTTCCGTGGGCACACCGGCGGACCACATGGACACGAAACGACACACTTGGACATTGCAAATAATCTCATTTGGATGAAAAACTTGTATAATCGATTCGCCACGCTGAGCACGTAGTACTTCGCCCTCATCTAATTGACCCGTAATCGTCGACACATTCGCTAGAGGACGGCGCATCGGATTAAGTGGGTGCAATAGCGTTGTCGGTGGCCATTGGGGACCAGCGACAGAGCAAGGGTTCGTCGACTGTACCACTACGGACGGACCGCTTCCGGAGCTTTCGAGATAGCAATAATGATCGCTCGTTTCCACTGCTCTTTCTCGAAAGCTGTTCGCGAACTCAAATGATAGTACCGATTCCCTTCGGCAACGAGGCAGAATCCGTTGGCTTTCCCGATATCTTCGTCCTCAATGGCCTGGATCTGACTCCGGCCGATGAGTTTCGTATTCGAGATTAAATCTTCTCGCGTTTCGTAGAATGTAATCGTGCCTTCCTCCAAGACGCCATACGTGGCCTTCCAGCTTATGAGCACATCACTTTTCTTGATCAAAGAGCCTTCAAACGAGATGTTCCGGTTTGTTCGATACCGAAGCGTATGCGACCGCCCGCGTGTCATCGGATGCGATGCGGCCGACGCCACCGTTGGGCTCGGTCCTGGAGGTGTCTCGACACAGACTGAGGAGGATGATGGGGGAGTCGTCCGCTCCGTTCGAGGGCCAGTGGACGACTGGAACGCCGTGTCTTTTTTCTTTCCTGTTCGTCACTGGTTGGTCGACTGGTCGGTTCAGCTTTCTGGTGATCGTAGCCCCGAGTAGGCCCATGATCGAATCATTCAATAAGAATTCCATTTCTCCCTTGTAAACTTTTCTGTAAAACGTCCTCACCAAATCAGATTCTGATGGCGGCATTCTTGATTGACTTTCGTCGCTCGACGACCCAGGCGCCTTCAACAACGCCTTCGGTTGGTCGGTCTTGTAATACGTCACCACCGGCTTCCAATCCGGATCATTATGTACACATGTAATTGGCGGATCGTAACTTGCGTTAGGATCCGCAGGGGTTTCCGAAGGAGCCTCGGGAGGTGGTTGAGGCTTCTCCCCCTTTATCTCATCTGGATACCTCCCCAGGTCCTGATGATCGTCATTTCCTTTCTTCTTCAGGCATGACGACGGCGAACTGCCTCCCATCGTCACAACCACCTCCTCCTTTTACATTTTGATCTTCAATTCTTCTCCTGCTTCCGCTTTCAAATCCGCATCAGTGCCATCTTGCGTAGAATCGCGGTGATATCCCGCGTCACCCAAAGATACGGGCACGCGCACCATTGTGGTGGAGCGGCTGATCAAAGTTTTTGAGGCTTGATCAGGCGGTACCACGGCGCCCGGACTGCCGACTAACAAAGGGGTCCTCCGGTTGTCCTTGACTGCTTGTGTTTCTGCTCACCTTGTGTACCCGACGGCTTAGGCGTGGGTCACTCTCCAGGTGGCGGGGATGGCACACTACAATTCCTTGTGGCAAGACTGTGTTGACTTGTGATGAGTCGACTGATGCGATCAGGCGCTGATCAGGCGCAATCAGGCTTGAATCACGTGCGATCAGGTTTGATCAACAGTGATCAGGCTTGGTCTGGGCAGGCACTAAAAGTCGTCTATCAGCGGCGATCAGACTTGATCAGGCTTGCTTATGTACTAAAAGTCGCTGATCAGCTGGTTGGCGAGTTGCGAGCAGCTGAGCGCGGATCGCGAGTTGCAGAGTGTCGATCAGGGTGTTGATCGGTGGAGGGGTACTTGATCAGGCAGCGGAAATCTTCACCACCCGATCGCCGAGACTCTTAAGCTTAGTCCGCTAATAGAACACCCAATATACTATGTATTATAAGCTTAAGCCTCAGAGGAGGGTCGATCAGCGACTGGCTGATCGACAGTTTCCACTAAAATCCACCTAGAGTTCCCATGGGGCGCTTAGAGAAGCCGAACTCTACGGGCCAAAAAAACGTGGACCAATGGGGGAATAGGTGAGAACACATTCCCCAAAAAACCTTTACAAAATAACCGCTGACACAGCGGGTGGGGTTGAGGGTGAGTTCCCCAGACCTTTACGTCTGCCGGTGGGCCAAAAAGTGCACTACGTGCTCCCGCCCGGGACGTAAAGGGTGCGTATGCAAAAGAGAGGAAGGCGCGAACGCCTCCCCCTCGGTGATCTTATCGATCGGACGCAAAAGGAGAACTTTATTATCACTTATATCCTAAAACTACCAAAAACCTAATATCAGCCAATCAAAACTACCCATCCCTATACGCCTCGTCGACCAGTCGACCTGATTTATCCGTCGTCCGTCGCTAACCGTTAGGTACCCGTTAGGTAACTGTATCAGTTGTCGCGTCGTCCCAGATGTCCCGTCCATGCCCCGTCCATGTTCGCCGCAGTTGTGCCGACTGTTGTACTGACTGTTGTGTCAACAGTCGTACCGGCTATTGTACCAACTATGGTACCAACTATCGTACCAACTATCGTACCGACTAATATATCGCCTATTGTACCAACTATGATACTGACTACTGTACCAACTATGGTGCCGCAAAAATTTATAATATGCTTCACCACAGCATTATATGAAAATTCCAGCTAAGAACCAGAAGGCGTGCCTAGCTTTCTTTAAATTGGAGCAGCGCCGCAGCCGAGCTGGAGAATAGTGGCTGCTCTGTGGTTATGCCTTGTCGGGCGTCCAGACAGGCCAGTGTGAACTGGACGTTTTCCTTTATCCACCCTAGTCTCCACCGGGATATATTCATACCATGGATATGATTCCAGACCCGATTAGAACTTTACGGGAGATACTCGTTGACATCAAACGACAGATCCATGAAATAACCTATTTCGAGATTTTCCGAACAAGCCTCGTTGAATCGACTCCGAAGAAAGATTAGCTAATGGTCGGGTGCTCAGATCAGCTCCATAGGTAAGCTTATTGTTTTTGATCGTTTTATAGGGGCTCGCTAGAGCGAAACCAAAAAATGATTGAGCCAAACCAATCGCTCTCCCGTTTTTTTTGGTTAAATGACTTCCTTTTACATGTATATGAACTATTTTTTTCGGGGATCGATAGAGCGAAACCAAAAAATGATAGAGCCAAACCAATCGCTCTCCCGATTTCCTTTCTTTCTATTTATCCGCAGTAGGGGCATTCAATCAATGCGTAAGGACATGATGCTCTCTCTAGATCGTCGCGGGTTCAATGATCATCCACTGCTGGTTGACATTTCCAGCTGAGTATCCTTGCAGCTGCACCTTATGGTTCTGAGCAGGGTCCGTGTCGAGGCAGAAACCTTGATGCTGCACATGCTTTGAGCTTACTCGTACGCCCATTTCTGGTTCACCCCGTTGTCCATACAACGGTAGACGCGCACGATCGCGCCGTCCCGGGCCTCGTACGCATCGAGACAGCGGTGAATGCTCTTGGAGAGCACTTGTTGCGTCCTGGAATCCTGGAATCAAAGAACCACACTTGCTGCGTCTGGACCAACCAGTTGCTCGAGCGGATCGACATGGACACGCTGCGATCCTTCTCCGAGAGCACTCGCTTCGAGCCGGCGTTCCGGAGCTCAGGGGCGGTTTTAATCCAATCGTCAACGTTTTAAAGTTGCTCTTCTTCACGTTATTTCTCTTGTAACACGCCAAAGTCCGCTTCCACCTCGTTTCCACCATTGGTCACGCGCCATTTCGGTCAACCGCGATAAAACAATAGTAGTCCAACCCGTGCGTCCGTGCCACATGGTAAAATTCAGCAAAGGATTTCGCCTGTGCCACCGGCGACGCGACTCTCGCATCCGGATCCGATCCGCCCGAGCTCCAGCCCACCTCCGAGAGGACAAGGTCTGACGCGGAGATTTTTGAGACGATCCAACGTCCTCACGGCCCCTTCATTCAAATCCACTTTCTCCCAGAAGGAAAACTGGTTCATCGGACAGCTGACAGTCTGTCAGATTCAAACTCCGACTCAGATCGCCGGCGGCACTAAACTGGCGGGCCTGGCTAAACTTACGATCTGTTAGAATTCAGAAGGATGCGCAAAATTAGGCACGGCTTGCTACTGGACAAAAAAGGAAGTCATTTAACCAAAAAATAAATCGGGATCGCGATGGGTTTGGCTCTATCATTTGTTGGTTTCGCTCTAGCGCGCCCCCGTTTTATCTCCTATTTAGTTTAAGCCAATTCGTTCTATACTAATCTGACCCCCAGTAATGTCTGTAAGTAACTACATATGTAACAGGGTTACATTTGGTTACGTTGGTGTACGTAAGTACACAACGGTTGAGGTCAAATATTGACCGGTCCGAAAGGTTTGGACCTATTGGTTGTTTTAACCAATCCGGGCGAGAGCCCTTAGTGAAGGCGTGGCACCCTGCCACGTGTTGGTACAAAGGTGGTGTACATTACATTTCGCCTAGGTATGAATAGAGTAAGTTCTACTTAGTATTACATATAGTTTACATTAGTTTAATTAATTTAGGCTAATTACATATTAAATATAAATCAGTTTACAAAAAAACTAATACTGATAGGCGCACGACCCAGACCGGTCGCGCGCGCAGTGAGTGTTTAAAGCAAAAGGTAGTACCTCCCTTAGCTTTTCCCTTTCTAAGGGAATTCTTGTAACAAGGCGTTAGTGTTTACTAACAAGTAAACTCAGGGAATCTTGGCCCGGAGTGAGAGAGCGATCTCTCACTAAGCCCTTATATAAGGGCGTATCGACTAAGTAGCGGCGCATCGCCGCTTAAGGAAAGTCTTCCTCTGTGTGCTAGCCGCACCGTGCATGTACGCACCGGCTACATCTGGTAGCACTTGTAGTCAATCCAACACCTGTGTTGGTAGACGGCATCCTCTGCAAAGGATGAATCAAGAGGATTGGTGTAATGGGGTGTCATTACATAATTGATATTCAAGTTAGAATATCACAGTTAAATTTCAGACGCGTTGTCTGAAATTTAAATAAGAGATTATAAGTTATTATAATCTACGAAGGAAGAGTCGATTCGGTATAAATACCGAATCTTGCAGGTTAACTAATA
Source organism: Peronosclerospora sorghi (assembly GCA_026184515.1). Lineage (NCBI taxonomy): Eukaryota > Oomycota > Peronosporomycetes > Peronosporales > Peronosporaceae > Peronosclerospora > Peronosclerospora sorghi. The sequence continues at coordinate 8,337,503 of CM047585.1, read as the reverse complement.
GTACAGTTAGTTGAATACTTGATATTATTATATTAATTAGGTAGCTACTATACTATTAGCCGCTAACCACCCATTAAGTAAACACACTTAATTTTGCGTTCTAATAGACAAGTGAATATTTATATTTACTTTTAGTATAGGATTAGTTGTCATCAACTAATCCTACCCCTCTTGTATTGCGCGCTTCCTCGCACAACACAGTGTAAGCCTGTAACAGGATCAGTCCTGTTACACCTGGTAGCACTTTGTGGTCCGTCCTAACTCCCACAGTTCCGTTCCGCTAGTTAACTAGCGGAGGGGAGATTAAGAGCCGCTTGGCATCATGTCGCGAGACATGACGCCTGCCGATCGAGAGAGAACGCTGGAAGTGGTGACGAAACACTTCCCCCACTTCTCGTCGCGTAGTAAAGACGCGACGGTAGAAATGGTTCGGTCCATGGGGACCGACATCATTACCTTCCTCTAGGGTAAGTCCCCGGAGGAAGTGATAGAGGTAGTGAATCGCTTTAGGCGAAACCACCTAGAAAAGCCAGAACGGCCCGCGCAAGTGGCAGCGCGGACCGCATCTGCACCTGCAACACATAGCGTTGAAGTGGTAAAGGCGCGAGTACCGCCCTTTACCGGCGCAGGGGGCGAGCCCCTTCGTAGATGGTTCGCAGAGGTGGAAGATGCCATCTCTGCGCAAAA
>CM047585.1:8316318-8331816 GCA_026184515.1 Peronosclerospora sorghi | reverse complement strand
CCTTGCCATGAAGTATGCACTGGCCAAGTTTCGGATCTCTCTCTTGGGAGATAGACCGTTTGTGGTTTACACGGACCATGCGTCGCTACGCACGGCCGTGAATTCACCACACATTTCTCAAAGAATGTCTCGATGGCTGTCATTCTTTGCTGAATACAACTTTACGGTTGACTACAAACCCGGAAAGTTGAACGTGATAGCGGATGCGCTATCACGAAGGCCCGATTACGAGACGAAACCGTCCGTAACCGAAGGTGCCAGTGCAAACGCGATCCGTTGCACTGCTTTGTCGTCGTCAATTATACGACAAGTACGCGAGGCGTACAAAACAGACGAGGAGACACGTCTGTTGATTGAATACTTACGCAATCAATCAAGTGAGAAACGCGACGAACTCCCAGAGTTCCTCCGCGCTTGCGTGCATCGATATCGACTGCACGATGGTCTGCTGCTTTACAGCACAGACCAAAGAGATGAAAGTCGCATCGTCGTTCCAAAAGACGATGATCTCAAAAATCAAATTATGTTTGAGTATCATGATGCACCTATTTCGGGGCATCAAGGTCGAGAGAAGACATACGCTTCTCTCGCACGTGACTTTTACTGGCGAAACCAGTACAAGTGGGTACGGAAGTACGTACGCGCTTGCGAGATTTTCCAGCGCGTTAAGCCAGCGCAGTCTGCACAGGCTCCGCTGCAATCTCTGCCGGTTCCGACAGAGTGTTGGAAGTCCATTTCAATGGACTTCGTATTCGGTCTTCCACCCTACAATAGTCGGAAGACCGGAATAGTGGTCTTTGTAGACCGTTTCAGTAAGATGGTACATCTTACTGCAGTATCAGAGAACGTAACCGCCGCTCAAACAGTGCGGATATTCGTTGATACGGTATTCCGTTTGCACGGAATGCCTGAAGACATTGTCTCGGATCGAGATCCGAGATTTACAGGACGTTTCTGGCAAGAAACGTTCTCATTGTTGGGAACCCAGTTGAAGATGTCAACTGCGGACCATCCGGAGAAGGATGGGCAAACGGAACGGGTTAACCGCGTTCTCGGAGACATGTTGCGATCATACGCACATGCCTTTGAACAGTGGAGTGACTATCTGCCACTCACTGAATTCGCGATTAACAATTCGGTGCATGCTTCAACTAAGCATACACCGTTCTACGTGAATGCATTAAAGCATCCACGAACCCCAGCTTTACTTGGCGGTACGCCAAATCTAAGTGGGGGAGGGACCCGCTCATATTTTGAGTGAGTCAATGCGCAATTTGCAACTGCAACTTGTGAACAAAACTATGGCCCTTCTACTGAAAGTACAGTAGAAGAGGAAGCAGCTTCAATTGAAACTGAAGCTGCATAAGATGAATATGTGTCTGCAGCAATGGCTGCAGACAATGAGGACAACGCACCTACTGCTGATAAAGCAGTAGATGAATTCGTATTACAGCACCAAGCTGTAATACGCTAATAAAAGATGCACTTGCCTCTGCTTTTGATATGCAGAAGCAAAATGCAGACAAGGAAGGAAGGAAGAACAAAAACTCATTTCTGAAAAGCGAGTTGTATTACTAAGTACTACTAATTTGCCTATACATGCAATAAGCAACTTCCCTACACGGAAGTTGCTTCCTAAGTACATTGGACCTTTCAAGGTCCAAGAGATTCGGGGGAATGTTATACCTTAGACATTCCCACAGCAATGCGGCTCCACCCAACATTCTATGTTGGGAGGATCAAGCCGTATCATTCGTCTTCGTCTTACGACGAGACGCAGAACCACGGAAGATACCGAGCTTCTCCAAGTCTCCCAATAGAGACTTGTAATCGGCCTCCAGCCGTTGGTGAAGAGCGGAGAGTCGTTACCTCCGCCTTCGACTGCTCAAGATCAGCCTTGTGCCGATCGAGCTCTTCCTTACAGCGGGAAAGCTCGATGTACAGAAGATCATTCTTCTGCTGAAGCGCAGTGTGCGCCCCGAGGATGTCGCGGACATTCTCGCGAAGAGACCGATATGTCTTCACAGAGTGAGACATATCGCTGCTCAAGGAGGAATAACCCTCCTCGAGCTTGCGGAGCGAAGAACCATGCTCCGCAACAACAACGGCGAGGGAATTCTCAACCTCCGCCGCCCCTGATCGATAATCAGGGGAATAAGCGATACATTCTCGAGCGCTTGATCTCGAAGCGCTCGGTTCCTTCGAATAAGGGCAGCGTACCGAGTACTTAGTACGCTGGCTGGGTTACCCCCAAGAGTTCGACTCTTGGGAGCCGATTGAGGTTCTGAGGGCCGACGCCCCAAACCTTTTAACTGAGTTTGAGAAGAAGTCTCAAACTCATAATGCGAAGTAGCATTAACACTAGGTGTTGATGCATTTTGGGCATCGATTAAGCCCTGAATTTCAGCGGGTACGGAAAAACCACCGTACCCCCGCAACTCCTCCTCTGACAGACGAGGAGCGCCCTGCGGACACCGCGGGCAAACGAGGTGAGAAGGGACACCACAGTTCAACCCTTCTTTGATGCAAGCAAAATGGATGTATTCCATTTTGCCTGTTCGCGAGTGCTTTAAAAAGCGCTCGCGCATTACGTGAACATTATTCACGTAATCATCTTGGCTTTTGTTGTAGTTGTCAACTAAAGCGTTCCAACTTTGAGTCAGGGCGTCCTTGTCGTCCCTGTTCTTTCTTGACCCTTTCCGGCTCGAATAATATCGAACCTGGCACCTAGCGAGTTTCGACTCGCTAGATCCTTTCGTGGGGACAGCTGTGCCCCGATCACTTTGTTCGGAGTCAGAACTGTCTCCGAACATGGAGGAACCCTTCCTGGCAACACACCATTCGGGTGTTGTCATCGTGCGAGATGTTGCATTAGCATCATCTCCCTGTTTCTTGCCAGATGCCGCCTTAGCGGCATCTGTGGTCGAAGAAGGTACGTCTTCCGACCTTTGCGTAATTGACGCTGCTAATGCAGCGTCACTGTTGTCACTCAACACCCCAGCACCTAGTGCTGAGGCGGAGGAAGAAGCTCCTTCGACGTTTTCAGCAGCGCTCTTTAGAGCTCCGCCGCGTGCTTTGACCATCGAGTCGATGGTCAATCAGTTGGTAAATGAGAACGACCAACAAGTGCCACCCATGATTGGCCAAAATAAGAATTATTATTGGCCAACCACCTTAAGTGGGGGGGGGTGATGTAATGGGGTGCCATTACATAATTGATATTCAAGTTAGAATATCACAGTTAAATTTCAGACGCGTGTCTGAAATTTAAATAAGAGATTATAAGTTATTATAATCTACGAAGGAAAAGTCGATTCGGTATAAATACCGAATCTTGCAGGTTAACTAATAGTACAGTTAGTTGAATACTTGATATTATTATATTAATTAGGTAGTTACTATACTATTAGCCGCTAACCACCCATTAAATAAACACTCTTAATTTTGCGTTCTAATAGACAAGTGAATATTTATATATTTACTTTTAGTATAGGATTAGTTGTCATCAACTAATCCTACCCCTCTTGTATTGCGCGCTTCCTCGCACAACACAGTGTAAGCCTGTAACAGGATCAGTCCTGTTACAATTGGGGTAAGCTAACCCCAGTTCAACAAGAAGCCTTGAAGAGGCTTTTATCCATATTGGGTGACGATGGTATGCAGCTCCTAGTGGATCAGGGCCTTGATTCCGTACGTGAGAGGGTTAACGCCCTCATCGCCCATGAGGCGAATTTCCGTGGAAGTCACTTCACGTCCACGGGGGTGCGTCCTCCTTTATCCTTTAAGATAAAGGAATTCACCGGTGAAAAGGGTGATAACCTTTATGTGTGGCTTCGCGAGGTCGAAACGGCTTTCGCCACAGCGAATGTGATCGAGGATCACTAGCAAGTGGGACTTGCATTAACCCATCTTACGGGCAGAGCCCGTACATGGGCGTTTACGCGTCCGGATTCGGTCACGGACGTGTTCCCGACCTAGGAAGTCCTTAAGCGAAAGCTTATGGACATGTACGCTACGCCTGATCTGGTTTTCCAGAATAAGCTTGCCTTTTTGAGGTGCCGTCAGGGCACTAGGGACTTGGAGACATACGTCCAAGAACTGAAGACCCTGTTGACAGGGATGTACGCGAAAGCGTATTCGGACGATGTGTCCATCCCCGTCTTCATGGGAGGCCTGAGAGAAGGGCCAGCATGTTCGGAGCTCTTCCGATGCCGACCCCAATCCATGGAGGAGGCGTTTAAGATGGCGTTCAACGCCGAGAGGAACTTCCGTTCCTCTAAGGTGGGTCCCGAACCCATGGACCTGAGTCAGGTCGAAGCGGAGGAGAAAACTCCCGCTAAGAGTCATTCGGACTCTTTTTCACAGAGCTTCGAGACAGATCTCTTGGCTATGTTGCAGCGGCGTGGGCCGCTGAGATGCTTCCTGTGTGGAAGCATGGATCATCTGAGGAACAGATGTACGAAAAATCCCCAGCGAGATACTCGCTACAAGGGACCAAGGGTGTGGAAAAAGCCCTTGTCCATCCGTCGGGAAACGACGGCTCCCAGTAGGGCGCCCCGCACCTACTGGGGGACCCCTTAGTGCTGTTAAGCCCCAGGGTAGGGGACGACAGCACAAAGCCCCGACGGAAGCGGTGCTTTCTAGCACCGAGTTGGTGTACCAGCCAGGTTTGCTGGTCGTTCTTGCGGACGTGAAAGGCTTTGATAAGCCTTGGAGAGTCTTGATAGACTCTGGAGCGTCTGACAATTATGTCAGACGGGCTTCTGTTGTGAAGAGTCGGCTGTATGCCGAGGCCCTAGAGGCACGTTCTCGTGACGTTGTCACGGTCCGTCTTGCGACGGGCGTACAGGTTTCTGTACCCAAGGTCTCTATTGACCTTAAGCTGAAGTTTGCAGCCTTCGACAGCTTAGAACGTTGCCTAGTCCTGGATTTGGACTCGAGGTATGACCTCATTCTGGGCATGAAGTGGCTGGAACGCCACGAGCCATGGATAGACGGGAAGTCTAAGTGCGTTGGCTCAACGCACCCGCGATCGGTTGAAGCATTGGAGAGTCATGAACCCACCTTTGCTCGATCGCAAACGCGATTCTGGAGTGAGATGTCAGAGATTGGGATGTCTGAGATGATCAGTCCCAATGGCGTTAAGGAAGAGTTCCTTAACGAGGGGGATTCGGCGGTTAATCCCCGCGCCGATATAGGCGAGACTGGTGAGTCGCCAGTGATAGAGGTGGAATCCTCTGAGGGTAAGCGTGAGGCGCTTAGAGAAGAGACCCGAAGTTCGTCTCTTCTACAGGTCGGAATTGATTCCGACCACGCCGTGTCCGGCGAACAAGTTGCGACACCAGTGGTACGGGTAGAGACCCCTGTGGTTAAGCGCGAGGCGCTTCCAAGCGAAGAGACCCGAAGTTCGTCTCTTTCGCACGTCGGAAATGATTCCGATTACGCCGGTATAGGCGAGACCGGCGAGTCACCGGTGGTAGAGGTAGAGACCTCTGTGGGTAGGCGCGTGGCGCTTCCAGTAGATGGGGCAATTGACTCCCCCCATCTGGGTCCCGGGATGAGTCCCGAGGGCAGTAGTCAGCAGTCCTACCGGATGCTGAATAGTGTGACAGGTGTTGTCACAGAAGGCGTAAGCCTGGAACGGTTGCCTGGGGTAGGCGAACTGTTGTCGTTGGAGTAGATGTCCTTCAACGAGTTTGAGACTGATTTGAAAGCAGATGGAATCGACGAGGTCGTCGTGTTGCGTCCGGAAGAGGAGTTGAACTCCTCACCCACGATGGACGAGTCAGTTTTGGTGAAAACCAAACAGGCATTAAATGCCCGAAGCGACCTCAAGATCCTTGCGGATCCTGAGGACCCTTACCATTCCTTATTAAAGAAATTTGGAGATGTCATTAGTGACAACCCGCCGATGGGGTTACCACCGGATCGGGGAGTCCGACATGAAATTGATCTGGTTCCCGGAACCAAATACTGCGTCACTAGGCAGTGGCCTCTCCCCAAGGAGCAATGCGACGTCATCGACGCATTCTTCAAGGGGAAAGAAGAGGCAGGGATGGTACGGGAGAGTAAGTCTCCCCAATCATCTCCCACCTTTTGTGTTCGTAAACCTAACGGAAAGTGGCGCATTGTGCATGCGTATAACAAGCTGAATGCAGCTACTGTACCCATGCAGACTCCGATTCCTCGGAAGGATATCCTCCAGAACAATATGGCGGGCTGTACTGTGTACAGTGCCTTAGATCTGGTGGACGGGTATTATCAGGTGCTCATGCGAGCGTCCGATATTCCGCTGACAGCGGTTAGCACGACTAGTGGCATGCTGTGGGAGTGGCTTGTGATGCCACAAGGGATTTCAAATGCACCAGCGACTTTCAATCGCTTGGTGACTCAACTCTTCCGCCCTCATAGGAAGTACGCTAAGACGTACTTCGACGATATATTCGTCCATAGTCGTGCGGAAGGCGACTCGTCTGATGTTCAGAAGCATATGATACACCTTCGAGCAGTGCTCTAATGTATGCGAGAGCATAAGTTATATGCGAACGCATCCAAATGTATATTTGGTGCTGAGGAAATTCCTTTCCTCGGATTCTTCATCGGTAAGGATGGAGTGCGGGCGGATCCCGCGAAGGTGAAAGCCATTGTGGAGTGGCCTTCGCCTGTAAATCTTAGAGATTTACGGAAGTGGATTGGATTAGCCAACTATCTCCACAAGTACAGCGAGAACTACGCTGAAATGGCGAAGCCATTGACCGACCTTCTTAAGAAGGATGTTGATTGGTGTTGGAAAACCGAACACCAAAACGCTTTTGAAGCGGTTAAGGGGAGCTTGTTAAAAGCTCCCGTTCTTGCTCTCCCAGATTCTGGGAAACCATTTAGTGTCGTCTGCGACGCCTCCGATTTCGCAATCGGATGTGCTTTGTTACAAGCAGACGATGCAGGAAGGGAACGCGTAATTGCGTTTGAGTCGAGGCAGATTAAAGCTGCGGAACGGAATTATCCCGTTCATGACAAGGAGCTACTTGCAATGAAGTATGCTCTTGTCAAATTTAGGGTTCACCTACTCCGCTCAAAGCCGTTCGTGGTTTATACTGACCACGCGTCCTTACGGACAGCGACAAAGTCGCCTCATCTCTCGCAACGGATGGCCTGTTGGATCTCCTTCTTTGAGGAGTACAACTTTGAGGTTAAGTATAATCTGGCAAACATAATGTGCTTGCAGACGCGTTGTCGCGTCGTCCCGATTACGAGCTCGCTCACGCGACATTCATCGCCTCGTCTGTGGTGGATCTCATACGCCAGGCGTATGAGAAAGACCCACAATGTACGGCGCTTATCAGCTCGTTGAGTGAAAAGGGACTTGGCTCGTCTGAGCCTACCCTGTCAAGTCGAGCTAGAGCTCGGTTACACTGTTACAGGTACTGTGACGGTTTGATATATTATAGCACGAGCGTGGAGGACACTCCGCGGGTGGTTGTTCCTCATGATGAGGAACTGAAGTATAGAGTCCTCTTTGAGGCACATGACGCCCCTACCGGGGGTCATTTAGGTCGGTATAAGACCTACAGCGCTTTAAGCGCTTTGTATGGGTGGCCCAACATGTATAAGTGGGTCGGTGCGTATATTCGCACCTGTAAGACATGTCAGAGGGTCAAACCCTCTGTAAATTCAGCTGCGCCTTTGGCGAGCTTATCCGTTCCTACGGAGTGCTGGTAATCCATCAGTATGGATTTTATCTTCGGGTTTATGAAGGATAAGGGCGGGAACACCGGCATATTGTTCGTTTTAGACCGTTTGAGCAAGATGGCTCACCTGGCGGCGGTGCCAGAGTCCATAGATGGACAAGGAACAGCAAAAGTGTTCCTAGACCGTGTTTTTCGACAGCATGGTCGACCCGATTCCTTTATATCGGATCGGGATCCCCGTTTTACGGGACAGTTTTGGGGAGCGTTGTTTAAGGTGCTAGGCACCAAGCTCCTCATGTCCACTGCGGATCATCCGCAGACGGACTGACAAACGGAACGCGTTAATAGCGTTGTGGAGGATATTCTCCGGAGTTTATGTCCGGATTCTCCAAAGCGTTGGAGTGAGATGCTTCCGATGGTTGAATTTGCTATCAACAACTCGGTACATGCATCTACGGGGTTTACCCCGTTTTACGTGAACGGATTAGTGAATCCGAGGGTTCCATTAACGCCACATGTGTGTGGCCCAAGGCTTGAGGGGGGAGGATTCCCCGATGTCAGCCCTGTATCTGTGCGAAAGCACATCGATAAGTTTTTATCGACGCGTCTTAGTGTCTTACGACACGTCTGCGATGCCATGGCAGAAAGCCAAGACAAGCAGAAGGAGCAAGCTGACCGAAAGGGACGGCGTAACAAAAAGGTATACAGATTAGGAGAAAGTGTTTTATAAACGCTAAAAATCTTCCTACACATGCAGTTTCAAATGTGTTGCGCAATAAACTGCGCCCCAGGTTTGTGGGCCCCTTTAAGGTGTTAGCCCGAAAGGGCTTGTCGTACACCTTAGACATCCCGAAGACGATGCGTACGCATCCAACCTTTTATGTTGGTATGCTTAAGCAATACCAGGACCCGGAGGCGGGGCCCCTCCTGGAGGAGGGTGGAAAGGCGGATTGCCGTAAGGCACCGCAGGGCGAAGGAAGCCCGAAAGGGCTAAAATGCGACCACGAAGCTCCGCAACGGTCGTCTCGAGAGAGGCAAGCCGCCTCTCGAAGCGATCAGTGGCATCCCGCTCATCGCGGATCCCCTCATGGAGATCATGGATGCGAAGGCTTTGTCGATCACAGCGCGCGCGAATCTCACGTCGCAATTGTGCGACATCCTCCTCCAATGCTCGATGAGGAGAGTACTCCACACTTTCATGTAGAGCGGCTGATGGAGCGGCGCCATCATCGGGGTCAAACCCAGTATCTGGTGAAGTGGAAAGGTTATCCACACTCACAGAGTTCGTGGGAGTTCGAGACTCCCCTACGGCAGGATTGCCGCGACGTCGTTGACGCTTTTGAGCGGGAGAATCCCGCTGTAGGTCAACGACCAGTGGGGCATGAGAAGCCTCTTCACTCCCAATAAGTGGGAGTTGGCCGGAGGCAGATGTGGCGACCACACTGTCTCCGGACACCAGGGTGGAGACAGGGGCTCTGGCGTAGCGCGTGCGATACGGAGCACGTAGTTGCTCCATCGCCTTAGCTTTGGCAAATGTAAGGCGCAACACCCTCTCCACCCAAATGTCTCGACGGCAATAGCTGTCATGCAGATCATCGAAGCTGGGGAGAAGCTTCTTCCCTTCCGCCCAAGCGCGGAACTCTTCTCTGCGTCATCGGCACTTTCTCCCGGAGAAAGAACGAAAGGAACCTCGCGGAGGTTCTCAACAGGGGCACCTTGTGCCTGCCTGTTTAAGCGCTCTCGGTACGAGACGCTAGTGAACTGCTTTTGTGTAAGCAGTTGTTGCCGGAGTTTCTCACGGCGTTCGCGTTGGTACGGCAGTTCAGCCGCGGGGCCAGGGGTATAGGATGCTAGACTAGTCCTTACCAAACGCTTGGTCCATCTTGGAAGGTCACGAGGACCATCGAAATTATAAGCCGCCCTTGACGGGCGTTTGGGGGCGCGTAACGCAGCCCTTAGTGCCTGTGCGGCAAGTTGGGAGTCTTGAGCTGCGTCCAGATCATTAGTGATGATCGCCTTTGGCGATTCGGGTGTATCATCCGATACGGGCAGGGGTGCCGCACTGGTTAGTGCATTTTCCTCACGTGTGGGGAAGGGATTAGGCTGCCGACAACGCCGTTCGGCGCTTTCGGAGTGGCTCACCATTGGGATGTATCCCCAAAGGCATCCACTTCCGAGTTTTCGGAGTAGTCTACCTCTTCTAGTGGAGACGCCATAGCACCACTGGAGGTGTACATATGGATGGCCAGGGGAACTGGCGTTGGAGTTCTCCAACAAAATTTTGATTATTGCGTAAGCAATAGTCTTGATGGGGGAGGATGTAACGGGGTTACATTCGGGTAACACTGAGTGTTGGTGTACATGAGTACACCACGGTTGAGGCCAGTATTGGCCGGGTTGAAAGGTTTCGAACCTTTGGTTATTTTAACCAATCAGGGCATGGGCCCTTGGTGTGGTTGGTGTGTCAGCCATCCACGTGTCAGTACACAGGTGTGTACACTACATTTTAGCTAGGTACGAATTAGGAATATTCTACTTAGTGTTACATATAGTTTATATTAGTTTAATTAATTACATATTAAATATATTCAGTTTACTTTTCTCTCTTTCGTACAGACGCACGACCTCGACCGGTCGTGCGTGTAGTGAGTGCCGTAGCTTAAGAGGAGCCCTCCCCTTAGCTACACCCTTTGTAAGGGAGCCTTGCCGTTAAGGCACTAGTAAAGGCTATAGTAAACTAACCTGGGAATCTTGGCCCCGAGTAGGAGAGCTCTCTCCTACTAATCCCTTAATAAGGGCGTATCGGCTAAGTAGCGGCGAACACCGCTTTAAGGAAAGTATTCCTCTGTGCGCTAGCCGCACCGTGCGTATACGCACCGGCTACAGTTATGGTTCAAATATGCGTCGTTCCAGCGCGCTACGAGGAGGTATCTAACGCATACCCAAGGCAGAGACTGAATAAACGTAAACAGATGTCTGAAAATACCTCAGTGTATGAAAATCCCCGAAGACAAGTTAAGATCACTTGGAGTACGAGCGAGGAAAGAACTGGCATTACGTTCAAAGTGAAACTCATATGGTTTAAACTAGCTAAACAATGTCTTCGGAAAAATTATTGAATTTTAAAATAATTCAATACATGACTGACACATTGAGTTTGTGAAGACTCACGATGAAAAAAACTCCTTGTGGAAACCGAAGTGAAACAAGGTGAAAAATAATTGTTGCATGAGAAGGCGGGGGTAAATAAACTCACCTGTAACATTTTCCGTCTATAGTCGGAAGTTTACTGTGGATATCTAGGTGCACTCGACCGGACATTCACTAGTCGCGTGTATGCGCAAACAGTATGTGATTTCAAAATGACAATAAAATTATGCGGTACCTTAAAGGTACAAAGCATTAGAAATTACGATTGAATTACGACGAGGAACTGCCACTGCCTATTAGTATTGGTAGCTACAGTCTTTCCTCAGATAAGTTATCCCCTCATAAGTTATATCCTCACGTAAGTTATATGATTTTTCATCCACCGGCCTTGTACTATGGTGGATAAGTTATAAGTTATAAGTTATGCCCAAGAGGCCAGAAAAAACTATCCGAGGGGAGTCCTAAAGACTCGGATCGTGACACTTTGGAAGAAAAACATGCAAATGAAGAGAAACCTGTTGCTGTGCCTTTAGTCTCAAAGTCTAGAAACAGAGCTAGCAATGCACAAATGCGGAATTTGTTCCCACCACCACCGGCAGGAATGACAGAAATTCCGACATGCGCGGTTTGTCTAGATAGACTGGATGCTTCGGCTTCAGGTATCTTGATGACCTTGTGTAATCACTCGTTCCATTGTGATTGTCTTTTTTGATGGGAAGGATCGAGTTGTCCTGTGTGTCGATATAGCCATGGAGACATCGGGTCGTCGTGTGAGGTCTGTGGCACAGCGGAGCACCTTTGGATCTGTCTGATCTGTGGCCAGGTAGGCTGCGGCCGCTATTCGGGTGAACACGCTAAAACGCACTACCAGGATACGCTGCATACATACTCATTGAAGTTGGAGACACAACGAGTGTGGGACTACGCTGGTGATATGTCCATCGCTTGATTTTAAATAAGCAGACGGAAAATTCGTAGAGTTTATGAGCCCGAATAATATTAGTGGCGAGCGCTCGCAGACTCCCCCATGTACCCCTGCAGAAGAATAAGAAGGTGAGCATCAAAAGCTCGAGAAACTTGCAGTCGAGTACAACTTTCTTTTAAAAAGGTAGGCATTTTTTTCTTTTTCATGCTCTAAAACATTCATTTTGTCTATGCTTGTGATCAGTCAACTGGAGGAACAGCGCCGTTATTATGAACGGTTGCTTGCACGAGTGAAAGAGAGCGAGAGCTGTCGACTTCTGAATGCGAACGAGAATGAACGCAAACAGCTTAAGAAGGCAAATATTACTCTTGCTGAGAAAGCCAGAAAGCTTGAGGAGGAGTTGACTTTTGTCAGGTGTGTCAACGAGACAGGATACATTTTAGGGAGTGCTTCACCTGACCAAGGTTGCATGTGCTTGAGTGCCACAGAGAACTGAATAAATCGCTCATAGAAAATCAGAAGCAGTGGAAGGAGCGAGTACATGCGTTAGAAGTGCGTAATGCACGAGTGGAGCAGGAGACTGCGTTACGGGTTGTGGAATTAGAGGGCCAGGTCCGTGATCTCATGTTCTACCTAGACACACAAGACAAGGTTGAGCAGAGTGTACACCGAGAGGATATTATGGTTGTTACCTTTTTACTTTGCAGCAACATGGACAATGCTTATTGACTACGTTGTTTGACACAGGGTGGCAAGATCGAAATTCGAATCCAAGGCACCGACAGTTCCGTCAAGACGAAAGAGCAAAGGCAAGAAAAGATAGACGAGACGATTGTAGAGTCAACAACTCGATTTCTGTAGAAGTACACAACGTAAATGTCGGGAATTATACCAGTCTCAATTTCTGGACTAAAACTCGAATATTTTTCTATGATGACGAGAATGAATCCCTCCCGCTACTGCCTCATGAACGCTAGATGTGACCTCCCTGCTTGGAAAAAATGTGCACAAAGCTTGAATTTTTACTCATCAGCACGACGACTGAATCCAGGAGTCAAGCGTGCGCTGCGTAGTAGCAGCTGCACGAATGGAATGCTGAAGATTACGAAGGTGCCTATGTGCTGCCCTCCCTTCTGTGGTAGTTACATCTATAAGGGAGAGAACTATGCCTAGGCTATGAAGCTTCTCCGCTTTCGGAATCACCACTTCAACCGCGTCCTCCTCTTCTTCATCTGTCTCTGAATGCCTAACCATCTCAATAATCTCCTTGTCAGTCAACTCCACGTGTGCTGGTCCGTCCTCTCCAACAGGATTCAGAAAATTCTCAATTTCCATTGGATTTCGCAAAGGAAGGCGATGCAAGACGTCCTCTAACTCTTGCTCAACCTGCTTGCTCCTCCCGATCTGGCACAATCCGTCCCTGCTCTGGAACAGGACCCTCCACAAATAACCCGGTATGGTCGTTGCAGTTGCTGATGGTCTGGGGCGAGATCTCTTCCCTCGCTGCTTGGCACCAGCGCATCGCAGTCAGTTGATCCACCTTGTAAATGTTTTTCTCTCCTTTCTCATCCCTGTCCACTGCATGCTGGTAGTGGTAACGTCGGTAATGGCGCTTAAATGCCGCAATTATTCCAGCGTCCATTGGCTGGACTTTCGAAGTGCAGTTTGGTGGTAAAAACTCAATTCGAACATTTTCAAGCTGAAGATCTGCAGTCACGTGAGATGGGCATTGTCGAGCAGAAGGAGCTTGGCGCTGGGCAGTCTGTAAAATGATGCAAATTACGGGGAACATATACTACGTAAATATAAAAACTTAACGCGAACACTCAAGGAATGGCTCAAAAGGTGCAAGAAGATAAAATTAAAGAGTACGAAAACCACCTTCATGTTGTTGTCAATTTTTTGAGCCATTCCTGAAGGAGCGCACCTGTCATCCAGGCTTTTTTGTTGAAGCAGTAAAGGAATCCGTGTTGCTCAGCAGTTTTTCTCAAAAAGCAACGCGGCTGCTTTGCATGACCAATAATTGTCCTAAAGCGTGTTATAATTGGGCCCAATAACGGGCCTTATTATAAGGCCTTATTATATGGCCTTATTAAAGGGCCTTATTATAGGGCCTGATTTGGGGGGGGCGATTACGGTCAGAATCGGTACGTAATCGTATAGGATTGTGGGTACCACGGCGTATACAGTTGCGTGTACAACCGTGGTGCACATAGTCAGGACATAGACAGGGCATAGGAAGATGGGAAGATTACGTACAGGTACTCCGCGAACATCGACGAGCAGCGACGGACGACGGACAGATCAGGTCGACTGGTCGACGGAGGACGCTGGAACGGGTAGTTCTGATTGGTGGATATTAGAAAATTGGTAGTTCTTAGGATTTAAGCAATAATAAAGTTCTCCTTTTGCGTTCGATCTAGCAGATCGTTTCCGGGACGGCACATGTGCGCCGCCCTTATTAGTATACACCTCTACGTCCCGGGCGGGAGCACTTTGTGCATTTTTCGCCCACCGGCAGACGTAGAGTGTTGAGAACTCACTCCGCAACTCCGCCCGCTGTGTCAGCGGTTCTTCAGTAAAGGTTTTTGGTTTTGAGAGTGTGATTGAGCAGTGCTCTCACCTTTCCACGTTTGGTTCGCGTTCGTCCCCTAGAGTTCGGCTGCTGTAAGCGCCCCACGGGAACTCTAGGTGGATTAAGCCCTCGTAGGTCTAGGCTAGGAATACATATATTTGGGTGTTCCTTTAGCTGTTTGAAGACTCAGAGGCTCCGTGATCGGGCAGTGAAGACTTCCACTGCCTGATCAAGTACCCCCTTCGCCTATCAACACCTGATCGACACTCTGCAACTCGTGACCCGCGATCAACAACTCGCAGACCGCACCTGTAATGGGGTGCCATTACATAAGTGATATTCAAGTTAGAATATCACAGTTTAATTTCAGACGCGTTGTCTGAAATTTAAATAAGAGATTATAAGTTATTATAATCTAAGAAGGAAAAGTCGATTCGGTATAAATACCGAATCTTGCAAGTTAACTAATAGTATAGTTAGTTAAATACTTGATATTATTATATTAATTAGTTAGTTACTATACTATTAGCCTCTAAACCACCCATTAATAAACACTCTTAATTTTGCGTTCTAATAGACAAGTGAATATTTATATATTTACTTTTAGTATAGGATTAGTTGTCATCAACTAATCCTATCCCTTTTGCATTGCGCGCTTCCTCGGACAAATATAGTGTAAGCCAGTAACAGGATCAGTCCTGTTACACCTGGTAGCACTTTGTGGTCCGTCTTAACGACCACAGTTCCGTTCTGCTAGTTAACTAGCGGAGCGAAGATTAAGAGCCGCTCGGCATCAAGTAGTGAGACATGACGACTGCCGAGCGAGAGAGAACGCTGGAAGAGGTTAATAAACACTTCCCTCACTTCTCGTCGCGTAGTAAAGACGCGACGGTAGAAATGGTTCGGTCCATGGGGACCGACATCATTACCTTCCTCTAGGGTAAGTCCCCGGAGGAAGTGATAGAGGTAGTGAATCGCTTTAGGCGAAACCACCTAGAAAAGCCAGAACGGCCCGCGCAAGTGGCAGCGCGGACCGCATCAGCACCTACAACGCATAGCGTTGAAGTGGTAAAGGCGCGAGTTCCGCCCTTTACCGGCGGAGGGGGCGAGCCTCTTCGTAGATGGTTCGCAGAGGTGGAAGATGCCATCTCTGCGCAAAA
>CM047585.1:8294029-8313437 GCA_026184515.1 Peronosclerospora sorghi | reverse complement strand
CCTTGCCATGAAGTATGCACTGGCCAAGTTTCGGATCTCTCTCTTGGTAGATAGACCGTTTGTGGTTTACACGGACCATGCGTCGCTACGCACGGCTGTGAATTCACCACACATTTCTCAAAGAATGTCTCGATGGCTGTCATTCTTTGCTGAATACAACTTTACGGTTGACTAAAAACCCGGAAAGTTGAACGTGATAGCGGATGCGCTATCACGAAGGCCCGATTACGAGACGAAACCGTCCGTAACCGAAGGTGCCAGTGCAAACGCGATCCGTTGCACTGCTTTGTCGTCGTCAATTATACGACAAGTACGCGAGGCGTACAAAACAGACGAGGAGACACGTCTGTTGATTGAATACTTACGCAATCAATCAAGTGAGAAACGCGACGAACTCCCAGAGTTCCTCCGCGCTTGCGTGCATCGATATCGACTGCACGATGGTCTGCTGCTTTACAGCACAGACCAAAGAGATGAAAGTCGCATCGTCGTTCCAAAAGACGATGATCTCAAACATCAAATTATGTTTGAGTATCATGATGCACCTATTTCGGGGCATCAAGGTCGAGAGAATACATACGCTTCTCTCGCACGTGACTTTTACTGGCGAAACCAGTACAAGTGGGTACGGAAGTACGTACGCGCTTGCGAGATTTTCCAGCGCGTTAAGCTGCGCAGTCTGCACAGGCTCCGCTGCAATCTCTGCCGGTTCCGACAGAGTGTTGGAAGTCCATTTCAATGGACTTCGTATTCGGTCTTCCACCCGACAATAATCGGAAGACTGGAATAGTGGTCTTTGTAGACCGTTTCAGTAAGATGGTACATCTTCCTGCAGTATCAGCGAACGTAACCGCCGCTCAAGCAGCGCGGATATTCGTTGATACGGTATTCCATTGCACGGAATGCCGGAAGACATTGTCTCGGATCGAGATCCGAGATTTACAGGACGTTTCTGGCAAGAAACGTTCTCATTGTTGGGAACCCAGTTGAAGATGGAAACTGCGGACCATCCGGAAACGGATGGGCACACGGAACGGGTTAACCGCGTTCTCGGAGACATGTTGCGATCATACGCACATGCCTTTGAACAGTGGAGTGACTACCTGTCACTCACTGAATTTGCGATTAACAATTCGGTGCATGCTTCAACTAAGCATACACCGTTCTACGTGAATGCATTAAGGCATCCACGAACCCCAGCTTTACTTGGCGGTACGCCAAATCTAAGTGGGGGAGGGACCCGCTCAAATTTTGAGCGAGTCAATGCGCAAGTTGCAACTGCAACTTGTGAACAAAACGATGGCCCTTCTACTGAAAGTACAGTAGAAGGGGAAGCAGCTTCAAATGAAACTGAAGCTGCACATGATGAATATGTGTCTGCAGCAATGGCTGCAGAAAATGAGGACAACGCACCTACTGCTGATAAAGCAGTAGATGAATTCGTATTACAGCGACAAGCTGTAATACGCTATGTAAAAGATTCACTTGCCTCTGCTTTTGATAAGCAGAAGCAAAATGCAGATAAACAAGGAAGGAAGAACAAAAACTCATTTCTGAAAGGCGAATTGGTATTACTACGTACTACTAATTTGCCTATACATGCAATAAGCAACTTCCCTACACGGAAATTTCTTCCTAAGTACATTGGACCTTTCAAGGTCCAAGAGATTCGGGGGAATGCCTATACTTTAGACATTCCCACAGCAATGCGGCTCCACCCAACATTCTATGTTAGGCGGCTCAAGCCGTATCATTCGTCTTCGTCTTACGACGAGACACAGAACCACGGAAGATACCGTGCTTCTCCAAGTCTCCCAAGAGAGACTTGTAACCGGCTTTCAGCCGTTGATGAGCAGAGCGGAGAGTCATTACCTCTGCCTTCGACTGCTCAAGATCAGCCTTGTGCCGATCGAGCTATTCCTTACAGCGGGAAAGCTCGATGTACAGAAGATCATTATTCTGCTGAAGGGCAGTGTGAGCCCCGAGGATGTCGCGGACATTCTCGCGAAGAGACCGATATGTCTTCACAGAGTGAGACATATCGCTGCTCAAGGAGGAACAACCCTCCTCGAGTTTGCGGATCAAAGAACCATGCTCCGCAACAACAACGGCGAGGGAATTCTCAACCTCCGCCGTCCCTGATCGATAATCAGGAGAATAAGCGATACATTCTCGAGCGCTTGATCTTGAAGCGCTCGGTTCCTTCGAAGAAGGGGCAGCGTACCGAGTACATAGAACGCTTGCTGGGTTACCCCCAAGAGTTCGACTCTTGGGAGCCGATTGAGGTTCTGAGGGCCGACGCCCCAGACCTTTTAACTGAGTTTGATAAGGATTCTCAAACTAATAATGCGAAGTAGCATCAACAATAGGTGTTAATGGATTTAGGGCATCGATTAAGCCCTGAATTTCGGCAGGTACGGAAAAACCACCGTACCCCCGCAACTCCTCCTCTGACAGACGAGGAGCGCCCTGCGGACACCGCGGGAAAACGAGGTGAGAAGGGACACCACAGTTCAACCCTTCTTTGATGCAAGCAAAATGGATGTATTCCATTTTTCCTGTTCGTGAGTGCTTTAAAAATCGCTCGCGCATTACGTGAACTTTAATATATTCACGTAATCATCTGAGCTTTTGTTGTAGTTGTCAACAAAAGCATTCCAACTCTGAGTCAGGGCGTCTTTATCGTCCCTGTTCTTCCTTGACCCTTTCCGGCTCGAATAATATCGAACCTGGAAAAAGAGGTCAATAAAGTACAGACGTCTATCGTCTGTACTTCGATCGAATCGACGTGACTGGATGTCTTCGCAGTCATCCAGCACGTTGATATCGAACAACGCATACTGGTAGTCCCGTTTACGGTGACCGCCACTGTTGGGGGCAATAGCCCATCCAGGGGTCCAAAACCCCACTCTGTACGGAACATGTGGTTACATACGATGATACGCTTCAGAAGCGGCAGGCGCCGCTTCTGTTCGAGCTCTTTTAGCAGGCGGAACACCGCCTGCTTCAACACACATTGTTCTTCGTTTCGCACTGGTACCACTATTTTATCATCCCCCGACCTCTGACCTTTGCAGGTTTCACCGGAGTTTGTCTTTTCTATTTCTTGCAATGTACCTTCTCCGATCTCCACAGTTTCGCATACATTGATATCCTCAGCTGACATTCTTTGTAGTTCACGTTTGTTCAATACCAGCTCTTCCACCGTGTGTGATTCCCCTTCCACTTCTGATGACGTCGGAATAAGATTGTGCGGAGTTTCTCTACACATCTCCTCACAGGTCTGCACAGTGTTTGTAGGAAAGTCTATGCCTTCCGAGGCGCACTTATTCTCCTCTTCTGGCACACCAAAATCTCGTCTATACGGCAGCTCATTCTCTTTGGTCTCGATCTCTTCCGCATTATCTCCCCTAAGACTTGCATTTGGACCTTCCGTCGACTCTATAAGATCTATGTTCGTGGATTTGTCTCGCTTTGATTCCCCATCATCGTTTAAGGTGCTGTCAATTTGTCTCTCACTCAGTGCTGATTCCAATGTGTTCCCGTACACCATTTCTGCTGTTCGGCGATTTCGCTGGAGTTGGTCTCTTTTACTTCTTGCACTGTGCCTGCAAGCTCCACATCTTTACACATATTGACATCTTCAGCACCCATCTTCTGTAATTCAAGTTGAGTCAACACAACATCTTGTGCACTTTCTGACTCTCCTTCTTCTCCTGATGATGGATTCGGGCTCTCCGGTATCTTATGTTCTATAATACCTTGACTTTCCTCGACGTTCGTAGAAACCTCCTGTTCCGACTGTGAACCTGATCTTATAACGGCATGTTCGGCATTCTGTACACTACATTTTAATCGACGGAGTCTCTGCCTGATACCGTCATACGATCTCAGCGTATACTTAACTCCGCCCGTGTTTATTGTATCATGTAGCACTTCGCAATTAGTTTCACACCCATTTCTCCACATTCGATCGCTTCTTTCAGTATGAGATCCTCTTGTGGAGTCCACCTCCTACCACCTTTTCTGCATTCACTTCGGTCATTATCCCCACTAGATATTATCTGTGCTTTGCCCACATTCTCCTGGCGCAAGGCTTGTATCTTATTTCTTATAGATACCTTGGTGCGCATCTTCTTAGCTTGCGGGAACTGTACCGGATATAGTTCAGCTATGTGATTGGCCGTGTTCTTCTGTTCCACTAGACTTGTTAACCACTTCACCTCTTCTTCAGTCCACTCATTATCTCGTTTTCGTTTGGCTCCCAATCGCCTTAGCATAATCTCAACACTAGCTTCGGTTCTCTTGGTCCATCCGTTTACTTGACATCTCTGATTATATGAGTTAATTATATCGGAAACTGACTTCGTCTGATCCTTACTCCCACATTGTATACGTAACAACTCTTCCTTCTCACGGTTGGTCTATGCAGGAGGGTTATATATATGTGCACAGTCTTGCTCATTCATAGGTTGTAGTGCGGACATACTATGAGAGGCAGCTCTTGAGATGTCTTCCTTTTCCTCGTTGTGTTCTACTCCACTGGCTGAACCTCCTGAAGCTTTCAGACTCAACAATGTGTGTACCATATCCACGTTATCCATCTTATATCGTTCCAATTGAATCGCTTGATGGCTCTCCAAGAGTTAACTCCTCTGAGACTAATGTGTCACCGAGTTAGCCCTGCGCTGGTATAATATAAGCTTCTATTATTCGTCTGGTTTACCAAATCCTTGACGTTGACTGTTGTGAATGCTCCTGTCATAAGCGAGTCCTCGGCACTTTGTCGAGTCAAACACCGTGATTTATCTGTGGTACTCTCCTTGTAATCCAATCACACTCTGGGATTTATTGTCGTGAACAGTAATGTCGTGAACGATCATGTCGTGGACGGGCCATATCACGTAACTTGCCAAAAAATTATCCAATCAAGTGCGACCATATATCTGTATACTATTCCATGTTTGTCGTGGACGAGTATGTCGTGGACGAGTACATATCACGTGATTGGCCAAAAATCATCCAATCACGTGCGACCATATATCTGCATACTATTCCATGTTCTTCGTGGACGAGTGTCGTTGACGAGTATGTCGTGGACGAGTATATATCACGTGATTGGCCATAATTCATCCAATCAGGTGCGACCATATATCTGCATACTATTCCATGTTTGTCGTGGACGAGTATGTCATGGCCGAGTATGTCGTGGACGAGTACATATCACGTGATTGGCCATAATTCATCCAATCAGGTGCGACCATATATCTGCATACTATTCCATGTTTGTCGTGGGCGAGTATGTCGTGGACGAGTATGTCGTGGACGAGTACATATCACGTGATTGGCCAAAAACCATCCAATCAGGTGCGACCATATATCTGCATACTATTCCATGTTTGTAGTGGACGAGTCTGTCGTGGACGAGCACATACCACGTGATTGGCCAAAATCCTATCCAATCAAGTACGACCATATATCTGCATACTATTCCATGTTTGTCGTGGACGAGTATGTCGTGGACAAGTCTGTCGTGGACGAGCACATACCACGTGATAGGCCAAAAACCATCCATTCGAAAATCCCATTATAATTCCATCCAAAATCAGATTGCTATGCTCAGCCTTCACAGGTATTCCGCGCGTCCTCAAACTTCCACACATGTACTCCGAACTCCAACAACTTGTCGTATATGACTCCATCCGGTGAGTGCCCTTCCAACCATAGCATTATACTCTCTTCTTCTTCCCTTAATATGTATCACCTTCCTCCGTGTAACAGGTGGTTCACTCGCTTCGTTACACTTCCGAGGGCAAGTTTATACTTGACTCCTACCCCATCATGCTGAGGCTCTGCTGTTACTGCTTGAGCTCAGTCATTTCCTACTCCTGTGTCTTTCGTGGTTGTTATGCAGTTTTTGCACCGCTAACACCCCAAATAGTTGTTTCTTTGTCTAGCCGCCATCGACATTCAGGTTTACTGCCCTTGTGGCTCGCTTGTTTTTTCTTCATACCTTATGCTTCCCCGTACAGGTTTTGCACCCTTGGGACCTCGTGAGGTATCTCTTCGTGCGGGATTCGTTGACGCCCAGGTATAATCATATCATGTTGCGTTAGATGTACAGGTTTTGCACCTTTTGGACCGTGTTAGGTATCTCTTCGTATCATCTTGTTGTCGCCGTACAGGTTTTGCATCCTTAGGACCTCGTGAGGCATCTCTTCGTACGATCTTGCGTTGGTTTGTCATGATTTTATCTTGCTTTGTGTTAGATGCACAGGTTTTTCACCTTTTGGACCATGATAGGTATCTCTTCGTATCATCTTGTTGCCGCCGTACAGGTTTTGCACCCTTAGGACCTCGTGAGGCATCTGTTCGTACAATCTTGCGCTGGTTTATTGTTATCTTGTCGTATTTTGTGTGGGATGCACAGGTTTTTCACCTCTTGGGCCTATATAGGCATCTCTTCGCGCACTCTCCACATCACATCATCAAGTCATTGAGCCCGTATGGGCTCACTATCCAAATTATGTTCATTATTTAGCCGTATAGCTCCATTAAACATAGGTAATCACGTAATGTATTCACATATTCCAACATCTTCCAATTATGTTCAAACATGCGTCTTTCTGTTATATTTTGTGTGTGTTTGTATCTTCTGACTTTCCCCTAATGCAACCAACTCGGGTCCGCATTATACTCATCACAACCAACGCGGGTCCGTGATAGGGATGTACTACATCTTCTGGAGCTTCTTTTTCTTGTTTGCTTCGATTTCTTGTTATCTTCTTTTTATCTCGTCCGTCGTCTTTCATCTTCACCCTTCTTCTCTGTTGAGGCTTCTACATTTCCCCTTCAGTGATGTCCTCTTCTGCCGTCTGGGCTGCGTAGTGCCTATTCTCCCAAGCTCGCTGTGCATCAAACTCATACAAGAGTATGGTACAAGAAAGGTTGTCTTCGGGCTCCCACGTCATCTCCTCGGTATCCTTCCACTTGACAAGGTATTCTTTCACCCGACGTCCGTTTCTTGTCCGCTGTTTCACTCGACAATCCACGATACGTTCCACTTCCCATTCATCGTCTCTGCCAGGTTCATACCATGAATCTTCCGGAAGTAATGCTTCATCCAACTCCAACGCATCCTTGGTTTGAATCTTTTCACGGGGCCGTCTCATCATGCTGATATAAGGCTTCAGCCTAGCAATATGCACTAACGGGAATATCCTACTCTCAGTTGTTGGTATCACCAACCGATATACCATATCATTGACTCGTTCATCCACCACGTATGGGCCATGCCACAAGCGAGCCAACTTTCTCACCAACCCTGGCTTGACCAAATCGTGATACAGCCAGACTAACTCTCCAGGGCGGTAAGCGGTTTTTGTAGTCGACCATAGCTTTGACTCGACTTTCTCGTTATGATGTTGGGATCTTTCTTTACTCACTTGTTCCCGAATGATGGCTGCCTGCGCTTGAGCCTCCATGTGCCTTTTATTTACAGCTAATCTCCAATCTAATGAATCTTGTTCCGTGACAGACTAATCCTTTGGCGGTACCATCGCCTCCATCGTGGTTCGGGGTTCCCATCCATGTACCAGATAGAATGGAGTTTGATAGTGCTGTAAATTCACCGAAGTGTTTAAATCAAATTCCAATGGTGCCACATATTCATCCCAATCTCTCTGTTCTGGGTCCGTTATATAGAATTTTATTGCCTTAATCACTTTCTGCACCGATCTCTCCTGTTTGCCGTTGTCTTGTGGCCGATATTCCAATGTAGGCCTCTGTTTCTGCTTCAGCATCCGATTAAACCTCCTAAATACCGAACTCATAAACCTTGGGTCTCGGTCATGTCTCAGCATTTCTTGCGCTCCAAATCTCTTGTAGAAACCCACCATGTATGCTTCTGCCACATCCTAGGCTGTAGTGGTGCTCATTGGGATAAGTATCACATATCCAGAAAACAAACAGATAAAGCACAATAGAGCTTCATGACCCATAGTGGTCTGTGGTAGAGGTAATGCAAAATCCATGGCCAGAATCTGAAAAGGTCTTGAAGCCACAATATTGCCACTAGTACGCCCCTGGTATTTCGGCTTTCCTTTAGCCATGGCACAATCTTCACATGCTGCGATATAATTTTCGATATGGGCATACATTCCTCTCCAATAATACTTAGACCTCAAACGAGTATAGGCTTTTACAACTCCTTGATGTGCTCCACTACCAATCTCAACATGGTAGGCATGTAACACATCCTCTTCCAATATAGATGGTACGACCAATCTCCACACTTGGTCCTCAGTTCTGATTCGTATGCAGGCGACGTAATATAGAACATTTTTACTGTCCACTACATACATCATCGCATGCCGAGCCACCCTTTTCCATTCGCTGGCGGAATTTATTTTGTCATCTTATCCTTTCAGATACGCTATAACCTTCCCACACCAATCGTCATCATTCTGAGTCGATGCTATTCGCTCAAGTCTAATGGCGGGCGCCGTTTCATAGGGGTCCTCTTCTGCATCTTCTCGGCTTTGTTTAGCTTCGACAGTACCGTCTTTCGCAGAGCGCGTCCCTTCTTCTATGTCCGCCCCTTGTTCCAAGGTTCCACTTCCTGCGTATTGACGATGTCCTTTCTTCAGTTTACCCATGCTGCGAGTGATTACAAATACTTGTGGTGACTGATGTCCACCATCTCCCCATACACTGACTTCCGTGGCATCCACTTGCGCCTCATCACTTGGATTACCACTACTTCTGTCAGACGGATGAGTAATCTCCTCTGGGGTGTCCTCAGCCTTATCCCTTTCTGGAGGACCATCTGCATTCGCATACAACAACTCTGGTAGTCGGTTCAACAATTTTAGGTACATCATTTGTTGATCACTTGTAAATTTCCCTGATCTTTGTTCTTTCATTGCGCACTGCGTTAGGAAATCTGCCGCTTGGTTATACTTGCGTGCCACATGCCCTAGACTAATCGCCTCAAAAGTTTCGACCAGCGAATGCACTCTATTTAACCAGACCAGTAACGAAGCATGGTTACAGCGTAAATCTCCATTGACTTGTCCAATCACCAACCTCGAGTCTCCACATACTATTGCATTGTTTATATGATGTGCTTTCGCAAGCTGCAACACTCCGGTCAACCCATGATATTCACTGTCATTCACAGTGAAGTTATCTTGAATTCCGTATTCCGCGG
The DNA here is from genome assembly GCA_026184515.1 of Peronosclerospora sorghi. Lineage (NCBI taxonomy): Eukaryota > Oomycota > Peronosporomycetes > Peronosporales > Peronosporaceae > Peronosclerospora > Peronosclerospora sorghi. Next base: position 8,304,226 of record CM047585.1, on the reverse strand, counting down.
CTATCACCTCCCAGGTGGGTAACTCCCATACTATCATGCCAAACGTGCCTTTGGGATTATTTTTCATCCGTACCGCACCATCAAAAGACAGGAAATATCCAGTACTTTGGCGACGCAATCCTGGAATTGGTCTAATAATAGGCGTATCCTTCATATTCTTTAGTGGAGCAATGTCTTCTAATACTTCATTCATTTTCTCCACAGGCACATTCGATGTGGCCAATAACGCGGGAAGGCCAACACCTTCATGGTCCATTCTAATAATCTCTAACGACCATGGGGATTACATCGCCGCCCATTGTACTCCTCTCCCAATTAAACGTTTAGACGTGAATAGCTATCGCATCGTGGAATACCTTGCGTATACTGTTACGCGCTGTCCGAATAAAATATGACTAGCGTCATGTAACGTCTTCAGCGAAGCTAGTACCTCCTGTTCAGCTCCCGTATATCGCGTCTCCGCATCTTTGAACACTTTACTGACGGATGCAAGGTCCCATCGTGCTCTTGACATACTGTTGCTCCAAATGCCCACGTATTAGTATATATAATTACACTTAATGGTTTCGCACGCTCGATATGTCGTAGCAACGGTGCGTGCACAAGACGATCCTTCAACAATGCAAAAGACTTCTCAGCGTGTTCTAATTGAGTTCCATCCCTTAACTGCAGGTCTGTCAATTCATATAGTGATGCTGCTAACGTAGCGAAGTTGTCGATAAACCTAAGATAATAAATCAAACTGCCACTGAATCTCTGAACCCCCTTTAATGTCCGTGGAAATGCCATCTTGATAATTGACTCTAATTTTCGCGGGGACGCCTCGATTCCTTTTGCAGATATGCGATGACTCAGAAACTCCACACTGTGCTTCCCAAACGCAATCTTGGGTAAGCTTATAGTGATTCTCCAATACTTGAACGACTCCGAAAGGTTCCTAAGCATTAAACACAGTGTATCCCAATTACTTGCCCCGAACGTAATGTCATCAATGTATGAGTGCCTCCCAATGATAGGTCGCTCCTCATTTTCCACCACTTGACCATTATGAAATACATCTTGTGACAGGGGTACGTCTGTCTCCAAAACATATGTGACATCATCATCGATATCAGTAGTAGTATCATCGTTCGTGATCTCGCACATCAACCTCATCTGTTGTGAGCGTCGGACCATCGTCCACAAGGCATTGTCCACTATATGTTGATATATTTGCGGCGCATTCTTTAATCCTTGTGGCATTCGGAGCCATTCAAAGTGTCCTAGCGGGCAAATGAAAGCGGTAATTAACCTAGCCCTTTTTGTCATAGGTATAGCCCAATACCCACTTGCATTATCCATCGAACATAGCCATTTAACTCCTTCAAAGTGATCTAGCAAATCATCTATCAAAGGCATAACATACACCATCAGTCTCGTCTTTTGATTCACAGCTCGATAATCAATTCACAATCGTATGTCTGTTTTATTTTTCTTTAACACGATCACGATTGGTGAGGCCCAAGCTGACTCCGAATACTTAATTAATCCTGCTTGTAACAGGCCTCGTATCAACTAGTACAACTTTGGTAGGAGATGCGCTGGTACTTTGCGCGCTTTCTGAGCTACAGGAGAATTGTCTCCAACATCCACATCACATACCACGCCTCTAGCTGGTGGCGGTAACACATTACCAGAACATATGAATCCATCGGCATATTCATACAATAATGCTCGTAACTGATCTTCTTGTTCCCTGGTGGTTATTCCTGGCTCTCCTACATCCGCTTGAGCCATATCAGGTGGTGTTATAGGCCCCTGCTCCACTTCAGGTATAAGCGCCAACTGTTCTTCCATGGCTTCAGCCGACATTTCCACCCCTTCATGCAGATAAACCTCATTTCTAATTTGGTCTGATCTACCTTCAATAGGTCTATATCATCCATCACATATACAGCGGGAGGGTTATCTCCGACCGTCTGCACCGCATGTACACTAGTCCAATTAATCATCAAACCAGCACTTTCCATAACTCGCTCATATACTTGTATATAATCTTTCGAGAGTCGATCTTCTCGGGTCAGTAATGGTAGCGGATTTTCGTTGGGAATCTGACAACTCTGGTCTTTCATATTCAGGATAACCCCCGCTTTCACCAAGAAGTCAGTTCCAAGAATTGCTAAAGTCTGCGATTCAATGTTTGCTACCCACATCTCGCAGTTAAAATAACCGATGGGCCTATCCGAACCTTTACAGTGGCCACACCAATTGCGCCAATGGTACTTTCTGTTACGCCACAAAAACTTGTCGGGGTATCAAACATTCCGACTGTTATATGTAACATCTTCACCACATTGATATGTAATACTGATATGTTTGCACCAGAATCCAACATCAACGGTAACTCCAAATCATCGATTGCTCCCTTCACATACACCTGTGTTGCAGGTTGCGTGGACTTGAGCAACTGTTGCCATCCTTCTCGTTCTCCTTTTCTTTTATCCACCAACGTGACATATGCAGAGACATCTGCCGTCTCATTATTCTCAGACGTATCTTGTTCTTTTTCTTCTTTATCTTCAAATGCAACTTGTTTTTGCGTTTTTTCTTGTATTTTCTTCTTTTCTTGATCCTCTTCCACAGTGAGTGATCTATCCGTGCAAAATGTATCTTTTTTCTTGTTCTCGTCTACACCTAAGGGTGAACGCGGTGTCTCTTTCACATTGCTCGACATTGCCCCCCCCCTTTTCTCTCGACAGTGGTCGCAACGCACTGTGGGGTTAGGCGTTTAACTGTGCAGCCACTTGGTCCTTGGATAGTTCTCCGGACTTCAACTTGCTCCTCATTTTATCCATCTCTTCTACGAACTTCCGACAACATTTCACATCATGGCCGACTGATTTACAGTGCTCACACGTCTGCAACTTCCAACATTTGTCTTTTTCATGTCCTCTTCGATTACAATGTTCACACACCACGCCCCCATCATTATTATTAGGCGCACTCGTTCGTGCACCTCTATCTTCATAATTAGAGCGTGACCGCTGCATGGTCTGTACTTCTCCGCCCATCACATGTACGCTGGGTTGCACATCTTCATATACCACTTCAGCACCCTTGCATGCAGTCACTTTCTTTCCAGGCCTTGCCTCATGCTTCGTTAGCACCCTTTCCAGTTCCTCAATTGTATTGAATGTCATATGCTGATATTGCATTTGTATGACGCGATCATGAATGGTGTCGAAAAATTGCTGGATGTGCTCTTCCAACAATGAGGGGTTATAAGCATCTCGGAAATCCATTCCAGCTCGTAATGCAGCGGCATTTAGCCGGTATAGGTATGTAGTCGCTAGCTCGTCGTGTTTCTGTGTCAGTTTGGAATACATAACCCGAGGCGAGACTTTATCCACGCAAAACTTCCGTTGAAACAAGTCTATCACTGTATCCCAATCATACTTCACCGTATCCGCTAACTGCTCATACCACCAAGACGCCGTATTCGTCAAGCTATCCACAAACATCCCTAGCCGTTGATCGTCATCCCAACGTGAAATGTTTGCCACATGGAGAAATCTTGTTATCCATGCCCTTGCACTTCCCGCGTCTTGTCTATTACCGTCGAATGCCTTGATTTCTGTATTCTGGATAATGGCTGTGACAGGCTGACCAGATGATGCCCACATATTATGTCTTCCACTCGACATGCCATATCTTGATGGTTTTGGTGGGTAGGGGTATGCTCTATCCGGAGCTGCCGATTTTCGGTGTGTCGCATTAGTCGCTCCTCTCGTAGTATCTGGCGGCGACTAGAGGACAGGGATGCGGTAACTTTCGTCAACTCCTCCAAACTTAAATGCCCATCTTGCATCAACTGGACTAAATTTGCCACCACTGGGTCCTGTTTTTTCGACGTTGGTCGTGGCGGTGACATGATATCATCTTCATCCGAGGAAAATTCCAACTTCTTCCTTACTCGACGTTCAGTTTTTGATCTCCAATCCACAGTGTCCTCCAACTCATCGTCATTACACAGTTCCTGAATGCCCGGTGGTTTAGACTCTTTTACCGGTGTATGCGTGGTGTCTGCCACAATGTAATAATTTGGACTGACATCCGTAGCCTCTTTCCGATAAAACATCAAGGATGTTTCCCACTGGTTTTCCGCTAATAATAGTGACATCATCAGACCAATATCTTTCGCGGTACGATCCAGATTAAAGTCACATGCATTATCTAATTCTTCTCGTCGCACAATCATAGCCACAATTTCGAAGCAGCTTTTCAATAGCTTCAATTGATTCTCTTAATCCCCCAAAAGAAGTAAGATCTTCACTGACTCTAAAATTAGGGGCAGCTTTTGCCACCTTGCGAATCTCATATAATGAAAACCAACTATGTGAATCCCCAGGTAGCTTCAGTACATTCCGTTGATATCGTGCCATCCTTGCACAGGCCTCAGAGAAAGTGTATGTTATCTCACGGTCTTCCTGAGAGCTCTGTAACTTAAAAACCAGCTCTTTCTCTCCCTCGGTAGACACTAAAGCCATTTTGTATGTGAAATTATATTAAGTCGACGTGAAGTCCCGGGTCGCGGCACCAGTTGTCGTGAAGGAACTTAAATTTTCGAGGTTTCCACTCAAAAACAACACAAGGAAGCGATACAATACACTTCTCTTGCTTAAACTTCCCAGGTTCTTGGTACTTACGTCCGAACCTTAATATAAAGTTACTGAAAATGGACACTTCCTGGTAACACTCAGGCTGCCCCTTAACTTAGGTAACCGCAGAGGATCTTTATCACGCTTTAACACGCGTTCACTTAAAGGTTTCCTCGGGATTTCTTTAGACTTAGTTTTTGTATGGGTTGAAAAGGGTTGGTTGGTTGAAAAAAAGACTCTTTGTAAAGGGGGAAAATTTGATTATAATTAAAATGTTAAGAGTCCTATATCTACTTCACGTGGCTTGTTCACCTTGTTACTTCTTATTTACTTCAGCACTGGCTTCGATACAGAAAAACTCACTTCATGATCGGCTAAAAACACCGTATACTCTTTATGCATACTTTTCGTATACATTCAACCGTAAATTCCAATCACTTCACCACACTACGGCACTAACAGCTGGGGTAGAGGAGCGTTTCGACTTCGATGAAGCTTTGTTACCTGAGGACAGCTGGGAAAGGACGCTAGATCCAGATGAATTTGAAGTTGATCGTATCACCGATGTCCGATCAGGTCGAAAGACTAGATATGGAAGAACGTTACGCGAATATCAAGTTTACTGGAAAGGTTATGCTGAGCCGTCGTGGGTAGACGAGGCATACTTAAACTGTGATGCTCTGATCAAGGACTTCGAGAGGAACAGGATCAACAGACATCGGTTTGACGTGATGCAAGTGGACGAAGAGTCCAACTAATGCGTGATCGGCAGACTGGTCATGAATTACGATCGAAGAATTACCGATTGAAGAAAGATGATTGACGAAACTCAAAATGGATGAAGAAGCGATAAATGTCTTGAGGTGATGTGTTTACGATGGATATTGCGAGACAAGGTGATGGAGTAACGAAGATAAGACGACCGAATACCGGTTTATATCATGCATGGGGAAGTAAAGAAGCACAGTGGAAATGGCATGATCAAGATTTCTTATTGATTAAGGGCGGAACGATAAACTGATTAACTAGACCCAAAGAAATTGCGACGAATCCGAGGGATTTGACGGCCAGGGTGGTTTTCAGGTGAGGAACGATATTGAACCCGCCAAGGTTCAAAAGTATCAACCTCCTTCAAAGCGTCCAATAGGGTCCGGGGTGGCGGGTCCGAGAGGAACCCTGGGTACCACGCCCCATCATCGGCCGGGGTATACTTCAAAGGACGGTTGCGAACACAATGGGTGATCGACGGGTCCAGGAAAATGTCGAGATCACATCTTCCGTCGATCATCCCCCGCAGGACGAAATCCACGACCCTCTTCCAGGTCGCTCCGGCACGACTTCTGCGTTGGCGGCGACTGTTGTTGTAATTCCGGAAGAAGTCATCCGTCTCGCGAAGGCCTTTAGCGATAGGGAGATAATGCGTAGACTCCCAGATCGCCAGCGCGTGATGTTCGAGAAACGACCGGCACTTTGTCTCGAAGTCGGCGAACCAGCCGACTGAGCGAAAAGAAAGGTGCGGCAGCATGGTCATGAAAACTCCACAACGGCATTGAGAATACAGCAGCTCCACTTCCGGTTGGGTGATCAAATGACCGGACCATGAATCAGCCGGAGGGGCGTGAACTGCAGCCGGGAACAACCACCCTGCCGGGCGGGTCAAGTAGTCAAAGACCACTTGGGCCTTGACGTTACGCAGATCAAACCCACCAAGCTGATCCGGAGTTCACGGCAGGGTGTCGGCGTCACTGGCGTCATCAGATACCGCGATCAATGTCCGGAAATTACCCGTACGCGGAAACCGAGACCCGGCAGTGACTTGATCAGGTAGACCCTCGCTCCCGAACTCGCTAACTGTAGGAGTGGAAGGAATAGAAGCGATCGGACCAGGAAATCCGCCTTCATCGTCTTGATCAGGACTTGGGGGATCATCGTCTTCCGTCTTCGCCTCCGAAATAAGAGAAAGGAGGCGTGTCCGCTTCAACCGAGAGGAGGATCGAGAACGCCGAGTACGCCTTTTAGGCGAAGGGGCGGCGCGGCTGATCAAGCCGTCAGGAGAGGCGGTAAGGCCAGCTGGCGGTGTAACTTGATCAGAACCCGCCGAAGGGGTGCGGATAACTGGTGCGATCTGCATCCGCAACGACATACCGGCCAACTGAGACTGAAGGTCCGAGTGGAACGAGCGTAACTGTGTGACTTCGCCCTGAACCTCCTGCACTTGATGGCGAAACGTGTCACGTTCTTCGGAAACTTGATCGAAGCGGCATTGCATGGTGGAATGTTTGTTCTTAAGCTGAGAATATGAGGCGTGCAGATCGTCCAGCTCATTTTGGAGGTCAGACACTCCCTTGACCCGATCAGATAGTTCCTGCGCCTGGGCCATGATGGCAGTATACTCGTCCATCTTCAGGCAATTGAATTTGTTTTTCTTCGAAGGCGATGATACTGGTGTTTGCGCCTATCAACCTCGGCAGTGAGCCTGAGCACCTGTTCGAACAAGCGCTGATCCCCAGAGGCAGCCCGATCGCGTTCGTCTTGTAACTTGGCTAGGCGCTGTTGAATTTGATCCAACTCCCGTGTTTGATCAGCGATGGTGTCTTCGTGAACCGATTGCAGATACCTATCACGGGCATGATGACGGCCTTCCAGATCCCGGATCTGTGCGCGTTGATCGACCATGAGTTTTTCTTGATCGGCCATAGCGCTTTCAATGGTCTTCAACTTGGTCTGGAGATCATTGACGGTGGTGTCGACGAAATCACGCATTGGCTTGAGCTGTTAGAAGGCGTCCCGCTTGATCGCGATATATCGCTCCACCACAGCGCGTTTGTCACGAGCGAGCTGCTGCCGAAGCATCGCGACCGTGTCTTCACTCATCGCGAGCGAGTCAGATAACGTGGCGATCTGATCATCACGCGCGTGTAGGGCCTCTTGCAAACTGTAAGCCCGATTGATAGCAGCGATCGCCTGATCAGCTGCGGCCCGATCCAGGTCAGGAGTGTTGGTTGTTTTTGCCGGGGTGCCGTCCGTTATTGCTTGCATGATGGAAATGCAGGAATGCCTGATCGAGACAGCTTGATCGCAGATGACACGGTTGGTGAAGGGTGATCTCTGGATCGCGAGGGGCGTACCACTAACGGCAACAGCCTGATAGAACGGGACCTGATCGGCGGGAGAAAGGACAGGCAGATTGATGGGTGATTATCACCTGGCCGATGACGTCATGGTGGACAAGCCGACCAACGGTAACATGATCCACGATATCAAACGGCATGATCGACCCTCGCCCCAACCGCTGTACGGCTGGGACGAGGATCAGGGGCGGCTGTCGTAAAGCGTGTTATAATTGGGCCCAATAACGGGCCTTATTAAAGGGCCTTATTATAGGGCCTGATTTGGGGGGGGCGATTACGGTCAGAATCGGTACGTAATCGTATAGGATTGTGGGTACCACGGCGTATACAGTTGCGTGTACAACCGTGGTGCACATAGTCAGGACATAGACAGGGCATAGGAAGATGGGAAGATTACGTACAGGTACTCCGCGAACATCGACGAGCGGCGACGGACGACGGACAGATCAGGTCGACTGGTCGACGGGGGACGCTGGAACGGGTAGTTCTGATTGGTGGATATTAGGAAATTGGTAGTTCCTAGGATTTAAGCAATAATAAAGTTCTCCTTTTGCGTTCGATCTAGCAGATCGTTTCCGGGACGGCACCTGTGCGCCGCCCTTATTAGTATACACCTCTACGTCCCGGGCGGGAGAACTTTGTGCATTTTTGGCCCAACGGCAGACGTAGCGTGTTGAGAACTCACTCCGCAACTCCGCCCGCTGTGTCAGCGGTTCTTCAGTAAAGGTTTTTGGTTTTGAGAGTGTGATTGAGCAGTGCTCTCACCTCTCCACGTTTGGTTCGCGTTCGTCCCCTAGAGTTCGGCTGCTGTAAGCGCCCCACGGTAACTCTAGGTGGATTAAGCAAATTTTACCCCCCCCCTCGTAGGTATAGGCTAGTAATACATATATTTGGGTGTTCCTTTAGCTGTTTGAAGACTCAGAGGCTCCGTGATCGGGCAGTGAAGACTTCCACTGCCTGATCAAGTACCCCCTTCGCCGATCAACACCTGATCGACACTCTGCAACTCGTGACCCGCGATCAACAACTCACAGACCGCACCAACTTCTCCTGAGCGACGTTTGGCACCTGATCAAGTCTGATCACCGCTGATCAACTACTTTTGGTGCCTGATCAAGCCTGATCAAGCCTGATCACAGCCGATCAACGACTTTTGGTGCCTGCCCAAGCCTGATCACTGCTGATAAAGCCTGTTCGCACCTGATTTGAGCTCGATTACACCGGATCACGTCTGATCAGCACCTCGATCAACTCATTACAAGTTCCCCAATCTTGCATCAAGGAATTGCCGTGTCTACATCCCCGCCACCTGGAGAGCGACCCACGCCTAAGCCGTCGGGTACACAAGCTGATCAGAAACACAAGCAGTCAAGGACAACCGGAGTACCACCTTCGTTAGACGGCAGTACGGGCGCCGTGGTACCGCCTGATCAAGCGTCAAAAAATTTGATCAGCCGCTCCACCACATAATCAAAGGCTTGAGCTTGTGTGATCCATCCGCATTCGCAGTGAACGCCAGAGTAATTATTGCCTGCAAATGGAAGTGTCCATGATTTTTGCTGACAGCACACCCATGAACACATCAGCATATAAATCCCACCTTCTCCTTCTTCAATCCTTCAATCGGCCCGGTGGCAATTGTTTTCTCAGGTGGCATGTTGTAAAATAGGACTTTTGTAATAACCATTGTCAGCAACATCACAAGGCCTACTTCTTCAAAATACAGCAAGCACCAACCTGTTTCGTCCATGTTATACACATTACATCGGTCATACTGCAAGATGAGGTTGCGCAAGTGGGGCAGAGCATCTTCCAGTGCGTGATGGTCAGCCGAGCCGCTCTCACCATTGATCTTGAAGCATCACAGTTTGTTTCGCTGTTGGAAACGAGTGAACCAGCCGTTAGAGAATTCAATTGAGCCTTTGGGAATGTTCAACTGGTCCATAAAGTCAGCTGCCTTGGCCTTGATGAGGTTGCCGTTAACGGCAGTGTTTCGTGCCTGTCGCTGAAGAACCCAAGTTGTAGCCGGGTGCGTACACGCACGGTGCGGCTACCGCACAGAGGAAGACTTTCCTTTAAGCGGCGTTCGCCGCTACTTAGCTGATACGCCCTTATAAAAGGGCTTAGTAGGAGAGAGCTCTCCTACTCGGGGCCAAGATTCCCGGGGTGGTTTACAGATAGCTTTCGCTAACCCCTTGTAACAAGACTTCCCTTATAAAGGGAGGTAGCGTAAGGGAGAACTCCCTTAGGCTACAATACTCACTGCGCGCGCGACCGGGCGTGGTCGCGCGCCTATCTCCGCTAATGCCTTAACGGCAAGGAGCTCCGCTAATGCCTTATCGGCAAGGAGCTCCTCTAATGCCTTAACGGCAAGAAGCTCCGCTAATGCCTTAACGGCAAGGTTCCCTTACTAAGGGTGTAGCTAAAGG
>CM047585.1:8233061-8293929 GCA_026184515.1 Peronosclerospora sorghi | reverse complement strand
GCCCTTATAAAAGGGCTTAGTAGGAGAGAGCTCTCCTACTCGGGGCCAAAATTCCCGGGGTGGTTTACAGATAGCTTTCGCTAACCCCTTGTAGCAAGACATCCCTTATAAAGGGAGGTAGCGTAAGGGAGAACTCCCTTAGGCTACAATACTCACTGCGCGCGCGACCGGGCGTGGTCGCGCGCCTGGCAGTCTTAAGTATTTTTGTAAACTGAATATATTTAATATGTAATTAGCCTAAATTAATTTAAACTAATATACTATATGTAATACTAAGTAGAATATTCCTAATTCGTACCTAGCTAAAATGTAGTGTACACACCTGTGTACTGACACGTGGATGGCTGACACACCACCACACCAAGTGCCCCTTCCCTGATTGGTTAAAATAACCAAAGGTTCGAGACCTTTCAACTCGGTCAATACTGACCTCAACCGTAGTGTACTCATGTACACCAACACTCAGTGTTACCCGAATGTAACCCCGTTACACAAGTAAAAAGTGCCTCCTCAAGCTCTGGATTCTGGGCCACACGTGAACGTTTCGATTCAAGGTCGGCTTCATTAATCGTCTCAAGCTTAGCCCGCTTGCCAAGTATCTTGCTGATTGAAGCCTGTGAAAGTGGCTTCGCTAGCCCAAATTTATCCTGCGCCCACACACCCAATGCGGCCTGGCCAATCTTACTGGTGGCCTTGTACTGACAGATCTCAAGTCGCTGAGCATTGGTGAGGCGTGACTGCATTTTTACTTTTTTTTTGGGCAAACCTCACATATTTAACCCCGGATCACAGTCCCAGAACAGCCTGACAAGCTTTCCTTATGTGCTTTCTCAAGCAAAGAAATCACCTACTGACCTGGTGAGGGCTGTCTGCGGCGCGTCAAAAGCTGTTTGGCACGACAGTGCTTTTTTGTTAGTATGTTTGCTTTGGTTTTTACAGCAAAAAGTTGGCTTTGTTTTAGTGTATTTACTGTTTTCACTTACATGCAGCAAGGCAAACCAATCCCCAAACAGTATACTGTGATGCATCATTTCAGGCAAGTTATATCCTCAGATAAGTTATAAAATTTTCTGTAACCAAGGCTATAACTTATCTGAGGAAAAACTGTACACTGATCCGGACATTGCAGGTGATAAAGTTGATCGGAAAGAGTGTCAGCGCGGCTGGAGTATATTGAACGGAATTGTAGTTGGTTGAGCTGTTGATAGTAAGTACAGTGGTTTTATCAACAGCCGAGACATATTCGATGGTGACGCCAGATAGAGTTGTAGCCCCGTGTGCCGGTTTTCGCAAGGGTGGCTGAAATTGCATATATTTAAAAAAAATTGAGATTAAAGTTCAATTTAATTGGTATTAATACGATTTAACACAAACAGAATAGGCAAAGCAACAGTGTATTTTATCCAAAATAAAGCCTGGACGTCGTTACATGTACTAACATCGAAAAAGTAGTCCGTTTTTTTTAGCGGTAATTGCTCCGAGAGCTATTACCCATTTGTCGCTTCTCGGTCAGCTGCCATTGAGGAAAAGGCATGTTCGATTGTTGGGTAAGGAGTCTCTCTACCACAAGTTTAGTGTCACTGCCATTTGTATCGGCGAACATCAGTCTGTTGTAAGTTATCATATGGTAAAATTTTATCATTTGCCTATGATACTATGTGAAGTCCACGGTAAACATTGTCTGCTGTATTAAGTATACCTTGTAGCTCACCCTGCTCTCAAATCAATTCATTCGTGATGTGGTAGATTAGAATGTGCTGTACGAGCATAGGGTCCGAACTCATCGCATAGATTTAAGAGACTTGTAATACTACTGCATAAGATTCCCACATGTAGCGATTGCGGGCGCCTCTAATCCAGTTCGCTTAGAAAATTCCTAATTGTACATCAATACATGTACGCTTTAAAACGTCGCAACATGTCTGGTGCACCCCACACTTTTTAATGGACAGGATCACGCGTGGTAGCCGGGCGGGCATCTGAAATTTCACATACTCAGGATCAGACAGTGATAGCGAAGCTGGATTTAATTTGGCTTCCGTCCAAGAGGCAGTAACGTGGGGACAATCAAGTCTAATTCTTATCTTTCCCATTTATCTATTTGGACGACTAGAGACGGAGTCTGCTCATGAAGCAGGAAGCATCACATGTCGAACAAGAAGCTCTATCACCTGAAGACACTGCAGCACTTTTGACTATGAGCGACTCGTTTATTCAAGAAGCAGTGCATATGTCTAGACACTACATTGGCTGTAAGCGCCAATCGTCTGACATCGATTCGAGCCGATGGAAACGAGTGGCGCATGTTCGAAACCTCACAATGTACAAAGAACGTCGAGCTCGGTGGAGACTCGGCAGCAAGCGCAAACTCGGCTCCCGTTTGGCGCTTACTGACGTCGACATGGACGATACGAGATTATTACCCGCCAATTTGATGGTCGGGACGTTTCCAGGTACTTTGGACTCCATTATGTTTGGTCTCCAAAGCTCCACCGACGATGCAACTCGCTTACGTGCGTCGTACTTAAATGATAACCTCTTGGACGAAAAGTTGCTCACCGAGCCCTTAGAATCGTCGAGTTATGACGATCTACTGCGTTCGTGCACTCTAAAATGGAGAGGGCTGCGCTATGGCGCTAGAGTCGCCTCGGGGAGTTTCTTTGGTTCGCGCAACCTCGAGACTGTGTACATTGAGTCCACAGGTATCGCACGACTCGACCATGGCGACCGTGTTGGCTACGAGTTGCTTCAATCAGTTGAAGTGCCGGGTATTGGAGGTTTTGGCAAAAATGGGAAAAAGCAAGCCATCATCTCGTACTGCTACATTTATTGCCAGCTGGCTCCGAATGTGATGGAGGTCTTTATGCTCGGCTCGACGTCGCGTGACGGCGTGTTACTTGGCGGCGCGTTGACCAGGATGCACAATCTCCACCGTCTTGTGCGTTGCGCTGAGCGCAAGAAGCTGGCATGGCTCTTGAACTCGAGTCATCCCACATTGGCCACGACGAAAGGGGACGGATGTTGCGCCGAGTGTTCTCGCTCGTTCGGTCGCTGGCCCAATCGAGTGGAACGACAATGCAGCGCGTGCGATGAACGAGTCTGTGCAAGCTGCACAGCTTATCGCCAGATGCGATTTGCTCTCCCCTTTCGTCGCAAAATTACGCGCACGAAGCTTGCTTTCTGTGGTCGTTGTCTCGAACGTGCCGATAAAGCAAGTCCACTAACGTTAGCCGCTTATGAAGCCATGGAAGATAGCGCGGACTATTGCATCGACACCTGCATCAGTTCCTTGCCAGCACTATCAAACCTATCGAAGTGGAGTCACCATTGTCTTGACATCGATGACGAGCTCGCGATGACCATTCTCGGTGACTAAGTAACACTATGCTTCAGTGCCCCATCGGAAGGGCTCTCACCTCCATGACATGCCGTGAACACGTATACAGAAGAACAACAATAAGCAACTATTTATATTTTATAAGTAAGGAAAATACACTGCGGTCCCTAGTGTGTGGATATGTCCGACTTGTTCTTCTCGCTTTACTCATTTCATTTTGCATCCCAAGCAGCGCATGCTCATGGCTTTATGAAAATGCGCAGTGCTGTCATCCATAGCCGCACAGATGAGCAAGACAAACGCCACGTCCACGCCAATGGCCGTCTCTACATGATACACATTGTCTCGATCCGTTTTTTTCCTTCGGTGTTTTGTCGGGCGATACACTTTGGCAATAGGTTCCCGTTGACTTTCGCGTCCACGCTGAAGATAGAGCATTGCAACCCGTTGTCGCCACATGCCGTTGCATCCAACGCGACTTTTCGAGCCTGTGTGCGGGTCATCTACCTCTGCAAACAGAGGATCCCCTTTACCGGGTATAAATTTAATTTTAACTGTTGTGAGCGGTTTTGGTTCCAGTTGGCTACGCTTGCCTAAACACACATCGTAGCTTGAGGCTCTGGGGTCGTCTCGAGGGACCGTGTGGGCCACTGGGATGCCATATTCGTCCACTAACCATTTGGTGCGCCCATCCGATACTTCACCGTCAACGACGGGCATGATACGGAATAGGACACGGTCAGAATTTACCTCGCGTACCGCATAACCGTTTGCATCGACTGCGTGGGTCCAGAAATTGTCCGTTAGCTCAAGTGTCGTGGCCCGGCGTCGACAAAAGCGCGGGTTGACCACGAATGGGAATTTCCACTGCGCGACCAGTGGTGTTTCGAGAAATTTTTGCATCGACAGCGTTACGCCCATTAGCGTGGTTGTTCCGAATCGAACCTGCGGGAATGAATATATTAAGGTTGTCAGCAGACCGATAAGAGTTTTGACGAAGTGGAAAGGTATAAGCTGTGAGCAAGCGGACCTGTCTACTCACGCCACGACTTTCAGCCTGGTGCATTACATTCCGGTCCATGGAGAGCCGGACGTCCGAACCAATACTTTACGGACGTCAGTTAGAAATGAAACGGATATGACTAGCTCTGCCATCTTTTCTGTCGTACAGCACAGCGAATTCGATATGAAAATACTACGTTTAGGTCAACCGGCCGAATACCTCATTCAAAGAGCGAAAGCTTGCTCATCGCGTTGATGTTAATTGTTTTATCATGGAGCTGAACTTTAATGGTGTCGTGCCCCGACCGTTCGATCGCTATAATACGAGAGACGACATGAAAACTCTGGAATTGGTACGTACCGGTATACCTTTATTTGATGAGTACAATGTATAAATAGCCATTTTGCCGTCATTACGGCGGGCGCGCTAGATACCTTATATACAGTAGCAGTTATTTACCAGTGCGTCGTTGGTGTCGCGTCGCCCGCTGTGGCGTTGAAATCCACGACAATACAATATGGCTTTGTTAGCTGTGATTGGTCAAAAGCTATGTGTATTGTATTAAGTACGAAGGACGTTGCAGCTGCAGCATTTTTCTGCCAAATTTCACACCGAAGTTACGACGACCAACACTCCATTTTATCTTGTTTTTAGTATATTTTGAAGCCTGTTCACCCCGTCACTTGGTTATTGCTCTGCCCTGCTTGCGTACCCGTTAGCAGTGGCCAGTATCCGATTTTCAAGCACAAGCTCAAGTCAGTTCTCTCTCCCATTCCCATATCATGGACCGCGACTCCCTTGTATTCCTCGCTAAGCTGGCCGAACAGGCTGAGCGATACGACGAGATGGTTGACCACATGAAGGCAGTGGCTAACAACCACAACGTAGAGCTTACAGTTGAAGAGCGGAATCTGCTCTCCGTCGCCTACAAGAACGTAATCGGCTCACGTCGTGCCTCGTGGCGCGTGATTTCGTCCATTGAGAACAAGGGCGACTCTGAACGGAGCGAGCACATTAAGGCTTACCGCCAGAAAATTGAAGGCGAACTCGTGGACATTTGCAACGACATCTTGACGATCATTGAGAACAATCTTATCCCCAACTCATCCAGTGAGGAGGGAAAGGTCTTTTACTACAAGATGAAGGGCGACTACCACCGCTATCTGGCTGAGTTCCAGGTGGACGATGAACGCAAGGAATCGTCGGACAAGGCTCTCGACAGTTACAAGCAGGCCTCGACAATTGCTATGGCTGAGTTGCCGCCTACGCATCCCATCCGATTGGGTCTTGCTCTTAACTTCTCCGTCTTCTACTATGAGATCTTAAACTCGCCTGACCGTGCGTGCAATCTGGCAAAGCAGGCTTTCGACGACGCAATTGCCGAGCTTGACACGCTTTCAGAAGAAAGCTACAAGGATAGCACATTGATTATGCAGTTGCTGCGTGACAATTTGACATTGTGGACTTCAGACCAAGAACCGGATAACGCTGATGCTAATCAGGGCGACATGGGCACGCAAGATGTGGAGTAACCTAATAGAAGCGGTGCAGTCATCTTTAGGCGAGCCAGCTAAAGCATTGTTTGCAGCATGGAGATTAGGCCGGGACAAAGTTGTGGAGACGAGGAGGACTGAGAGGCCGCAGTTGTATAACTTGTTGGCTTCCTTCTCTTCGAACCTCTTCCACCTGCGACCCCCAGTTGCAATCGATAGTGCAGTCTATTGCTTAATATTGGTAAATAGAGCTCATTGGTCACGTTAGAGCATCTCCACCGTTGGTGGTTAAATGGGTAATAAAACTTAATGTAGTAGAAAATTTAGTCAAAGGGCATTCCACCAGTACGAGTAAAAAGTTGACTATATTTGGGAGGTTCTAGAGTTTGAGTAAAAAGCCCAGCATACGACGCGACGACATTACGACGCCAGATGAACCCTCTACCCTCACACACGTCATCCGCAGCAGGTGCTGTCGCCATCGTCAAACCGCCGGAAGAGTTTCAGGGTGGCACTATCAGAGTCCATTTGTCTAGAGGTGAGGAAGGGTAATGGTAAGGGGTGGGGGGTGATTGTGAGCGGTTCGGGGGTGGGAGTGTGTAGTTTAAATTCAGTTTTGCTTGCTTTCCCGGTGGAGCACTTGCTAACTGTGGAGATGCTCTTAATAGTTATCGCGAACGAAGTGAGCTTCATGTTTTGTGACGGGTCCGTTCACAACGTTGTTTTTGACGTGAGTTCCGGTGTCCTAACGCTAAATTCCTGATTGGCTGAATTCTGCGCAGTACCGCTGGCTCAATTCAGCCAATCAGGAATTTAGCGACAAAGAAATGAAACGAACATAAAGATGAACATAAAAAGCGACGGGAAGAAAGCACTTCCCTCGCCCTTTGAGCAGAACTATTGTCAATCAATTCATAATGGAGCCTACCCCTTCCTCATCTTCCCCCATCCCGCGCAAGCGTGGTCGTCCATCCAACTATTAGAATGAGAATGACCAAGAGAGGCAAACTGCCAAGCGGGAGAATAATGTGCAGCGCCAGAGACTGGTTGGCTGTAGCAGGTCGAACTTCGTTCGCTTATAGGGGTGCCCGTCGTAGTCGGACGCGTCCTACAGCTAGTAACAATTGTGTGACTTAAACTCAGGTCAGCGTATACTGACCCCCCCCCATTTCCGTAAACTGACCCCCCGGTGCATAGCCATGAGATTTTATAACAAATTCAACACAGTTACAGTAACCGTCACGTCACGACCCTATTTTGGGCCAATAAATGTGGTGGAGTCAAGTTCACAATCGAACACAGTTGTGTCGAGAACCTGACCACCATCGTGCCCAGCCTTCCCACTTACGGGGGGAGTACCCCGCGGACCTTCACTTGCGATCCGATCTGATCGTCCGCTGCTAGCAGACGACCGATCATCAACAGAAGACGCCTGGTCCGATTGATCTTGCGTTGCCATCTCACCTTGTGTACCCGATGGAATGGGCTAGTTCAACACTCGGTGGATCGTGTCGCTGGTTGACTTGGGTCTGATAGTATGCAGACCGTACTGGGGGGGGGGTGTACCCTGGGCGGAACTCTTCACCCTGGGTTCTTGTAGACCGGTTACACTTGAAATATGTATAGTTCAATGGGTCGACCGTCTAATCGATCTAGACCCAACCAATACGAGATAACAGAGGGTAGACCACTCAACTGGTCTAGCCCCTGACCAATATGAGAGAAGACCAAAGCCGGTCTAAACTCCAACCAATGTTATAGTAAACCAATATGTCCACGTAAAGATCCAATATGCTCGTGAATTCCACAAACGATATCTCCACGTAAAGACCAATCCACTTGTTAGTACGTTCCAAACGTACGTGACTTAAACTTGTGAGAAGTCAGCCAATGGATACTCCTGTCGAAGGACTTCCGGCGGGCCAAATGCGTCTGCGACGCGCCCCGGCCAGGTATAATGGGCAGGAGGGGATTACTCGACCCTCTGCCCCCAAACACTTCGCGACGTGCGAAGGCGACTTAGAAAACCAAACTTTTAGAGAGTCTCTTAGGACCTCTTAGCCACTTTTCCAATCCAAGACCAATTTACTTCTTTTCCACTAACCTTACGGTCCCAATATGTACCAAACACTAAAATATGTAAAATACACGCAATTGCATGTGACTTACCAAAATCCGTGTGCTTGACACTCCTTGCACATGATAGGCTTAAAAGCCCCCCTTGTTCCCCCAATCCGATCGCTGACCAGCTGATCGGCACGCCGTTGACAGAAGGCGACCAAAATTTTGCCTTCGCTTCGCCACAGCCGCCCCTGTGTCTGGTCGCAACCGCGCAACGGTAGCAACCCGATCTCACCACCAGTTAACCCTTTCGCCAGCAGTTGACCTCCTTGACCTTCACGGCAACTAACATTCCACCAATGGACAGGTCTTCGGCCCCGCCTTCACCAGGTATGCGCCCCTTGTACGTCTGATCTCCTTGTAACTTCTCTTGACGATTGATCCTGCAGGTGCCCTGTGCGCCCAGTCACCACACATCGATTCCCTTAGCCGATCGACCCGATCTGACAGCTCTTGCAGCACCCCAGGTTCCGACAGACCAGATGGGGATCAGATCGGGTCTGATCAGCTTCGAAAGACCATCTGCCACCTTCAGTCGGAGCTGGCCACCAAGAATGCATCGTTCCTGCGGCTGCGGAAGGATATCGACACCTTGACCCCCTTGGCTGCGCAGTTGAAAGATGTAATCGCCGAGAACGCACATCTCCGGGCCCAGCTTGCCCAACAAACAGCGCGAGGTAAGTCGATCGATTCGATTTTCACCTTGGACTGCCCTAATCTCTCTTCGTATGCAGATCGGTTGCCCACTGACATCGCTCAAGCGGTTGACGCCTTGCTTGCGGCTGATCGACAGTCGCGTGACCACTGCGATTAGCTCCGCTCCATATTGGACAGGCTGATCGGCGCTCGGAATGATCTGTCTCGCCTAGAAGCGTACTGGTCACACCTCCGGGAACAGCTCGCGCAGGTCAACCGGCAGATTTGGAGGATCAGTCCGACCGGACCCAACTCCGTACCCAAAATGGTGACCTAGAGCGGCAGATCAGCGAGCTACAGGTCGTGGTCAAGGGTCAGGTCGATAAGGTCTGGTCTTTCCAGAGCCAATCGGACGTCTGGACCCAGGAGTCAGACCGCCGTTGGGCTGCCGTAGAGCAGTGCCACAAACATCTGACCGACTTGCTATACCGGCGTCCGGCTATTAGCTCCAGCGCGGACCGCTCTGCATCGGTCGTTCTGGTCGACATACACCAGGATCGAGGACAACGTCACCCATTGGCTAAAATTCGCCACTCCAAGATTTCGAAAACTTCCAAGCGTAAACGCAAGGACGCGTCGAGGGGCACAAGGGCGCGGGGCATATCTCGCGACTCCGAATTCGAGGAGAAGCGGGTGGTGCCCCAAAAGAAAGCCAAGACGACGGCGCATCTCTCAAGCCCAAGATCGGCTGCAAATGACACTTCTAACATCGCCAAATCTCATGCGCCCTCGCGCCCCCGTGCTGTTCGTACCCAGCACACAGAGGTCTCCTTCGGAGGGGACTCGGACAGCGGATCGGGATATTCTGAGTTCACACTCAGCGCGTTATCTAAGTCCTGGTCCGATCGGCGTCGAGGTCCGGCTCCGATGAAGTCTGCATCGGGGACTGATCTGGCGATCAGTTCCCAGAGTAACAAAACTGCACGGGCTCGTGAAACACCCGGATCAGTGCCTTCTTGCCAGCCTGGCACTTCTGGACTACGCCGTAACGCCCGATTGAAGGGAATATAGATTGGAGATCGACCTCTCCCATCGCGGATTTTCGACGCCGTTATGCCGTGGTCACCGGGGCAGATCGGTAGCTTGCACCGGTCAGCCCTGACCAAACAAGGTCTTGTCCGGTTTTTGTCCCGACCAGACTCCTGGCTTTTCCCTCCAGCTTCAAAGGCTCCTGCCGCTTCTGCATGGCGGGTGGACCTGGTTACAGCACCACATATTGCCCGTATCAGCCATGGAAAGTGTTCATCCGCCCCAAGCTGGGGTTCATATTTGCGCCGGCTGCCTGGGTTGACTCGTTCTTGAGTCGAGTGAAAGCCTTCAATGAAGCCCACAGCCAGGCTATCTGGGAGTCTACGCACTATCTAGTGCTTCCTCCTGACCGATTGCAACATGACCAAGGTCTGGTCTCGTTCCAGAAGAACCGGAAGAGGCGCCGGAGTCGGGCAGGCGAGGCCTGGCAGGCCCTATGCAAGTTTATTCTGGAAGGGATGCTGGCCCGCGAATGCGACATCGACATCTTATTATATTCTGTGGTTCTTCATATGACCAAGCGTCGGGTTGAGAAAGCCGGGGTGTTGGCTGACGACGGCGTCTGGTATCCTGGTCTCCACTGAGACGAGCCACTTGCAGACCTGAAGGACGCCTTGATCCAGATGGATTGGAAGGAGCCTTGGCGTAATCAGTTCCAGGACCAGATTGTAGATCACCCGGCGCTGACTATCGGTCGCCTGTGGGGTGATTGCGAATCTTGATACGGTAATATCTGACCAGGTAATTCATAATATATGTCATCATTCTTTCAAACTTCTTGATCACCTGGTCACTTGACCAAAATTCATCACTTTATCCAAACTTGCACCAACACGTTATCATATACATTTCCATTCACATCGCGAAAATCATCATCACGTTCGTCACTCCACTACTCCAGTTCATCACAGTTTATCATATGTTCACAATAATTCAGACCTTACGCATATTCACACCAATCGGTCTGATCGGTGCTACTGCGTGTCTTGGTCTGCATCTTCATGAGTCTGCATCACTGCGAAGCGATTCCGACTGACTCGTTCTCGCTCGAACTCTCGTAGCAGTGCTCCACAATTTAGATCAAGTTCATCGATCCAAGTTGCTTCATCATGATCTTTCCACCGGACCAGATATTCTCGGTGGGTACGACCGAAACGTGTCTTCTTGACCGATCGGACATCTAGCACCTTCTCCACCTCGAATTCGTCCTCCTCCAATGGCCTCTCCCAACTGTCCTCCGTCAGCAGAGCTTCATCAAAATCGAATCTCTCCGCTTCATCCACCAGACAGGGTGTTTTGGGCCGATCGGGGAAATCTCTGACCAGCTTCAATTTGGACACATGCACGATCGGAAAACTTTATAATCCGTGCCGATCGTGATCAGACGGGCAGCATGCTCACCAATCAGCTCTGCTACACGGAAAGGACCGTGCCACATATGAGCCAACTTCCTTGCATAACCTTCCTTTACCCGATCGAGGTATAGCCAGACCCTCGCCCCTGGTTCAATACCGTGAGGTAGGACCTGATCGTTATTCCGATCTGCTCGATATTGTGTGGCCTGACGCAACTTTTCGTTGACGACTTCCTTAGAATGTTTATAGTGCTTCTGGACCTGCATACGCCAACGGCGGGCATCGCGACCACGGGTCCGAGTGCAGCCGATCGGTATCGCCGCTTCAAGTGTCGATCGAGGGTCCCATCCATACACCAGATAGAAAGGCGTCTCTCGTCGGACCCGATCGGTTGAAGAATTGAGTGCGAATACCAGTCTTTCTGCATACTCATCCCAGTCACGTTGGTCTGGGTCGGCCACATACATCTTGATCGCCATTGTTATTTTCTGAACCATGCGTTCAGCCGATCCGTTCGCTTGCGGACGATATGCCATCGTCGCACTCTGTTTCTGGCCTAGCATGTTATTGAACGACCGGAACACCTCGGACATAAAATCGGGTTCCCGATCGTGTCTGATAACTTCGCTTGCGCCAAACCTTCTAAACACGTATTCTTCGTAACTCTGGGCGATCTGCTCCGCAGATCGGGATGCACTAGCCTTTGCAATCACCAGACCGGTGAATAGGTCGACCCAGATCAGCAGCTCAGTGTTGCCGCGTGTCGATCTGGGCAGTGACGGTATATGGTCCATCGCTATTACCTGGAAAGGGTAGGTAGCCTCGATATTTTCGGGCGATCGGCCCTTGATTATCGGTCTGCCCTTTCCGGTCTCGCAATCCGTGCAACAGCCCACATATTTCTGCACGCTTCGAAAAAGTCCTCTCCAGTGAAAGTGGGCCCTGATCTTGTGATATGTTCTGCCTATGCCTTGATGTCCCCCTTCTAGACTCACATGGTAGTGATGAAGGACATCCGGCTGCAGCAACTCAGGGATCACCAGTTTCGCCAGTCGATCTCGATCGGCACTGTCTTGATCAGTGTCGCGGCAGTAATATAGCAATCCATTTTAATCCACATCGTAACTGTCCGCGATCTTGGCACACTCTTTCACCTGACCATTTGTCAACTAGGACAATTCACCGCGCAGAAAAGCCTTCAGTTTGACGATCCACTCTTCTTCGTCCTGCGCCTTGAGGATCCGTTCCGCCCTTAGCTGTTGTACAACGTACTCACTCAGCCTTTCCTTGTGGATCGATCGTCGAGACTTCCGAGCTCGCAATCTGGTTGAGGCCATCACATGCACCTGACCAGGGCTGTCCTTGGGCTTAATCACCTCCGGGAGCCTGTTTATGTCCATAAGTTCCTGTAAAACGGATTCCTCGGTGATCGTCGCCACGGTCTTGTCTCGCATGGCTTGGGTCGCGAGGTGGTCGGCGCTTCTGTTCCAGTCCCGTTTCATGTGCAATAGCTCGTGGTTGGGGTAGTCTTTCAGCGCTTTTATCACCCGATCATTTAGCAACTTTAGCCGTGGCGCCTTGCAGTCGATCTCCCCGGTGATCTGCCTTATCACTAGGTTGGAGTCATCACATATGATGATCCGCCCTTTCTGTTGTGATGACAGCAGATCAAGACATAGAAGAAGACCCCGATATTCTGCCTCGTTGACCGTTATGTCAGGCGTGAAATCGGTGGCGGCTGCGACTATAGACCATTGTGGTAACTTCCACAGTATGGCACTATAGGAGCCGACCTTCTTCTTCACGCTGGCCGACCCGTCAAAACTCAAGACCAGGAGTTCCTCATCCTGATCGACGGTCGGCGGCGGCCGCGAGATTGACTGTAGAGGTTGCTTCCTTGGGGCAATCGCCACTAAAGCCTCATCCACTTCGGACCGAGGGGTGATACTGGCAGCTAATGTGCCCAATATCTCTTCCTCTCCCTTGGTGCACTTGACGACCTCGTGAGACCACTGAGATAAGATAGCTGACCATCTGCCGAGCCGACCGTCCATCCCATTGGCTGATAATAACCAGGCCAATGTCAACTTTCTTGAAAGGACCTTTACAGATCGGCCGACCAGTAGGTTGCAGCACACATCCAAGATCCGTAGTACAGCCAGAACTTCTTTTTCGACGATCCCATAGTTGACCTCGTTCGGCTTCAATGTCCGGTTCGTAAAAGTGACCGGGTGGTACGCTCCAATATGTTCTTGTACTAGAGTGGCCGAAATGGCCCACTTAGTAGCATACACAATGACGATCGGTATTTTCTCCGGATCGAAGTGCTTGAGAATCGGTGCCGTCGCCATCTTGGCCTCTAGCATACCGAAATCAACCTTTGCACGCCTCATGTGATCCTCTGCCTCCACTTGCGGACAATCTGCGGGCGGATCAGAGTCGCTGCCCTCCCGTAAAGTTGCCCGATCTTCTTCGCGCAACATATGGTAGTCGACTTCTCGGAGCTCGTCCAGCACGGCCACGTAAATCGCAAAGTCTTATATGAAGCGGCTGTAGTAATTTAGGCTTCCCAAGAAGGACTGCATTGCGTTCAGCGATCTGGGAACGGGAGGTTGTTCAGTGATTCCAGATCTTTGGGATTGGCCTCCAGCCCACTGATCGACACCATATGACCCAAATAGGCGACCTTGGACATGCCCCAATAACTTTTCACAGCACTGATCGACAGGTTCCAGCGAGCGCATGTCTCCAACAAACGTTTGACCTTCTCGCACAGATCGCTCCATGACGAGACAGGGATCAGAATGTCGTCGATATACGATCGCCTTCACAGAACGGACGGTATCCTCTCCCGGTCAGGTTCACCCTCTGTAAATACATCATAACTTTTGGTGAGGTCCTGATCGGTGCTGATCTTGAAATGTCCATACAGTGCGTTGTCGATCAGCCTCTGGTAGATCTGGGGCGCTTTCTTCAACACGAAGGGCATACGGTTCCACTCGAACAGACCGAACGGCGTAACAAATGCGGAGATCTCGCAACCCGGATCGGTCATCGAAACCACCCAAAATCTACTTGCCATGTCTAGTGAGCAATACCACAGAGTCTTGTCAAGGTCTTCTAGTAGATCGCTGATGAGCGGCATCGGGTACACCATAAGCTTGGTCAACCGATTTACCAACCGATAGTCGATACACAACCTGATGTCGACACCGTTCTTCTTGATCACGATCACGATCGGTGAGGCCCATGGCGAGTTCGACGGTCTGATGATCTTGGTAACCAATAGTCCTTTAATAAGGTCAGACAATTTTTCGCGGTACTGTGGCGCCACACGTCGGCATCGCTGGGCGATCGGCTTGACATCTCCAACATCGATGTCACAAATCGCTCCGCGAGCAGCAGGGGTAAGGCATTGCCTTTACCGATCAGCAGATGTTTCTTCTTCCATATGATCTGCTTTAGCTGATCGATCTGATCGTGACTGTTGAGATCCCGATCACCCACTTGCAGATCGTCCATAGTAACCTCGGGCGGGTCAGCAGAAACTTCAGGGAGGACTGCCATCTGGATCTCCAACTCCTGAATGTATTGTTCCCCGCCCTCATGGATGCAGACCTGGTCATCTTCCGGGGCAATAACACCCAAACCGTCCGGATCGGCTGAACACTGCTGTTCCCGATCGGCGGGCTGCCCTTCACCGACATCGACCTGATCAAGCGTGCCATCATGGTCCGCCCCAGTCTCGCCATGCTTCCCTTTTTCTATTTGCGGCTCCACTGTCGCCTGTTCTTGTGTCGCCACCACGTTAACGAACTTTGGCTCATCTACTTGATGGTCCACCATATCCGGCGCCTGCGGTGCCTTTCTTCAAACTAGCATCTTCCTAGGGGTTACATATCTGGGTCGTTCCACCATAGGTGATGTATCTTCTTCCACCGATCCATCATTGCTGACCAGATCGGTGGTCGCTTGGTATGCCAAGTTCTGCCACTCAACATACCGTCTCGATCCGATCGAGACGAACCCCATCTTCCTTGGCAATTTCCCTTCTGCCAGCCACATGCCAACAATCGTGTTGTTGTCGAGCGTAAGCAGCTTGTCACCGATATTAGTGACTCGGACAAAATAATGTCGGCCGGCGCTCTTCACAAAAGTCGACACCCACCGATCGCCCCTGGTCACCCATAACTTCCTTGAACGAAAACCTTTATCGACCGGGGTGTCAGCGGATTAGCCGACTGGAATTGTGACATCTTGATCCCACTTGACCAAATCGGTGTACGATCCGTATAGGGGCTGCTGACCAGCTAACTGGATCTGGACCTCATCCGGTAGTGTAAGCACTCCATGAGACATATCAAGGTGAATAACCGCCGGCGCCATGAAATCCATGCCTAACAGGGCATCCTGACTAGCCAGCTTACCAACCCAAGCACTGAAGAAGTAGACAAACGAACCCGATAGGGTGATCTTCACGCTCGTCCTTCCTTCGGTCATATAAGAATTTTCACCGATCCCGACGCATTCTTGTCTCTGGGTATCGTTTATACGACATCCGACCTTACGATCAAAGGCAAAGTCAATAATCGAGACTTCAGCCCCAGAGTCGACCAGCATCGTCGCTTTCTGGTTATTTATCTTACCACAGGCTTTCGCCTGCTTAAACCGTTTGTCGGGCACATGATACTTCCAGTATCCGCGAGACTCTCCAGGCAGCAGATCTAGCTGCATGACCACCGTCGATCAGGAATATTCATCGGTCGTGAGATTGTAAACCGGATGATCCCGATCGATGCAATTGAGAACAGAACATGTATTGTCGGTTTTATTCTCCTTGCCGACATATGCATAGATGCCAAACGTAGACCGCTCGGCTCGATCCAGATTCCAACCTGGCGAGCGTTCTAGTTTAACATCTTTTCCACGTCAGGTGGAAGCATACCCGCGTGCTTGTCCGGCACATACCACTTGCACATCAGGTTGAAGAATTCTTCCATCTTGCAGTGGCCGGCCTCGTGGATCTCTCCACATGACTTGCACACGAAAATGCAGTGATCGGTGGGGTGGCCGCGTCTTTCGCATTTCTTGCACATTAACTTCTTCCAGCACCCCCGATCATCATGCTTGCTTGACCCGCAGTGAGAACACTTCTTGTGGGGTCGGTCCGGGTCAGACTTGTTTCCGCTCCTGCCCTTCCGATCTGCCTGGTCAGGCGTCGATCTGGTTTTCGGGGCAGGTTCCGCGACGAAGATGTGACGGAACTGATCCTCGTCTGACTCCCGACTGGACTGGCCGTTGCTTTCCTCTTCCGATCCAGTGCTGTCCTCAGCTACGATCGCCTTAACAGCAAGGGCCGATCTGGTCAAGGGTCTCTTCACCGGATCGGTCTGGGTCTTGGATCTGTAACAACCTGATCCATCGGCGCCCATTGATCTCATGCTGCGGGAGTGTTGCAACGTTTGCAACGTCTGCTCCACTTCTCCCACATCCTTTAGGCGCAACAGGGTAAGCTGATCTGCCAGCTCCTGGTCATCAAGGGTACTAATATAGTGAACCACGTGTTCCAAAGCGGCACCGGTCGGCGGGTTGCCTTCCTTGATCACTATTCCGGCGCGAATTGCAGCCACATTCAGACGGTGTAAGTACTCGATCGGCGTCTCGTCGCCCCGCTTCTGCATGTGATGATATTTGCGGGCGCTGGAGAATCCGGAGTTGCAGTACTGCCCCTCAAATTATGAACATAGCAGATCCCAGTCAGATCGGACATCCCGACTCAACTGTTGGATCCAGTTCGCAGCCGGTCCTTTCAGCAGATCTCTGAAGATAAAACACCGTTCCTTTTTGGTGTCTGATCCCTCAAGAAAGCAGACTTGACCCGACCAAACCACGATCTGGCTTGCTCCTCGTCGGCGTCCTTGCCAGTGAAATCCTTGAGATCAGTGGTCGCAGCCATGCGAATGCGTGGGATCTCAGTAGATCCAAAATCAAAGGCGGTCGTAGAGGCTAGGTTAGCCCTGCGCGTTCTGCCCGCACCTGCACCGTCTTACCCATAGTGGTAATCCGGATCGCCGATCGACTCCATGTCGAAATCGCTGTTTTTGCTTGATCTACGCGGTCGGGCTGGATGCGGCTTGCGTCTTCCTCTGCCAACTGGTGTGCCACCTCGGGTAGCCTTATCCGTTGATGTCACTGACTCCATATCTACATCCCGGAAAATACTGACATTTTGCCGGGCAGATCGTTCCTGAGCATGAGGACGCGGAGGTGATCCGCATCGATCTCCCATGAAACGCTCCATCATTGCTTCAAACATGGCTTGGACGTTAGCTTGGGTCATGGACAACGTGTGGGTATCCTCCTTTGTAGGTACTGACACCTGAGGGGGATCCTGTGGCCCCGACCGGCATGCAGCCCCATGCTGCCGCACGTCCTTTTTATGCTCCCATGGGGTATGATCTGCCCCCATGGTCATCCGCTCAACACCGACCTCTAACTCCGATGAGCTATTAGAGGAAGATGGAGACTGATATACCGATTTATCATCCGAGCACGCATCGTCATGTGCTGCCGTGTCTTCAGCAACCTTCAATTCCATGGTGGGAGTTGGGCGGCGAACCGCCCCCACCAACGGCACCAAATGATCATGGAGAGTCGACATCGACAGCTCCAGCCTGCGAGTGTCCAGATCAAACAGCTTGTGGACGTAGGCCGGTTTCTGCAATTTTATGCCGACCTCAGCCAACATCGCCAGCAAGTTTTTCACCAGCAGCAGTGGTCGATCACTCTGGATCGGCTCGGTAGTGGGTCCGTGGAGGCGATCAGGTATCTGGGGGTTCAAAATTTGCATGACCTGGTCTTCACGAATAAATTTCTTCAACTCGTGGATGTAATACATCCTGGTCAGGTCTTGTTCGTCAATAACCCCATCCCCGACCTGCGACTTTTCTTCCAAGTCGTCCTCCTCGGGCGGCATTGCTAGCCTTTGCTTGGGGACCTTAGGCATGTGGATCGGATCGTTCCGATCAGCCTCCGATTGGTTCTCATTTTTTATTCCATCAATTTTTCCATGTAAATGCATAGGATCAGGACTTTTGTCCTGATCCTTTCCGGAACTATAGCAAAACTTGCTATAGTCCCGATCGGCTCCGGTGGGAGCCTTATGGGGAGGAAAAAACTTATTAATCCCGATCTGGTCCTCCACCCGGCACAATCGGACATCGCCATTTTTATCAACAACGATAACATAAGGTGACAGATTTTCCTTATATCCTCTCCAGAACGATTCCACATTTAAATCACTTAAGTCAACTTTTGACCGGACATCATCTCGGTGATATCCAAGATCACCAAATGATCCGGGCACGCGCACCATTGTGGTGGAGTCAAGTTCAAAATCGAACCCAGTTGTGTCGAGAACCTGACCACCATCGTGCCCAGCCTTCCAACTTACGGGGGGTACCCCGCGGACCTTCGCTTGCGATCCGATCTGATCTTCCGCTGCTAGCAGACGACCGATCATAAACAGAAGACTCCTGGTCCGATTGATCTTGCGTTGCCATCTCACCTTGTGTACCCGATGGAATGGGCTAGTTCAACACTCGGTGGATCGTGTCGCTGGTTGACTTGGGTCTGATAGTATGCAGACCGTACTGGGGGGGTGTACCCTGGGCGGAACTCTTCACCCTGGGTTCTTTTAGACCGGTTACACTTGAAATATGTATAGTCCAATGGGTCGACCGTCTAATCGATCTAGACCCAACCAATACGAGATAATAGAGGGTAGACCACTCAACTGGTCTAGCCCCTGACCAATATGAGAGAAGACCAAAGCCGGTCTAAACTCCAACCAATGTTATAGTAAACCAATATGTCCACGTAAAGATCCAATATGTTCGTGAATTCCACAAACGATATCTCCACGTAAAGACCAATCCATATGTTAGTACATTCCAAACGTACGTGACTTAAACTTGTGAGAAGTCAGCCAATGGATACTCCTGTCGAAGGACTTCCGGCGGGCCAAATGCGTCTGCGACGCGCCCCGGCTGGGTATAATGGGCAGGAGGGGATTACTCGACCCTCTGCCCCCAAACACTCCGCGACGTGCGAAGGCGACTTAGAAAACCAAACTTTTAGAGAGTCTCTTAGGACCTCTTAGCCACTTTTCCAATCCAAGACCAATTTATTTCTTTTCCACTAACCTTACGGTCCCAATATGTACCAAACACTAAAATATGTAAAATACACGCAATGCCATGTGACTTACCAAAATCCGTGTGCTTGACACTCCTTGCACATGATAGGCTTAAAAGCCCCCCTTGTTTCCACCAATCCGATCGCTGACCAGCTGATCGGCACGCCGTTGACAGAAGGTGATCAAAATTTTGCCTTCGCTTCCCCACATAAAAGTGTCCGCAAAATTTCCCTTTTCTAAATCCAGTCGTTACTTCCTCCACATGTGCTTTGTATTCTCATCATCGCGGTCCATGCATATAACACGACATATATATCTACATCAAAGATGCTTGTCTTTATTTCAAGTAATGTGAACACATGAAACCACCCAATTGCTATACAAGACGCAGCCAATCTCTCAAACACCGGTGCACGCGACGGTCACTTCTACAAGCAGTACTAGACACCGAAAGTTTGCCCCCAACACTTACACCGTCGGACCAAAGATTGACAAGGCATTCTCGGGTAAAATTAACTGCTTGAAATTCTCCTTGAACGATTTCGCCAGCTTGAGTGCGGTCTGGTCGTATGCCGCTTTGTCCTACCATGTATCCCTTGGGTTTAAAATCTCCGACGGCACGCCCTTTAGTGTCGTCGGAATCTCAAAACCAAATAGCGGATCCTTTACAAACGACGCCTCGGTAATGCTACCATCTAGCATGGCGCCCACGCACTTGCGTGTAAACGGCAGCTTCATGTGCTTGCCCACGCCGTATACACCACCCGTCCAGCCCGTATTGATCAAATACACGGGCGTCTTGTGCTCCTGTAGTTTCTTCTTCAATAGGTCGGCGTACTTGGTTGGATGCAGCGTCATAAATGCTGCGCCAAAACATGTGGAAAACGTGGGCCTGTGGCTCCGTGATTACGCGCTCGGTGCCAACTATCTTGGCTGTGTACCCCGATAGAAAGTTGCACTGGCAAAATTTCCCATGTCAAAAATAGAGTCGTGACGTGACGGTTACTGTAGCTGTGTTGAATTTGTTATAAAATCTCATGGCTACACACCGGGGGGGGGGGGGGCAGTTTACGGAAATGGGGGGGGGCAGTATACGCTGACCCCTTAAACTCAAACCTCAATTAATTACGTCCAGCCAAAAATACCCCCCTCCCCCCTCCAGTAGTGATTTTTGGCCGAAAAAACAGTTTATTTCTTAGAGCTGTAAGTCATAAGCTAATGATGACGATGTTCTCCATACTATCAAACAGGACCCGATAGAATGAAGAGCTGACCTCCAGGACAAAATAACCTCGCAAAAGCAATAAGAGGGATAGCATCGAAAAAAATAATACCGACGCAAAACCTAATCTAATTGGATAGAAGAATAAAAATATCAGACAAAAATAGGAAACATCATTCAGCATAAAGTAGTTCTGTAACAACTTAGTCATAGCCGACAAGGTATAGGCTGTGTTAATAAGTTAATACAAAGCCAACTTCAAAATAATGATGACGATCATTAGAGAGAAGTGCTGGAAAAGCTGGCCGGTACCGGTAGTACCTGATTGGCGGTATTTGGCTGGCTCTGATGTGGCCGGCACTGCTCTCGCCGGCACTGTTCTGACTGGTACTGTTCTGACTGGTACTGATCTAGCCGGAACTGATCTGGCCGGCACCAGCAGCATTTTCATTGGACGAAACCGCAGTGGTTTAACGTGGTTTATTGTTGAAAGTGCGCCAGCGGTGCGCATCACTTCAAGGTATCGACGCCAGAGTAGTAGCCTACGGTAGGGCATATCGAATGTTCTAGAAGGAATAGTTAGTACAGTAGGTGGTAGGAGAGCCACGTGTAGGGAGTTCTCACTTCGAGATTGGTAGAGCCACTGAGGAGGCCCCCGGCGGGGGGCTGAAACGCGTCTGGCACGCGTTTAATCAAGTAGTCGCTACATGTGTTCACTTTCGTTTTTCGAACAGGTTATGAGCCCAAAAGGCTCGGCGTGTGCACTGTTGTGGAAGTCGGAGACGCGCAAGCTTGCTCAAGTACGGGCTCCGAAGACAGGGGCAGCGGAACAACAAGCGCGTGACGGACACACAACCGAACTTTACGCCCGCTAAAGGGGCGACCAAGTTCTTCACCAAGGAGCGAGAGTAACATATGTGGTGACTGATTGAAGAGGTCAGTAAAGTAAGAGGACGAAGGCAAGTTGGGAAACTACGGTGCAACTAGGCAAAACGGACGTAGTGCCTGAAAGGGGGAGCCGGATACCTGCTGGAGTATACGGCAGCGTGAGATGCTGACCAGTGAGCGGGGGCACCAGAAGAAGACCTGTGGTGACAAGCCTGGACACAGAAGCGCGCGGAGCATTGCGCAGAGGAGGCATGCGCGCAGTGAGGCTATCGCACGGACGTCGCAACGGAGCTGTGCAGCAAGGTTAGCTGTGCACACGTGAACAAGACGGATACGACTCATGTCGTCGAGGGGGAGTGTTGGAAGTGCGCCAGCGGTGCGCAGCACTTCAAGGTATCGATGCCAGAGTAGTAGCCCCCGGTAGGGCATATCGAATGTTCTAGAAGGAATAGTTAGTACAGTAGGTGGTAGGAGAGCCAGGTGCAGGTAGTTGTCACTCCGAGATTGTATAGCCACTGAGGAGGCCCCCGGCGTGGGGCCGAAACGCGTCTGGCACGCGTTTAATCAAGAAGTCGTTGCATGGGTTCACTTTCGTTTTCCAACATTTATATTCATGGAATTTATGATTAAAGTTTGGGTCACCCTACCCGTACCCCGCTCCACCCTAGGGGCACCCCACACGTAACCTTTGACCAATAGAATTATCTCTTAAAGATAGCTCCAGTTCCGATACAAAAAACCGTTCATGACTTTCCTAATTTCTGCTTTCTGACTTTTTTGAAAACTCTGAAGGACTGATGAGCGACCATACAGGTGAGTTCGGAAAAGAATCCAGACAAGGTCCGTGCCACCAAAGAAGAGAGCAAATTCTTCATTGCTGCTCTCATATCCTTGAAATACAAGTCGAGCGTCAGATTCCCGAGCAGGCATCTCCGAGGGAACCAGGTCCTGCAACGGCGAGGGTCCCAATTGTCACACTGGAAGCCGAAATAGACGAGCGGCGTACCAGCAGCGTTTTCAACAAATGCTTGTAGATTTTGTTCGATGGTAGTTAGGTCAGCACTATCAAGACCATGCTCCTCTAATTCTACGTATCCTACAATGGTTATCTCGCTCCCCCAATCATGAGGTTTCGGTAGGAATACAGGATTCCACAAATACGTGTGCTGGACGCGCCATTCGGCTAGAAGTTTTTTTGCAACACTCTTTCCAAATTATTAATAGAATTAATTCAATCAATCGTTGAATATTATAAGTTAAATTTTTCTAATAAAATCTGAAATTAATTCAATTCAAGTTATAAAAATAAATTTTATTTAAAATACTTTTTAACTAAAGGGAATTTAAATTTAGATTTATAATATTTTTTAGGGGAATTCTCCAGAAAGGGGGAGAAAATTTAACTTAATTCCCAAATAGGGGGAGAATTTAAATTTTAAATATATGATTGAGATATATATGGGCGCCCTTCGACACACACCGGGGGGACTTTCACACACACCAGGGGGGGGGTGTAGAAGGACGCCTCTACCAATTCCCTATAGATATATATATAGGGAGAGCCTGAGGTCACACACACCCGGTGTGTGTGGAAGGGCGCCCATGGTACAATAGTGGTAAATATTCTTAGCTGATGGCTTTTAGTTTGATTCGTCAAAACTCGATCCCCAATCTTTGCATATGTGGATTCTGATGCTTCTCCTAGTACCATCGCCCCTGCTATCCGCCTCGTCTTCATTAGCACCCTGTGATCCACACTACGAGCGCTACAAAGCAACCAGTAGACACTGCGATTGTCGAAATGGTTTTAGCTGGTTTGACTGCCGCATGCGCTCTGCCAGTGGCTATTTGGCAGATGCTTTCTCCGACGTCTGCGGTGCCACCTTCGGCTCGGATTTCTCGTTCGTTACAGGTCTTATCTACGACGAAAATGTGGCTGAAGACGTATGGATGCAAACTTTCTATTGACCTCCAAGCAATGTTTCCAGACGGTGCTCTGGACTTTCGTTGCGACCGGATAGCTGCCTACGTGCAACAGAATGATTCGCTCTAATCTACGCTTACTGTACGTGACAGTATTATCTACTCGGCGCAGCATCTACTTCCTGCGCCACTGTCGGACGAAACGAAGATGACGATGGTCTCGCGTAATCGCAGAGCTTCGTCTAAGTCACGTTGCACGTTTGCGCGTGGGAGCAAGTGGAGGAAGCAATGGATGGCGTGGTATATCTGGTGGCAAACGAAGACGTGTAAGCATCGGCATGAAACGTGTTACGTCGCCACAAATTCTTATTCTCGACGAGCCAACATCTGGGTCTGATAGTTCCTCGGCTTATTCAGTTTTACAGCTTATAAAAGATCTGGAAGACCATGGGCGCATCGTGTTGCTTAGTATTCATCAGCCAAGTGCACGCTCTTTCAAGCTTTGTGACAAGATCATGCTTCTTGGAAAAGGCAACTGCTCTACAGTGGATCTCCTGGAAGCCCAAAACGTAATTTGAAGATCTTGGTTTCAAGTTTCAAGAGGTACGTATGGTACGTGCTTCATTCTGGTAACTCTCACAGAATTTTAACAGCCGTTTGTTGACTTTATACTAATTAGCACGAAAACATCGCTGACTTCATCCTTGACATCGCATCCGCCACGAGCAACATATCAATGATTCGGTCTCACATGAAACAAAGGGCTGTGTCACACTTTACTACGACTACAGCTGCAGGCGCTCATGATGAAAAAGTTCCAGTGACGTCAAGGCCACCGCTAAGCTCGCGATCTGTGTCTATTGCTAAAATTGAAACGAGAAATTCTATTTATGATGAGAAAACAACGTCCCGATCAATCATAGTTGAAATACGCCTGCTTTTCGCACGCACGGCAAAAAATATTCTTCGTCACCGGTCATTTCTGGTGCTGCATTTGACCCTCAGTCTGTCAATAGCCTTATTTGGCGGATTGATCTTCAATCACGTGACGAACGACTTAGCAGGGTTTCAAAACCGCATGGGTGGATTTTACTTCATCACACGTTTTGGCTTTGCGAGCATGAGCTCAATGGACTTGTTTATCAGAGAGCGTCCGATCTTCCTTCAAGAGACTAGAGCCATGTATTATGGAGCGTTCAGCTACTTCTTCGCCAAGGCCACACTGGACACATTGCTCTTGAGAGTACTGCCGGATTCGTGTTTTGCCAGTATTTTCTACTGGATAATGAGACTTCAAGTCTCGGTGACGCGCTTCTTGTTGTTCACTATCACGTTGGTACTCTTTAACGTTGCGGCTGGTGCTATCTGTCTTCTTATGGGTGTAATTTCAAGACAGGTTGGATCCGCAGATCGTGGTGCAAAAGTTATTGTTCTTGTCATGTTGCTCTTTGGTGTCTTCTTGCTCAACTCACAAACCACGCCAGCGTCAGTAGGTTGGTTAAAACATCTCTCGATCTTTAGCTACGCTTTTGAAATCCTCATGACCAACGAGCTAAAGGCCTAATTCTCAAGTTTTACGCCCCCTGATATCCGGCTGTACTCGTTTACGGCGAAGTGTATCTCAAGACTCTTGGCATGGATTATGAAAACCGGTATTATGATGTAGCAGCACTTGCTTTAATTGCATTCAGCTTGCAAGTACTTGCGTTCCTGTTCTTATCGTTGCAAGTGCCAATTCACCGTAGCATGGCTGAAGATGAAGACGATGAGACATCGCCGCTATGGAGAGAAGCTACATGGACGAAGAAGTGGTATGTGTTCACGAACGCCATAACGTTTGGTTTAATCTAAAGTACTACATGTAATATATACAGGGGGTAGACTAGTAGACACACCGGGTGGGTTCACTCCAAAGTATATTATGTTAAGTTACTTAACTCAAATTTAACAAGGGCACCCTTCTCCCCCCCCGGTGTGTGTCGAAGGGCGCCCATATCTATTTCAATCATATATTTAAAATTTAAATTCTCCCCCCATTTGGGAAATAAGTTAAATTTTCTCCCCCTTTTTGGAGAATTCCCCTATTTTTTATAAAACAAAAAACAATTAATAAAACATTAAAACTTTATAGTGTTTAAGAACATCAATCCCAGAAATGATCGGAATTCATTTAAAACATCTCGCATTCCACTCCACAATAGATGATCGACCGCATCATATGATGCCGCGTTCGTAGGTGCGTATCTATATGGCCGATAGAGCTTCATATTCGCACTGAGCAAATGAGGGAAGGCCTGGGTGCGAGAATGTGGGTTGCATCTCATGCAGTGCAGAGGTACACCAAGGCGTTTAGCTACGATAGTATGCCCAAACAGGTACGGGTGCGCAATGATGGCATCAGCACGGAAAGCCTTACCGTGCACTGATGGATCCACGTCAACACATGCCGGCCAAAGAGAAAAGATAATCTCGCGAAGTTCATCGACATCTGGAATTGACTCCCGACGGTGATTTAACTTTTCGTATGCAACGCCAAGTAGTCGAGATTTATGACGTGACTTATCTTGGGTCCGCTGATACAGATATTGCAAAAAGTTGTCAGCTGTGAGAGCTTTTTCACCGAGCGGATAGAAATCGAGACCAGCCATGACAATGCGATTTCGGTGGGCACTATGTGTTGCAATACGGACACGATGTCCATCCAATTGAAGCAGCAATACGATCACAACATACTGCTGCACACTTCCTTCCCAGCTTCCTGTCGTCATCATGCAAATATTCATCTTGGGGGGCGGTTTTCCGTTCAAACTCTTCAAACTCTTCTCTTGCATTTTTTCCTCGATTAATTTTTCACTTGCTAATTCTTGAACTTGATCCTCTTGAAGTACCTTACCAACGTTTTCCCCATCGCCAAATGTAATCGCAACGGAGTTACGATCGTCAAAAGTAGCTCCGTCAACATGAACGGAAATAGCATTATCATCAACTGAGTTTGTAGAAGCTAAAGACGGAGACGTAATTATTGCCAACTCAAAAGATTAATTCCTGTATAACTTCGGCTCTCTCATGAGCATTTTGAGTATCTCTTCTATCTTGTTTCTCTCTTTCGGTGTGAGCTCAGCAGCGATTTATTTAGCAAGCTGATTATTAGTACCAACCTCTCCTCTACACTCATAGATCCAAGGTGTACATTGCGTGTGTTGAAGCCCAAAGAATTGAGCAGCTTTTTGTTTCCTACGATGAGTGAACCCGTCTTATCATCGTTTCCGACAACATTATTGTAATCCCCTGTTGCGAGATGATCTGCAAACACCACGGTACCAACTAACGGGATGATAATCAACCCACACAGTTACAGCGCCTTTTGTCCCCTCTTCACGATAACCTTGCGCCGGTTTGACCACTACATCCTTAACGCCCGATCCAAATACGTGGGTAAGTGCACCAACACCAGCAGAAGCACCTTCAAGCACATTTTCGGGACCACGTGGCGAGTAGTCGACGAAATTGTTCAATAATATCAGTTGGTGAGTTCTCAGGACGGGAAGTTACAACAAATTCGCACTCATCGCACAAACGAATATTGTCTTTGCAACGTGGTGTCGTCTACAAGGCGTACGAAGCGCTCTTCGCGACGACAGCGTCATCACCTAGTCGCACGTACAGGAGGTTAAAAGAGTTGGAAGGTCGGGAACTCAAGCTTCCTGTAGACACCAAGGCAGCATGCACAGTAGTCGAGCGAGTAAGACTGCAAACCGATGGCAAAGAGCCAATGGGAACTTGGCTGCAACTCCGCCAACTTATTGGCCGGAAACACCAACTTCGAGTCCATTGCGCCCATGTATTGAATGCCCCAATTCTGGGCGACAGAAAGTATAGTGGAGATCGATCCATGCGCTTGTACCTACACGCAGCACGCATTCGATTTTCTGACCCTTTTCCTGTTGAAAAGTCATTCGGATCTCATGCAATTGGAAGTCGCAAAATGGAGGTTGCGGACCTTGGAACTGATAGAAACTTGCAGACTTAAAACATAACTATTTCGATGCACGTGCACTGTTGTTGTTTCGTGTGTTGTGTGATCCGTAGTAACGGTTCGCACTTTGTGTAGGAGCTAATCTTTAGAGATAATTCTATTGGTCGAAAATCACGTGGGGGTGCCCCTAGGGTGGAGGGTGGGGGTGCAGGTAGGGCGACCCTAAAGTTTAGGACTAAATCTTTAATTATAATAATACACATTTTATGTTTCTATCTCCACCAACGATCTCAACCCCGGCACCCTGAAATTACACTCAGGGCGCCTTTCCTATACGCGCGTAAGACACCAAGCACTGATCGGCTTGAGGTTAAACAAGTTGTCCGCACGCTCCCCCAAGTCGTGTCAACTTCCCACAGGTTATGAGCCCAAGGGGACACGGGGGCATTGATATATTACGATTTTAATTGATTGCAGGCTACACTCTAAGTTATTTAGATTGAATTTTTTCTCGTGGAGATTCAGATAGAGGTCCCCTGCTTATCGAGAGTTTATCGCTGTCGTTTTTGTATTTTGTGTGATAGATATTTTCTCAATCCGCTAACATGGAAGAAGAAAAGGGTTATCAAGCAGATGTTTTAAGGGCACCGCTTGATCAGATGAGTCAGATGAATAAGAGACTTGAGGTGATGGAAGAGGAGTGCTCTCATGCGTCCAGTACATCACCTGTCTCGAGGAAGGGCTTGCCGGTTGTAAGTGGGGATAGTCCCTTCATGGAATGTGGTCAGCCGTTGGGGAGATCTCCCCAAGGGCATCCACTTCCGAGTTATCGGAATAGTTTTCTTCCATAGCACCACCGAAGGTGCTTATGGTCAGCCAAATGTTCTGGCAGTTGGAGTTCTCCAACAAAATTTTGTTTATTGCGTAAGAAATAGTCTTGATGGGGGAGGATGTAACAGGGTTAGAAAATTTTTGATCCGTTTGGTCATCAGATGACCACGAATGACCTGGCCGGGGAAGAAGGCATTAAGTGTCCAGGCATGCAGCATGGGGAGCGCAGCATGCACGCCAAGGTGGACCTGCTGTTTTTGGTGGTGTGGATGAATTTAATCCACCGCCTTGAAATGTGTTCGTAAATCAAGCTGCGAATTAGTCAGGTGCAAAGATACCAAGGTTGACGATTCAGAAATTTACAGGGGAAGAGGTTTACCCTGGACTTAGGTATGGATTCCATCAATGGGCGTTTCTGTTCACCATTTTCTCTTGAACAGTTTGTACCAGTGTACCAGTTTTCAAGGCAGATCGATTGGGTTGGCTGAAAGGACGGAGTATTTTGGGCGAATCGTGTGCTTGGAGTGTTGTTACGCGGATTTGAGGTAAGGCACACGGTTTACATATAGTTTACATATTGGATTTTTATTGGATAATAAATATAGTGTTCGTATTACATCGGGTTGCGTAAGTCGCCAGTGGCTCCGATCTGAGTCATTGGGAGCAGAGGGTTAACAGGGTCCCCTCACGTTTATTAAGCCCGGCCAGGACAGAGCTCCACCGGAAGCCCCACGACAGGGAGCACTCATTACGTTCACTCACCACTCATGTTCGGCCACGTTCAAGGGAGACGTGTTATTTTGGCTGGGTTACTAATCGCGATCTGCTGCAATCAAGTCCCAGGAATTGGCGGGATTACTCATTGCTATTGCAATCAAGTGCCAGGATTTACGATTGGCTGGATTACTCACTTCCATGGGTGGTCAAGTGCCAGATTTAATTGCATTCGGAGTGAAGATTTGCGCTTTGTTTGCCGATCGGCTATTTTTGAATTACCTTTCGTTGGAATTTTGAATCAGTACGCCAGAAGTGGTACATTCATATCGATCTTCACTAAAGTCTCCACCAAGCAACGGTCCACTGAGTGTGTAGCCACCCATACCAATGGGTACACAAGGTGAGACACGAGACGAATCGGACTAGGCGTACTGTAATGCCGATCGGTCACCCTATCGGAACCCAGGCGAAGGTTCGCGGAGTGCCCCCTCCGTCAGTTGGTCGGCTGGGCACGATGGTGGTTCAGTTCCGGACACTTCGGTGTTCGATTTCGAACTGGACTCCACCACATTGGTGCGCGTGCCCGGATCATTTGGTGACCTTGTATAATACCGCGATATTCAGCAAAGTGTGGATTTTACAAATTTTTATATGGGTACTCTCTGGAGAGCACGCAAGGAACGCATATCGCCTTGTGTACTCATTGTTGGAAAGGATGGCGATGTTCGATCTGGTCAAGGGGAGGATCAGATAGAAATTAATGAATTTACGACTCCCCATACCGCTTCTGGTGGAGCCGATCGGCACGAGGAACGCTTATCGCCTCGTGCCGTGGTCGTGGAAAAGGATGGCGATGATCGATCTGACCAGGTGGAGGACCATATCGAGATTAACAAGTTTATTCCTCCCCACAAGGCTCCGATCGGAGCCGGTCGGGACTATAGCAAGTCCTGCTATAGTCCCAGTAGGGATCAGGACCCTGTTCCTGATCCCATGCATATCGACAAAAAATTGAATGTGAAGAACACTATGAGGGCGGATCACCCCGATCCACCCGAATTACCAATTAAGAATACCAAGCAGAGGCTCGCAATGCTTTCGGACGATGACGACTTGGAGGAAAAGTCGCCGATCGATGATGGGACTGTGGATGACGAGGAGGTGACCAAGATGTACTACATGTACGAACTGAAGAGATTCGTTCGCGAAAACGAAGTCATCCGAATTGTCAAGCCACTAATTCCGGATCGTCTATACGGGCCGACTACCGAACCGATCGACTCCGATCGGCCGCTGCAACTAGTCACGAATCTTTTGGAGGTGCTAGCCGAGGTGGGATAAAGGTCAAGAATGCTAATGGTATTGGCAAGCTGTTCGAAATCGATACGTGGAAGTTGAAACAAGTTATGTCAATGCTACATGACCATCTGACGCCATTGGTGGGGGCGGTGAGTCGCCCAACTTCCACAATTGCGTTGGAAGCCCTAAACCTCGTGCGATCACTTGTCGAGAAGTCATTCTCCGATAATAGCTCGCTATATGGGTCGCCATTTCCTCCAAGTGCTCGTCCGAGCTAGAGGTCGGTGTGGAGTGGATGACCATGGATCGGGGTACCAGTCACGGTACCAGTCACACGGAATAAAAAATGGACGTGCGGCAACGAGGGGCGGCATGCCAGTCGGTGCCCCAGGGGCGCCCACAGGTATTGGTACCCCCCAGGACCGATCCAGTCACCTCTCCCTCGATGGAAGCAAACATGCAAGCCATGTTAGAGGCTATGATGAAGCTTTACGCCAAAGATCGAGGCAGATAACCTCTGCGCCCTCGTGAACCAAGCCGAATGGTCCAGGAAAACTAGGCTTTTTGTGCGTACGTCGAAATGCAGTCAATAACATCGACAGACAAGCTGTACGAAGGTGTTAGACCGGCTTTCAAGACAAAACGCAGGACACGCAGAACCACCCCTGCCTATCGGCAAGTAGCAGAGACTTGACATGGAGTCGATCAGCGAAATTGACGTTGACTACAGTGTACGGGCAGAGGTGGGACACGTAAGAGGAACTTAGCCTCGACGACGGCGTTTGACTACAATTCGACGGCGATACCAAGGATCCGCATGTCCGCAAGCACCGAGTTGAAGGACTTTACGGGGAAGGATGCCGATGCGGAGCAAGCCCGATCGTGGTACAGCCGAACAAAGTCCGCCTTCCTTCCTGATCAGACGCCAAACAAAGAACGGTGTCTGATCTTCCGAGATCTGATGAAGGGATCGGCTGCGAACCGTATCCAGCACTGAAGTCGGGATGTTTGATCTGACTGGAGTTTGCTGTGCATGGAGTTTGAAAGGCAGTACTGTCACCCCAACTTTTTTACTGCGCGAAGGTACCACCACATGAGAAAGAGGGGCGATGAAACGCCGATCGAGTACCTTCACCGGCTAAATGTGGCTGCGATGCGTGCGGGGATCCCGATCAAGGAGACCGATCCGCCGATCGGCGCTGCCCAAGAACACGTGGGCCACTTTATCAGTACGCTGGACGATCAGGGGTTGGCCGATCATCTGACCTTATTGCGCCTCAGGGACGTGGAAGAATTTGAACAGACGTTACGTATGCTGCGTCACTCCCGCAGTATGAAGACGAAGGTTGTTGTCGGATATAACCGATCCCGATCAAAGGTGCAGGATGATCATGTGAAGAGAACTGCGAACAGACCGGCCAGAGCGATCAGAGCGATCGTGGCTGATATGAGCTCCGGATCACAAAGGGAGAGCAGTAGCTGGTCCAGTGTGGGGACAGACGAGGAACAGTACCGTCACATTTTCTTCGCCCAGTCTGCACCCAGAGATCGATCAGCGTCCACGCCGTGCCGATTGGAAGACAGGAAACGGCAACAGGTCGTACCTGGATTCGCCGTACAAGGAGTGCACTCACTGCGGGTCAACTAGGAATGATGTTCGGGGCTGCTGGCGAAGCATTACGTGAAAGAAATGTGAACGACGCGGCCACCCGACCGTCACTTCCTATTTGGATGTAAGGCATGTCAAGAGATCGATGACGATGGACAATACAAAATGTAGCACTTCTTTAATCAGATGCGCAAGTGGTATGTTCCCGACAAACACGCGGGAATGTTGCCGCCCGATGTCGAGAAGAT
The DNA here is from genome assembly GCA_026184515.1 of Peronosclerospora sorghi. NCBI lineage: Eukaryota > Oomycota > Peronosporomycetes > Peronosporales > Peronosporaceae > Peronosclerospora > Peronosclerospora sorghi. The sequence goes on along the minus strand of CM047585.1, from coordinate 8,261,985 downwards.
GTTAAACTACATCGTTCGCCAGGTTGGAATCTGGATCGAGCCGAGCGATCTACGTTTAGCATCCATGCATTCGTTCGAAAAGACAGTGATACAACGGCAAAAAGGACAGGCGACGGGAATCACTCGGTCTACAGTCTTGCGACTGATGAATATTTCCGATCTAAGGTGGTCATGCAGTTGGACCTGCTGCCGGCGAGCGCAGCAGAGCCCATAGGCTTTCGCCTGCTTGAACCATCTGTCGGGAGCGTGGTATTTTCCAGTAGCCGCTCGACTGGAAAATACCACGCTCCCGACAGATGGTTCAAGCAGGCGAAAGCCTATGGGAAGATTAATAACGAGAATGCCACGATGCTGTTTGACTCTGGTGCAGAAGTCTCAATTATCGAATACGCCTTTGCTCGTAAGGTTGGATGTCGACTATGCACAGAGGAAAGAATGAATTGGAATCGGCGAAAATTCCTACATGGCCGAAGGGAGGACGTGTGTGTGACGAACGTCAACAGGCGTACTTCGTCACAACATGGTGTGTGAAGATCACTTTATCTGGTTCATTAGTCTACTTCTTCAGCGCCTGGGTTGGTAAGCAGGTAGGCCAAGACGCATTACTTGGTCTGGATTTTATGGTGCCGGCAGCCATACTCCTTGATCTGTCGCATGGATTCCTTACACTTCTAGACGAAGTCCAGATCCAACTGGCTGGTCGACGCCCCTTATACGGATCACGTATGATGTGGTGAGGTGGGACCAAGATATTACCATTCCTGTGGGTCGATCGGCAGATATCTCGGTTGGATAGGACTATCGGTAAAAGAAGTTGTGGGTGACCAGGGGCGATCACTGGGTACCGACTTTTGTAGACGGTGGAGATCGAAGCGATCGCGTACGAATTACTAAAATCTGTAATAAACCGCTGATTTTAGGCAACGGTACGATCGTCGTTATGTGGCTGGATGAAGGAAAGGTTCCGTGGAGGATGGGATTTATTTCGATCGAATCAAAACGTTATATGCAGTGGAAAAGCTTTGCGCTTAAGGCCACCACCGATCGGATCGGCGACGACAAGTCAGCCGATGAAGACCTCCCACCTCGGACGGAAAGGTCAGATCACGTAGCGACCAAGATATGCCTAGGTTATTAGCGCAGTCACCCGATGCAGTTGGCTTGAAGGAAGATGTGCCAAAAGTCGTTACGCAGTTGTATCGCAAGATCGAGTGACAGTGGAACCGACGGCAGAAGGGGAGATCGCAATATCGCTGGAGACGAGTATGGTGACACATCCACTCAAGTCGGTGCCACAGAAGGGAAGCCCGTCGACGGGGTCAGCATTGCCCGTTTGACAGGGTCGGACCGAGCGAGATCGCCTCACCAGATGACCTGACGTGCATGCAAGGGGACGGGAGAAGTGTGTTGATGGATTGGCGAACACGATCTGGAATGTGGCTACCCCACCTGAAGTGCTAACAGATCCGTTCGAGGCGACTATGGACGATCCGCAAGTCTCCAACACCCCCGGTCGAACCGATAAGCCCAAGGAATTAAGGTGGGAGAAGAAATACTGGCTGATCGGTAAGGGCGGTGCTGATGTCGACAGTGATGATGCCGATTCGACCGCCAATTTGGATGACAGATCGATCCGGAAGACGTGTTGTGGTCAAACGCACCGGGAACACCCGATTCACTTGGAGGATCGCAAAGGAACAATTGTGATCGGTGAATCCGATCTTTATTATGGCGATCTGGCTAAGGAGTCCGAACAAAACCGACTGAATCAGAATTGTTATGGGGCGACATGGACTTATGAAGTGGGAAAGCAAGATTCGCAATAGTGATCGGCAACAACGACCGGTGTGAAGTTGTGATGTTTATTGTGGTTACAACTACGGGTGGGTGGAGAACTGTGATGAATGGATTATATTTCGGTCATGACAAAGTCGAAAAAAATCATCCACATCCTTAATCCACTTGGATTAAGGATGTGGATGATTTTTTTCGGTGGCAATGAAAACTACTCTTTCGATGTGGATACAATTGGATGTGGCAAGGGTGGACCTTGATTAGCGGGATTAAAGACCAAGACAGATGAGACGATCGAGTAATCAAAGATGAAATTTCATTGATGATTAGTGCATTAATGATTGACCGATCGGCGCTTACCAAGTTAGCGTTTGAGATCACCCCATAGCCGACTGACAGTCATGGATGGGCTATCTGCGATCTTCTCACAAAATTGGTTGCGCTAAGGCTGCTCCTTGTCCATCGGGGTAAGGGCTTCCAGCAAGTTGTCAATTACGGTGTCGCAGTGGTAGCCGGGGTACCAATCTCCGTCTTCAATCCGATCCCCGGCTTTCTCCACGCGTCGCCTAGCCATATGGAGGACAACGGGGTATAGGAAGACATCAATGTCACATTCCTTTGCCCGTATCCCCTCCAACACGAATTGGCAGATCGACAACCAAGTTTCGCCCGCCAGACTCCGACGTTGTTTCCGCTGCTTCTGAAATGTCGCGAGATCCTTCTCCGCCTTCACCTGCCCAGCGGGAAGCACCAGGTAGTGGGTCGATTCCCAGATCGCTTGGCAGTGGACGCTGTAATACTTCTCAAGACGACCCACGAATAAGGCGACCCACGGAGTCAGCGTGAACGTGACGCTCAGGCCGCGGCTCAGCAAAACTTCCCACGGCTTGGAGTCATACACACGGGCTACCTGCGATCCGGTGACAAGATTGGGTCGCCACTCAGTTGCACGTAGTTTTCTTACTGCCAGTGGGAAGAGCCAGTAGCCTGGACGTGATAGGGTTTGGGACAGCTATTGCTTGATCGGAACAGATCGACGCAACAGATCGATCTGCCCCGGAGACCATGGTTCGTTGACATCCAGACCCGAAGGAGGCTGAGGCACGTCAATCTGCAATTCCCATAGCAATTCGTGACGATATAGGCCCGAAATGCCGGGCAGAACAGTTAGATTGGATGCCTCAACAGCCGGCTTCGATGATTCTTGGATGCTGTCACCCTAGGGGTGCACCACTTGGTATGCCCCTGGCGTTGACGTTTCGACTGTAGAAGCATATCGGCGACGCTGGGTGGACCGGTACCGTGCTAGAGCAGAACCTAGCTCAATTGAATCCTTTGATCCACCCTCGGAGTCCGAGCCAGACGAATCTAATGCTGACTTGGACTTTCCGACAGTTGGTGCCGAGGGTGCTTGATTTTTCGTGGTCCGTACTGTCTAGGATGGGTCCGTTGTCGCATGCAGAAGCTTCGCCGGTGTCTTGGCTCTCTTACATGGCGCCGCTGGATTTTCCTCATAGTCCGTATCAGCCGCTATCTCCCGCGCCTCTTGATGCACCCTTGCGCTTCTTGTTTTGTGCGCGAATTTTGGGGGCGGAATTTCAGCCAATTAATGGCGAGAATTTCCGCCCGAATTTTGTTGGGAAATCGCAACAGTTGAATGCGCCTGTTGGTACGCGGGGGCGATCGATGCTACTCCGCAAGGAATGCGACCGGCGACCAGCGACTTGGATAGGTACGTAGCCAACTCATCACGGCACCCGTGGACGATTCCCCAGAGTCGATTCGACTATCAGGTCCAAATTCCGAGCCGATCTTGGGAGGCGCGAATTCTGTCGGAATAATCTACGATCGTGAGCTTTAGATCAGCGATCTGCCGATCCATCTTGCGTCGTTGGGAATATATTATCGACCGATCGCCCTGAGGCTCCGAGCACTGCCGAACGACTACTTTAAGCTGATCCAGAAGATACGATCGGTTGATCTCAAGACGACGCACGTCGTGACGAGTGTCGATCAGCACTTCCAACACCGTTTGAAGCAGATCGAAGTGGCCGTACACCTGCCGAACAGTATCGACATGTGTATGCACAGTCGGGAAGAAATCGGTCACCAGTGGATCTACATACAGAAGGAAGTGAGGATCGATCTAACGTGGAGCCATCAGTGGGTTGGCATACCTGATCTGTTATGTTGTGGGACCAAGACCTTGAGACGTTTATTCTCGGCCATCAAGCCTGAACGATCAGCTTGTATAGCGTCGATCCGCTTGAAAAGTCGTTTTGATTCTCGACGCATTTTCTGGAACGCGACGTCGGTCACGACCTGCTTTTTGCGGCGCGCATCAATGGTTTGTTGGGACCGATCAACCTCAAACTCGGAGCTAATCTTGTTCTTCGACGATCTGAGTGTCACCCGAGCCGTCCGAATGGTCCGATCGGTCAGGTGTTTGATGATGAGGATAGTGCGGGTGCCGATCGCCTACGAAGACAAATATTTGTGAAAGATGTGACAATCGGAAGTCAAGTGGATTTACCTGGTACATTGGACTCGGAAGATTGCATAGAATCGAAGACTGTTTGTGAGATCGGGCCGATATCGTTGTGCGGCCACGACCAGACTCAGGGGCGGCTGTGGTGAAGTGAAAGTGAAAATTATTGACCAGTTTGTACCGGTGTATCAGTTTTCAAGGCAGATCGATAGGGTTGGCTGAAAGGACGGAGTATTTGGGCCAATCGTGTGCTTGGAGTGTTGTTACGCGGATTTAAGGGAAGGCACACGGTTTACATATAGTTTACATATTGGATTTTTATTGGATATTAAATATAGTGTTCGTATTACATCGGGTTGCGTAAGTCGCCAGTGGCTCCGATCTGAGCCATTGGGAGCACAGGGTTAACAGGGACCCCTCACATTTATTAAGCCCGGCCAGGACAGAGCTCCATCGGAAGCCCCACGACAGGGAGCACTCATTACGTTCACTCACCACTCATGTTCGGCCACGTTCAAGGGAGACGTGTTATTTTGGCTGGGTTACTAATCGCGATCTGCTGCAATCAAGTCCCAGGAATTGGCTGGATTATTCATTGCTATTGCAATCAAGTGCCAGGATTTACTATTGGCTGGATTACTCACTTCCATGGGTGGTCAAGTGCCAGATTTAATTGCATTCGGAGTGAAGATTTGCGCTTTGTTTGCCGATCGGCTATTTTTGAATTACCTTTCGTTGGAATTTTGAATCAGTACGCCATAAGTGGTACATTCATATCGATCTTCACTAAAGTCTCCACCGAGCAACGGTCCACCGAGTGTGTAGCCACCCATACCAATGGGTACACAAGGTGAGACACGAGACGAATCGGACTCAGCGTACTGTAATGCCAATCGGTCACCCGATCGGCACCCAGGCGAAGGTTCGCGGAATACCCCCTCCGTTAGTTGGTCGGCTGGGAACGATGGTGGTTCAGTTCCGGACACTTTGGTGTTAGATTTTGAACTGGACTCCACCACAGACTGAACGTCTGAAGGCAAACAAGCTTGGAGAATATTTGGACGGAGCAGCCGGATAATACCTTAGAGCGAATATTGGCACTTGGTGGCAGTGCTCCCCGAATTTGAATTACGTGCTAGAACAAATGTGGCGTGCGTTTAGGTTAATATATATCGCACCAACAATCCGCGTCACTGTTCGCACCGTAAAAGGATCCCAAGCGCACCTGGAACGACCATTTCCTGTACTTGGTCACACTAGCTCGTGAGAGCAATTCAAGTGAGCGACTAATAGTCAAAAAACTTGTAAAGTACGCTGTACTAAGCCTGAAGCTCGGTGTGAGGGTTCGGTATGACCCGAATAGGGTGGATTACATTCAGCACTCCCAAGAAGTGATGGCATGGTCGCAAGAGATCGAAGAAGACAGTCTCAAAGGGAAACGTGCGTCAAGAATCTCATCATACGCCGTAAATGAAGGAAGGCACAAGTTAGTATGCTATAGGTGCGGTGACGAAGGACACAAACGTTGCGATTGACCAAAACGAAGCCACAAGAAAGGGCAAGGAGGCGGGCGAAATACTCTCAGCGGAAATGGAAAGGAGTATTTGGTGACCGCCACGGAGGCGAAAAAAGACTTTGCTCGAACCGTCGCTCAAAATAGGTTGTCGACAGTGAAGCCAGCCGGCACTTAGTGTCTGATGAAGATTTCTTAGATAAAGAAAATAACTGTGTAACTGAAGAGTATTTAACACTCCCAGGTGGAAGATCCCTGATGGTCACGAAGGTTGGAGGAGTGTGCCTGAAGAGTACCCACGACCTATTTTCGACCATCAAACTCACGGAGGTTTATTTCGCTCCTAAGTTGGCAAGAAACATTATTTCTCTTGGGTGTCTAAAAAAAAAGGGGTGCATACTAGTCGACGATGGAAATCCATTACGTTGAATGAGGAGGTATTGCTCCATGTTGACGTCTATGGTTAAATTTTTGAAGCGAATTTGGTATTAAAAAATTATCGAAGTATGCTCTCGGACTTTGAAAACACCGTGATGAATGTGGATGAAGAAGGTGATGTTGGTACACAGGAAGCAAGCATGTACCATTTCCACCTACGACTAGGTCACCTGGCTTACGACACCATTGAAAGGATGGCCAGGGACAACAGGTCAGGAATCCAGCTTTGGACTATAAACGGCCGAACTGCATGACCTGTGCCGAGGGTAAGGGGGCTAGAAAGCCTCAACCTAAAAAATATACCGGCAGAAGCGTGCCAGTAGACCGCATTGGTGGCGTCATATGTACTGATTTAAAGGGAGCGATTACGCCGCGTGATCGGCGTGGAAAAATTGAAACTTTCGATCACAAGACGAGTGAACAGATCACTCAGGTCCTGTCTCGTGGCGATCCAAGCGAGAAAAAGGAATATGTGGTTACAGAAAGCGCGCCAAGTATGGAGGCTAATGAGCAAAAGAAGTCAGAAGATGCGGTCACGATGACAAGTGGTTCATAGAGCCGAAGATCAAGTAGAAAATCGTACAAAACGCCGCAGAGTTCAGCATACAAAGTCGCCAAGCGGAGAAGAAACAAAGAAAGAAATTTTCGCTGGAAGGAGCGCAGGAAATGAGTACGCAAGGCAAGGGTGCACAAAAGCCAGAGGACCGAAGTGTATTAGCCACGTATGCAGTGTCCAAAGTGAGTGACACAGGTGGAGCATATCTCCCGGCTCCTAACTCAAAGTCATACGCGCAGGCACATCAAAGGTCGGACGCAGACATGTGGGCTAAGGCCGAGAAAAATGAACTTAGATCCCTGGAAGCAATGGGGACCTGAGAAGTGACACAAAAGTTGGTAAAGGACCCACTGCCGATGAAGTAGGTCTACAAGACAAAGCTGAAATCTGACAAATCTATTGAGAGGTACAAAGCGCGTTTGGTAGCGCGTGGCGACAGACAGGTTTCATGTGAGAATTTCTTCATGACATTTTCCACGGTAGTGGAGATACGTAACATGAAAGTGTTACTGGCGCTCTTTCAAGTATGGGGAGTTCCGTCCAGGCACGGGGATGTTACCAGTGCGTATCCAAAGGCTGGCGCGGAAGAAATACACAAGATTTACCTGAACGTGCCACAGGGAAGGGAAGTATCAGAACAACAGTTGAAAAAAATTGGAGTAAAATCAATCAAGAATTGGTTGTTACGCCTGAAGAAGATTTTATATGAAACAAGCTGGACGCCTTATTGTACGAATTATTACGAAAAAAGTTGCTGGATTTAAAGCTAGTACAATGCATGGCGGATACATTCATTTCGTAAAAACAAAAGAAAATCATGTGATGATTGTCAGTGTATACGTGGGTGACTTGCTGGTTTACGGGAACGTCGCAGCAAGTGGTGGATGATTCTTTCATGACATGGAAACATTAGAACTAAGGATCTTGGTACTGTCGAAAAAAAATTTGGTATGAGAGTTATGGGTGACCCTTGGCAAGGCTATACGATCGGTCAAGAGGGTATGATTGATGAAACGATAAGGAAGTATGGTTTAGAGCATGTCAATGCTGTACGAACACCGATTCCGCATGAAAATCATTGCGAAGACTCAATTAAATTACTGACCGAGAAAGATGATGGAAGTGTACCAACTGTGAAAGTGTTTCAGTCAATTGTGGGGAGACTGTTGTGGTTGTCGAGGTGCAGTCGGCCTGATATAGATTTTGCAGTCCATCAAGTGACGAGGCACACGCACGCGCCGACGTGTAGAGTTACAAGATCGCGAAGCGTATACTGTGCTATATAATGGGCTCCAAAGATATGAAGCTATCGCTGAAGCACGATAGAGGTTTGCTGTTGACGCACGCATTGTGGAGTATACTGACGCTTATTTTGGAGAAGATACAAGTGATCGAAAATGCGTTAGCGCTGTGGTCACGTATGTGAATGCATGTGTTAAGGTGCTATAGAATATTTTTGACTAGCATGTACCAGTGTACCAGTTGTCAAGTCGAATAGATCGGGTTGGCTAAATGGACGGAGTGTTTTGGGCCAATCGTGTGCTTGGAGTGTAAGGTACGCAGATTTAAGGTGAGGCACACGGTTTTGCATGTAGTTCACATATTGGATTTTAATTGGTTATTAAATATAGTGTTCGTATTACATTGGGTTGCATAAGTCGCCGCTCCGCAGGAGTCATTGGGAGCAGAGGGATAACACGGTCCCCTCTTGCTCATTTATTCCCGGCCAGGACAAAGTTCCACCGGAAGTCCCACGACGCGAAGCGCTCATTACGTTCACTCACCCCTCAAGCCCCACACGTTTGGAACGTGTTCTTCTTTTTGTATTGGCAGGGTTATTCACTGCGATCTGCAGTCAAGTCCCAGATATTGGTTGGGTTACTCACTGCGATCTGAAGTCGAGCCCCAAGTTTCTATTGGCTGGGTTACTCACTGCTGTTTGCAGTCAAGCCCCAGAATTTCTATTGTCTGGGTTACTCACTGCTTTGTGCAGTCAAGCCCCAGATTTTACCCGCTTTTGGAGTGACGATTTCCTCTCCATCTGCAGATAGGATACATTGGATTATCTTTTCGTTGGTTTTTCGGTTCAAGTACCCCAGAAGCGGTACACCCGTATCGGTAGCTGCTAAGGTCCCTACTAAGCGACGGTCCACCGAGTGTTTAACTACCCACACCAATGGGTACACAAGGTGAGATGGAACATAAATCGGACTCGGCGTCCTGCAGTGCCGATTGGTCACCCGATTGGCACCCAGGCAAAAGTTCGCGGGGTACCCCGATGGTGGTCAAGTTGCGGACACTTCGGTGTTCGATTTCGAACTGGACTCCACCACAGATGGAGCTGCCAGAAGCAGAGTTCAGTTGCACTTTCCACTGCCGAAGCCGAATTTGTGGAAGCTGCGGCAGGTGGAAGGGAATTGTTAGGGCTACACGAACTGTTTGGAGAGGTTGGTTTTAAGACAAGAACGCCTATGGTCTTAAGCACTGACAACCAAGCTGCGATCAAGCAACTGGAGAGTGAAAGTGGCGAGTCTAACGCCAAGCACGTGGTTGTGAAATTGAAGTTTCTGAAGTATTGCGAGCAGAAAGGCTCCGTAAAGACTACTCATGTTGCAAGTGACGTTATGGTGGCTAATCTCCTAAAGAAGGTATTGAATGCACCAAGAATTGTGGAATTACGCAAAAAAATTGGTTTATTTTAAACTACAGCGTTTTTGGAAGGCTGGCCGGTACCGGTTGGAAAAGCGGGCCGGTACCGGTAGTACCTGATTGGTACCGGTATATGGAAGGTACTGATCTGGCCGGCACTGCTTTGGCCAGCACTGTTCTGATTGGTACCGTTCTTACCTGTACTTAGCTGGCCGGCACTGATCTGGCCGGCACCAGCAGCATTTTCATTGGACAAATGTACTAAGTATAAACAAAAATATTAACAATGTACAAATGTGTACTAAGTTTGCTGATTTATTTAAAACAAATTACTTCTCGATTCTGTGAGCTCTTACCGATAGACTATAAGAATTTTTTATCCAAAAAATCTTTCGGGACAACCTAAATGTTCCATTCGAAACAATGATATTTCAGCTTAAATATCCTTGTGATTCCTATCGAATGGAGTCACATTAGAAAGGTATTCAATGTTTTGCTTTTTCTGATTAAATTTCATCTTGCTTAACGTTAAGGTTTTCATTTCACCATCGATGTGTACCTTTACAGAATTGATTCTTCCAACTTGAGATCTTGCAACAACTTGTAAATCATTACCTCTTGTATTCATTTTCTTCACTCTCATGCCAAAAAATTGAAACTTTACCCATTCCTTACTTGCAAACATTTCATGCTTTTTAAAGAATCGTCATTCTTTAATCTTGCAACCAACACGTTATCAACGTTCGTCCACTATCCTTTAAATTTCTTGAAGTAAAAAAACATGTCTGGTATACGTTCTGTTATGCGCTGTTTGAAATTCAAAAACAAAACCTTTAAACCCGTACAAAATTTTCTGCATCATTCGAACTAAGCCCTTTGAATACAGGTTTTCGTTAAAATATCTTTTGGCTATATTCATCCCTTGAAGATGCGTAGAAATTTGGTGCTCACTTCGAAGTTCCTTGACGTGTGTATTCGGGATAACTCCATGTTCATCGCAGACAATCCACATCGGTGATAAAGACAATATCTTATTACCGTCCCATTACAAATTTGCAGAGAGTTGGTATCCGCAGATCTCTCGAGGGACCAGCGAGAAGTTGGTTTCACCAATTGGCACGACAAACAGGCGAGCTTTGGCACTTGAAGACCTTGGACGATCCCGATGTTATCACATGCAGGTGTGTGTGTCGACGATTGCTCACTTGAATATCAGGAGCCTTGAGATGCGCGTGCGGTATTGGCTCTTTGTATCCACCACTAGAAGTCTATTAGGCCTTGTGGTCAAGTCATTAAAAAGAGAAGTAAAAAAGGTCCTGGTGCCCCGACCGGCATGCATCCCCATGCTGCCGCACGACCTTTTTATGCTCCCATGGGGGTATGATCCACCCCCATGGTCATCCGCTCAACACCGACCTCCAACTCTGATGAGCTATTAGAGCCAGGTGGAGACTGATATAGCGATTTATCATAGGAACACACATCATCGTGTGCTGCCGTGGCCTCAGCGACCTTCAATGCCAGCAGCCGCTGTTTGTTTTCATAAGTAGCGATCCGTGCGTTGTATATTCTCTTTTTTACGTTACCATCTTTTTTTTCATTTTTAATGGCCCTCTTGGTGTATGGAGGGATACAATCTATTTTTTTACGGTAGTCCATGTCTTGTTGTTCTCCAGTTATCTCTCAACGTATTGCAATTTTCCATCCTTTCTATTCGCGCTCTAATTTTCGGACTGAAACTTTCGGGATCCTCTTCAAACGCGAAATTTAAGGTACTGTTGTTACGTGAAAATTCTTGTATTCCTCAATTTTCAGCCACTTGGCTAACTTTTTTTAACAAATCGACATGTTGCGTGCCTCTCACGTCGCACATATTTTCTTTTTCGGTTTCTTTTTCTTTTTTTTGTCTTGATCCTAGCATTTTTCCTTTTCGTCTCATTCTCAGCATTCATCAGCTAGAAGGTTGTTCTTCACTTGCTTTCCCGAAATAGTAAACTTTATCTATGTTCTTGATATTCTGGGTCACCACACATTTTGTTCATCTTTCAGGCATACTTTGTATTTTAAACTTCATCTCTATTGCCGACAATTGGTCTCAATTTGGGCTCTGTGTGAAAGCGAGTTTTTTATAGGATTGTGGTACACAGCGTAAAGATCCAGACGCACCGATTTCGCCCAGGGTTGGACTTAAAACTTCGCTTAGATTCGAGTGGAACATATCTTTCATTTATGTCTTGGTCTTAATCATGTTCGCGGAATATTGAAACTCGTCACCCCATCGGATATAAAGAAGAGTAATTCCTCAGGACCCTACGGTTTCCATAAACAAATTCTCATAACCCCACGCTTTTTTCAAAATTCAGAAGAGCCCACGTTTTTTTTTCGCTTCGTAATCTTTGCAAGAAGATAACAATAGAAATTTGTGATTCTTTTCTAAAAAAACACATCTATATATAATATAATTTGATCCGTTTTTTTTGGTGTACGTAGCTCTCATTTTTGATGGATGAAATTGACTAACTTACGTAGAATAGTATCCAGCCTGACTTACTTACTGACTTTACACATGGCAGATAACACAGAAACTGTACACATAAAACTGCTATTACCTGCTTCGATAAATCATCTTCTTGTATCATATAACTATCAAAAATTAAATGTTCATGTGAAAATTCTAAATTATCAGAATATTCATAACTCCAATACCATTGCTATATTTATTAATATAATATGGTTATATCGAAATTAGTTGGTAACCAACTAATACCAGCGGCAGTCACAAAGTATATACAGTAGTCAACTACTAACCTGTAGGTCAATGATCATCCGGGCTGTGACTCTACTAATGCCAAGGTCATTTCCCTTGCTATGTTGGTACGTGTCATTTCTTATACTGGTACTTGAGTTGGTACGTGTCATTTATTGTACCAGTACTTGAGTTGGTACGTGTCATTTCTTGTACCGGTACTTAAGTTGGTACGTGTCATTTCTTGAGTTGGTATTAGTTGGTACGTGTCATTTCTTTGAGTTGGTACGTGTCATTTTTATTGGTGTAAAACTGCGTGAGTTAGTATTAGTTTCCAACTAATTTCTTACCAACTAATTTCTTCACACTCATATAATATTTGTTTGGATAGGTCAGTTGGTTAGAGTAAAAGACTGAAAATATTTGTGTGTCATGGTTTATTTCAATTCTTGGTTTTATTTTTCCAATAATACCAATGAACTTAAATAATGCTTTAAATTATACTTTTTTAATAAGTATAATAAGAAAGGATTTTATTAAAAAAATTAATTCAACACGATTATTTAAGGAAAGCGCTATTTGCCCCCCCCCCCATTTTGGCTATTTGCCCCCCAAACCCATGGGTTTCATTTGGGTCAGGATCTGAAAACCCAGACCGAGTTAGAGTATCTACGGCACATGTGAGGTAGGACACACCGGTCATGTCCACGCAAGTCAAAGATGAATGTGGAAAAAGAATTCCACTCGTGCGACAACGAATGGGATTGAAGAAAGAAAAAAGCACGAGGTACCTCTCTCCTACAAAACGTGGAATCAAGACAAGCACTGATTTACACCGTGTGAGAATCTAGGTAGTAAGGATGCATCACAGAGACTTGTGGCGCATACTCACCGGCCAATAGGATGCACGTTTGTACGTCTCCGCTACGTTAATTGGTGAGTAATCACGGCGACGTCACGTGTGCATTACCAATCATTTGTACGTGACGACGCGGATTTGTCGTCGAAACGATCCCTGGCTCATCCTTCCCGGCGCCTTTTCTGTTGACTGTCTCATGCGACTTACTGACTAAAGCGCCAAAAATTTTAAGATCTGCAGTTTACTATTGCTTCAGAATTTGTGTCCACCATAACTGAATTTCCCATCACAAAGTCATGAGTAACTATTTCTTTCCAGAGACAAACTACCATGCAAGTCAGTTTGGAAAACACCAAGACTGCAAGAATCACACTCTTCAAACGCTCGCTGGTTGCGTCCATCAGGAATGTCCTCTCTCTGTGAACATTTCTTCGGCCACTAAGAGAGAACAGTATGTGGTCTACAACTGCACAGTATTGAGTGTGACGGCCCAAACGTCGTGATGTGTTTTCTACCGTTATTCGGAGTTCCTCAAGTTTCGAAACAATGTGAACGAATTGTGGACGTTCGAGGACACAGACCGTAGTGGTTCGTGACAAGCTATTCGTGATATTACGACGGCTTTCTTCTCAAAAAACTTCCTGTTGAAGGTGATATTTTCGTGCATGATACTATGTTATTCTGCCGAATATCACAATCGTATCCTTGCTCAAGTGGTTGGTACCGGGGGGTTAACAGACCAACCACTTGGCGCGGGTTCGATTACCACAATGGAAAAGTTGAATATTGGTACTGGTGTTTAGGGTTCACCAGGGCTCCTCCCCCGGAAGTTACGTCCTCTTCCATCTTTTATATTTTTCTGTTAGGTTCTTACATTGAAGTTGAAGTTGCCATAACGTTTTTACTTAGTAATTACTATAGGCAAACTAACCAATCGCAGATAGGTAAAAATAAGTGGCTAGGAGCAACGACAGATAATTCACATGAATAAACATCACTTTTAGTTTTGCAGCCTCGACTACAAGTCCTTCTCATCATTTCCTAAACGTAAAACTTCCAAGGATACTTTCCACGCAGTATGGAGCTGTTAATCACCGCAAAGTAAAGCTAGAAAATGTCTTAGTTTACTTGCTTTTGGTCGCCAGTGGTATCAGTCCCGAACGCATCCTCAGTCAGCTTATCTGCGGATACAAACAGCTCAGAGAGCTCAACATACACTATTTGGATCCTGATCTTCATTGACGTACACTCCTTCAACTGTCTCACCAAGGATACTCTTATCCCTTGCTTCATTTCTGTTTGTTCGAGTCTTTCGCTGGCAAACTGAAATCGTATATGGGGCTCTTCATGCTGTCAGCCAAAATTTGCTCTTCCAGGCTGGAGACTTTAGTGACACATTCAGAAAGCGTGGACTCTCCGACAAGCTGAACATCTGCGTGATAAATCTCAGTCGCGAGTTTGTTCTTCAATTCTTTCTCGAAGGCAAAGTCAATGTCAGTCTGTCCATGCATCGAGAGATATCGTTTTAAGTTTACTGCTGCATCAACATGCTCCTTGCTCTCCGATATCATTTCTTCCTGAATTTTAGAACCAACTTCGACTTTGATTTGGCATAACATTTGCTCATAGTCTTTAATCGCTTGCTACAAGACTTCAACATACTCATCAGCTAAGTACCTTGTACGCTCATGGATAAAGTTCATAGCAACCATTTTCATTTTTAGGATGCTATTAAGTGCCACTGATAGGTTATTCTCAAGTAACGAGTCGGTGGCAGATGCGATTGCAATCCGTCGTTATTCAAAGCACTTCACGTCACGCAAAGCTTGGGTCTCGTGAACTGTGAGCGTTTTGCCTATACTCTGAACTGCAGCTTGTTGTGTCATTAACGGAGCAACAAGTTGTCGACTGACCAAATTCACACTTTGTGTGTTCATCTTCACTACTAGCCACTTGAAAAGTTGAGTCACACGGGAGATTACCCGTTTTGCATTTAGCCTCACCATTTCTATATAAGGTAAGACACTTTCAAGCAGGATAACTCGCACTTGCTCAAGAAGGTTAATATTGACTATTATCTCCATGATATATGAATGTATTGACTTAATCGAAAAGCCTTGCAATTTAATAGCACGCGCTGAGTTTCGTGCATCCTGCTCTTGAACAGCGCTAGCCACATAACACGTAACACTTGACACAAAAGCTTTGTAAAAAGTCCAAACTTATTCCAGAGGTTAGCTTGGAGCGACTTCAGATCCTTCATCACTTTTTCAGTAACTACTCAGGTCGACAAGGCTGCAGTGGACAGCGGATACATCCGCCAAATGAGAATTCTACCTTCCTTGATACCTATCGATAAGAGAAAAAAGGGAACAACAAGCCACGGATTCTTCGCCATCGTCCTTTTTGATAAAACTACATTCTCCTCCCGCATTTCTTTGTAATTTTTGCTGATACCTTTCCCATGGATTCCAGCGACAATTCTTGGATTGCTTGACCTCGTTTGTCCAACTGTCCTATCCAAATCAAACGGCACTTTGCTCACCAAGTCTAGATTTGCATCGAATATTGGCATGTGCAAGGGTAGTTTGTTTTCCTCGCATTGGATGCTCTCATGCTGCTTCATGTTCGAGTCTGGCGTTGTGGCAAGTCTGCGTTTACCTTCGTTGCACATCCACTTTCCACTGAAAAGTTCCAGAATAATTTCTGATGCATAGCGCTTTCCTATATATATATTCCTCACATGTACCGTAGATACTGTAACTCGGTCTGGGTTTTCAGATCCTGACCCAAACGAAACCCATGGGTTTCGGGGGGGGGCAAATAGTGCTTTCCTTATTTAATTGCTACAAAATTAAATATTTAAATTTTTAATTAAGAGAACAGCGCTGGCGTGCACGTCATGCAAAACGTTGTATATGAAGAGGCGCTCAATTAGATAAAATATAGAATATAGTGTATATCTATTTGCCGTGACTTCGCATTTTTCTCAGGTCATCCCCAATTTATATTCTGCAGTGTTACAAATATTAAATTTATTGCCCCGTTGGTACAACGGGGCACTATGCTAGTGTAGGAAATATAATATTTAAGGGAAGGAAATCGCTAGGCACCCCACCGATTCTAGACACCCCCTTAATAAAGCGCCCTTACTAGGTAATTTGTAATCTCTCCTTCACGCCTTGTTATCAATAAGGTGTGTCGGATGTAAAAAAAGGTGTGTATAATTTTTTCTTATATTTAATACGGTGTTTAATTGGATTTTAATATACTTCATATACAGGTTAGGCAGAACTCAGACCAATTAAGCAGCACAGATGGACATGGCCGCTTCATTCCGCAGTTTGTGGGGTTCAATTTGGCGCTGATGCCATTTTTCCATTTGCTCCTTGCGATATCGCTACACTACCGAGCTTTTGTAGTCGTATCGCTTAAACGGATTGTAGCAGTCACCAGCGCAGCCTTCACATGCATCCAAGCGACACGGTGCACCATTGTGATCAAATTTTCAATCTGAAAATCGACGCTCCGACAATTCATCTGTTTTCGTGCCAGTTTCTTTGCTGCAGCCATCAACTCTGTCTTGCCTATTACCGACAGTTGGGACTTTGTGTTCCTGCAAAAAATGCACGTAGTTTCTTTACATTCATCTTTCCGACCTTCTTGATTAAATCTCCACACGAGCAGCCGCATGCACCATCCCGAGAGTCATGAATCTCAGCAATCTAAAGTGCTTGTTCAACTGAAACAGAGAAAAAGTTCAGCGGCGACGCGCTGCATCGGTTTCCTCATATTTTTCTCACAGCCTTTAAACTTGCTGTTTATCCCCTCGAATCTTTTCTCTCAACATCTTCCGCTAGAGTATTAAAAAGTTGTCGGCGCTCACACTCACTCAGTCCCGCAAAGAGCGGATTATTCACACCACATCGATAGTCAAATTGACGTGTTTCGCCTTTATAACCCCCTGGCGTTTCTAATTGGACAATTTCTTGGCTCGTTCCTGCTGCTTCTGCTCTCGTACTATCTCCTCCTCTAAACACAGCCAAGCGTTCGACATCTGCCACTTTTTAGCCAAGTCCTAAAACCCACGTGCCACGATACGGTACGGCGCCCCCACCTCCTGGAAACGGGCAAACTCTCGCGCTAAGACTTCACCTCACATAATGTGCTTCTCTACGACAAGAGACGCTGAGCGGGTCTTCCGTTGAATGTTTGAGTTTGATAACAATCTTTGACGGAACGGGTAAGCTAGTGCTTTTACTTCTTCTTCTTCTGAAGATTTGCCTGATCCTCTTTATGATTGACTGCTTGGACCTGGATTTCAGCTGGCTCTGTGGCAAGGTGTAAACTCTTGGGTGAGATCGGTCGCACCTAACTTTCAGCGCCAGAGTTGGACCAGCCACCACAAAAAATGTCTTCAATTGTCGCTTATCGACGCAGATCTAATTCGGATAGTATACAGTGTATTGATATTGTTCGTGAGTCGTATCATTTGCCACTACTGCTTGAATGCAAAATTTTCCAGTCATTTAACGTACTCCAAACGTAAAGGACAAGGTAACAGCAAAGGTGGTGAGATAACAACGTAATAAAGATAATAGCAGCTGTATTCACTCCAATTACCCACTTCTTAAGACTCCACAAAGTAAAACGTAAGCAAAACACAGTGTTCCACACTCCACGAGAGATAAAATATTCAGCCCTTAAGAGAACGTACTAGCACCAAAAGTGTACTTGTGTAACTTGCGTGCGAAGAACAAAAACAAAAGGTGACTATATTAGAATTAAGTTTAATACTAACCTAATAAATGTAAGTATAAAATTGGGTATGACCCATAAAATTGGGTACTACCCAAAATGCATTTTGCTGAAATCTTGCATTTGACCCATTTGCGTCCGGCATCGACTGAAGGCGGGGCGCGGGTCCTTCCAACACTCCTTCTAAGCTTTGCAGTAAAACGAACTCATCCATCTTCAAGAGCACGCAATCCTAGTCCTTTCTGCATGCACTTCAACCTTGGTCCGCTCAATGCCTTTCTGAAAACGTCCGCCAATATTTTCTTAGTAGACTCGTAATCGACTTCAATCAGCCCTTCACGCCACTTCGAGACCACAAACTTCACGCGCACATCGATATGCTTGGTCTTAAAATTTTTGTTATCACCATTGATTGTCTTGATAGCTGCTTGGTTGTCGCACTTAAGTTTTATCGGCAACTTTACTGACAAACCAATTTCGCACGCCATTTCCTTCAGACCCAACAGCTCACACTCCATGATCGACGCAGCATAGAACTCCGCCTCCATCGTAGACATCGACACGCACGATTGTCTTTTCCACAGCCATTGAATTACTATATCACCCATAACAATTAATCCACCGCTGGTCGACTTTCTGTCGGTCTTTGAACCAGCGAAATCTGCGTCTGAATATCCAACTAGCGTGACTGCCTTCTTTCGCATCTCCTTCTCTTCCACTTCAACCTAAATCTGTAACTTTAAATCCATCGTTCATTTCAAAAAACGTGAAATTTTCTTCGCTAAGTTTCAGTCCAGAATTGTAGGTGCGTGTGCTCGGCGCGTTGCCTTGTGGACCGCATATACGATATCAGGTCTCGTACATCGTGCGATCCATAGCAATCTTCCCGTTAGTGACTGGAAGTCCTTTATCGACACACTTCTTGAATTTTTTACTTCACTCAAACTTTCATGGTATTTCATCGCTTGATCCTCGTAATCATCAACAATCAGCGTCCTTGTACTGTTTGCATCTTGTAACCCATGTGTCATCAATAAATCTTTAATCATCACCTATTGGTCCAGAAAATATCCGAGATTCACATCATACTTGATCCGTATGCCAAGAAATTTCGAAACTAGACCGAGATTCTTAACTTCCAAGACACTCAATTCATCGAAAAACTTTTTCACATACCCTGCATTAGTGCCCGTCACCAGTAGGTCGTCTACGTAGACGCCTACGACCACGATATCATCTTTTATCTTCTTGAAATACAGAAACCATCTGTAATGATTTGTTCATATCCTAAATTCATCAAGTTTTCATCTATCAGGCGGTTCCAAAGACTGCCCGCCTGCTTCAAACCATAACGTGTCTTGTTTAATCGTAATATCAGCTTGTTTGCATCTTCCACTTTTATTCATCAAGCTTCTTGTTGTCTATCTCCATGCCCCTTAGTAAATAAAGAAAAATTTCATTCTCCGTCTCGAATGCCTTGACGTAGGCATTGGGAATGTCACCATGGAGTGCGTTAACTCTCCACTTTCTTGCTAATCCAAGTATAAAATTTCACCGTAGTCATCGCCATTACGGCCGCGAAAGTTAATTCATAATCAATTCCATACTGCTGTTCGTTACCACAGTCTACCAGCTTTGCCTTGAACCGCTCCAAATTTCCATTCGCATCGGTCTTCGTTTTAAAAGATCCACTACGAATGTAGTGTTTTTGCGTGATCCGGTCTTCGAATTACATTCTACACTTGATTTTCCTCCAGTTCTTGAAGTAATTCCTTTATAGCCTTCAACCAGTTAGAGTAATTTCTGCTCTTCAATGCTTCGCTGTAATTTCTTGGGTCACTTTCCATACCATGTTAACTTCTTGCACTTCATCTTCCTTGGTTTCTCGTCTTTCTTTTTTTCTGCGGCGATCCGTTCCACATACTTCCTGGTTAGATGTCTCTTCCGCGTCCACCTGGACTTGTTTTTCGTCTTTTTTCTTCCAGGTCCTTTTTATTCGCACTTGTTACCGCTGCATCTTCTACCACATCGTCATTTCGATCGATCGCCTCCGCAACCGCTCCTTAAGATCTTCCATCTCCATTTTTCCACCGAGATTTCATCAGTTTCACCTTCAAACAGCTCCTTTAGCTGTCGATTCTTCGTTTCATTTAGCGTTTCTATGTTCTTGATGTGCTGCGTCACCGTGACCTTGTTGTCACTCTTTAGATACACCTTGTGTAATGGGGTGCCATTACATAATTGATATTCAAGTTAGAATATCACAGTTTAATTTCAGACGCGTTTTCTGAAATTTAAATAAGAGATTATAAGTTATTATAATCTACGAAGGAAAAGTCGATTCGGTATAAATACCGAATCTTGCAGGTTAACTAATAGTACAGTTAGTTGAATACTTGATATTATTATATTAATTAGGTAGTTACTATACTATTAGCCTCTAAACCACCCATTAAATAAACACTCTTAATTTTGCGTTCTTAGACCTAAGTAAATTTTTATATTTACTTCTAGTATAGGATTAGTTGTTATCAACTAATCCTGCCCTAATTGTATTGTGCGCTTCCTCGCAATTACAGTGTAATCCTGTAAAAGGATCAGTCCTGTTACACCTGGTAGCACTTTGTGGTCCGTCTTAACGACCATAGTTCCGTTCTGCTAGTTAACAAGCGGAGCGAAGATTAAGAGCCGCTCGGCATCATGTCGCGAGACATGACGCCTGCCGAGCGAGAGAGAACGCTGGAAGCGGTGAATGAACACTTCCCTCACTTCTCGTCGCGTAGTAAAGACGCGACGGTGGAAATGGTTCGGTCCATGGGGACCGACATCATTACCTTCCTCCAGGCTAATTCCCCGGAGGAAGTGATACAGGTGGTGAATCGCTTTAGGCGAAACCACCTAGAAAAGCCAGAACGGCCCGCGCAAGAGGCAGCGCGGAGCATCAGCACCAACAACGCATAGCGTTGAAGTGGTAAAGGCGAGAGTACCGCCCTTTACCGGCGAAGGGGGCGAGCCCCTTCTTAGATGGTTCGCAGAGGTGGAAGATGCCATCTCTGTGCAAAATATTGTTGACGAACGTCAACAGGCGTACTTCGCCACAACATGTATGGGCGGCAGAGCCAGGGCATGGGCGATGCGTCGCAGAGCCACTGATGACTCTGCGTTCCTGACTTATCAGGAATTAAAATCTGAGCTAAAGCTCAACTTTGAAGCTCCAGAAATGGAGCTAAGTAGTCGGCAGGAGTTCATGGAGCTCCGGCAAGGTAAGCTTGACCTTCAAGCTTACGCTCAGAAGACGCAATATTTGCTGTCAAATATTGTGTATGATCCGGTGCCCCCTGCTATGCAGGTCACTGGATTCATGAAGGGACTCAATGATGGCCCCGTCAAACAAAGTCTCTACCGGCACCCGCCAGATACTCTAAGGGATGCCATTGATATGAGCATCCGTGAGGAGTTCAGCATGCGATCAGCGTCATCGCATGCTGGGTACAGCCGAAGGGCTCAACAGCCCTTCGCTTTTGACATGCCGAAACAGCATGTCAACAAGCAGCAGTCGGGCAGACGAAGCTCACACTTCGTCTCAAGAAACAGCCACCCGCGCCAGAGCATGGGCGGTGGAGGTCCAGAGCCGATGGACCTATCGGTTGCGTTTGCTTCGTGTTCGAAGCAACCGAAATTTAAGAAGAATATTCGCTGCAATAGATGCGCGAAAATGGGGCATTTTGCCCATGAGTGTATGGCACCGCGTCCGGTGCCACGCAGTCGGCGGACGGAACCGTCTGCTGCACGGCGACACCAACAGGGACATCAACCTGTTGGTGCAAAAAACGTAGATCACCAGTAGGGGCGGGGCGCCCTACTGGGAATGTTATCCCACATGCCGACATAGGGCATGTGAGGGTAATAGCCCCAGACGGGACTATGTCCTGTCAAAAGGTGCAGGGTGATTATAATCCTCTTATCACCCTGGAGGTTAAGCCGCACGGGAGCGATGTCCCCATGCGAGCTCTGTTTGACACAGGAGCGTCAAACAATTTCGTTAGAACTCAGAGTCTAACGCTGTTGAGCTTTGTGTAGGTAGAAACCCCACGAAGTATGTTGTCAGTCCGGTTAGCAACAGGTGCAACCGTGAATATTCCAAAGCGTGTGATTAAAACACGCTTCGAGTTGAATGAACTGTCATTCGAGGATGAATTCATCGTCCTCGATTTAGATGACAAGTTCGATGTGATACTTGGAATCCCATGGATGTCCAAGTTTAGACCTTTAATCGACTGGGTTAACCTGTCGATGACTGCGGCGGATGCACAGGATCTGATCACCCTGTGTGTAATCCGGCTGTATCAGAGGATACAACCGCAGCGTCAGACAGTCTGGTGGATAGCGATGGCACCACCAGGTCTGCTCTGACACGATCAGCGGAAGGTACCTCCGCTGGTGAGAGTTCAGAGGGACTATTACACGCAACAGAAGAGTCGTTGCGTGTTGGAGAGAAACATTCCACGGGTGATAAAGACCACCGTGAGAATGAAGTAATATCCACTGTGGGAAACACCCACCGTGAGAATGAAGTGATATCCACGGTGGGAAACACCCACCGTGAGAATGAAATAGTATCCACAGTGGGAAACACCCACTGTGCGACCGAAGGTTCCAACACGATGAAAGAATTACGTGTTGATGAGAGTGAACTCACGATCAAGTGCAATCGTGAGCACAACTCCGTGGTGGCCAGTGCCCACCACGTTGCGTTAGCCATGCACACGGGTGATAAAGACCACCGTGTCGCAGAAAAGGCGGCCGATCAGACGAGCACATCTGATCGCCAAAACTCCATGGTAGGCAGTGGCCACCATGAGGATGAGTATTCCTGCTACACGGTGAATCGTAATCACCGTGTAGCAGTCAATCAGACGAGTGCGTCTGATTGCATGGACAGTTCCGTCGAGACGATCAACGTCTTGACGCAAACGGAGACCGGATTAGCTACCCAGTCTCTGTTGATGGAACACCCTCCGAAAGAAGGTTCGGAGGTGATGGCTCTTCCAGCGCTAAGCTGGAAGAAGTTTATGAGAAACTTGTACGATGATCAGATCGAACAGATCTGTATTATCGTTGCAACAGATGATGTAGTGGATATTCGTGAACGAATATCTACATTACAAGTGGAAAACATTGGGAAAGAGGTTCCCAATGATCAAACCAAATTTCAGCGCTTTGAAGCGCAGAGCTGGGAGTCGCTTAGAGCGAACTCCCCATTTTATGAGGTACTTAGGGAATACGCTGACGTATTCCCAGAAGAAGTACCTATCGAGATCCCTAAGGATAAGGGAACTCGTCATGAGATTAACCTCGTGCCAGGCACGAAGTATTGTGTTACGCGGCAATGGCCGTTGCCGCGTGATCAGGTAAAAGCGATCGACGAGTTTTTCGAAGCTCGTCGTAAATCAGGCCAAGTTCGGGAGTCTATCTCACCACAATCTACCCCCACATTTTGTGTGAAAAAGTCCACAGGTGGGTGGAGAATCGTCCACGCTTACAACAAGCTGAACGCAGCGACGGTACCGGCACAGACGCCGATACCGCGAAAAGATGTCATCATAGATGGCATGTGCGGGAGCACCATCTTTAGTGCTCTCGATCTAAGAGATGGATTTTATCAAATCCTAATGCGTGAGAAGGATATCACTCTCACGGCGGTAAGCACCCCAAGCGGCATGCGTTGGGAGTGGCTTGTTATGCCACAGGGGCTTCGAAATGCCCCTGCTACGTTTAACAGATGCGTAAAGCATCTATTACGCCCGGTGCGAGAATTCGCACCGAGTTATTTCGATGGCGTGTTCATCCATAGTAAGGGGGAACACGATAAAAGCGATGTAGATGTCCATAGGGAACATCTACGTCGAGTGTTAGAGCTTATGAGTAACCATAAGCTCTATGCAAATCTAAAGAAGTGCACCTTTGGTGCACCTGAGATACCCGTTCTTGGATGCTTGTGGGCAAGAACGGGGTGTGTCCTGATCCAGAAATGATCAGGGTGATCGTTGAATGGCCTACGCCAAAAAACGTTAAGGAACTTCGAAAGTTCCTTGGGTTGGAAACATATTTGCACAAGTATTCGTGCAACTATGCTGGGTTGATACGGCCTCTTTCTCAATTACTTAAGAAAGATGTCGAATGGCATTGGGATACCCAATGTCAAGATGCTTTTGATGCAGTCAAGCAAAGCTTGACTGAAGCGCCTGTCTTGGCTATAGCCGATAACGAGCGTCCTTTCCACGTCGTTTGCGACGCGAGCGATTTCGCTATCGGGTGTGCTTTGATGCAGCGTGATCACGATGATCGTGATCGCGTAATCTGCTATCAATCGCGTCAGTTGCGCCCAGCCGAGCGCAACTATCCAGTGCATGACAAGGAACTCCTTGCCATGAAGTATGCACTGGCCAAGTTTCGGATCTATCTATTGGGAGATAGACCGTTTGTGGTTTACACGGACCATGCGTCGCTACGCACGGCCGTGAATTCACCACACATTTCTCAAAGAATGGCTCGATGGCTGTCATTCTTTGCTGAGTACAACTTTACGGTTGAATACAAACCCGGAAAGTTGAACGTGATAGCGGATGCGCTATCACGAAGGCCCGATCACGAGACGAAACCGTCCGTAACCGAAGGTGCCAGTGCAAACGCGATCCGTTGCACTGCTTTGTCGTCGTCAATTATACGACAAGTACGCGAGGCGTACAAAACAGACGAGGAGACACGTCTGTTGATTGATTACTTACGTAATCAATCAAGTGAGAAACGCGACGAACTCCCAGAGTTCCTCCGCGCTTGCGTGCATCGATATCGACTGCACGATGGTCTGCTGCTTTACAGCACAGACCAAAGAGATGAAAGTCGCATCGTCGTTCCAAACGACGATGATCTCAAACATCAAATTATGTTTGAGTATCATGATGCACCGATTTCGGGGCATCAAGGTCGAGAGAAGACATACGCTTCTCTCGCACGTGACTTTTACTGGCGAAACCAGTACAAGTGGGTACGGAAATAAGTACGCGCTCGCGAGATTTGCCAGCGCGTTAAGCATGCGAAGTCTGCACAGGCTCCGCTGCAATCTCTGCCGGTTCCGACAGAGTGTTGGAAGTCCATTTCAATGGACTTCGTATTCGGTCTTCCACCCGACAATAGTCGGAAGACCGGAATAGTGGTCTTTGTAGACCGTTTCAGTAAGTTGCTACATCTTACTGCAGTATCAGCGAACGTAACCGCCGCTCAAACAGCGCGGATATTCGTTGATACGGTATTCCGTTTGCACGGAATGCCGGAAGACATTGTCTCGGATCGAGATCCGAGATTTACAGGACGTTTCTGGCAAGAAACGTTCTCATTGTTGGGAACCCAGTTGAAAATGTCAACTGCGGACCATCCGGAAACGGATGGGCAGACGGAACGGGTTAACCGCGTTCTCGGAGACATGTTGCGATCATACGCACATGCCTTTGAACAGTGGAGTGACTACCTGTCACTCACTGAATTTGCGATTAACAATTCGGTGCATGCTTCAACTAAGCATACACCATTCTACGTGAATGCCTTAAGGCATCCAAGAACCCCAGATTTACTTGGCGGTACGCCAAATCTAAGTGGGGGAGGGTCCCGCTCAAATTTTGAGCGGGTCAATGCGCAAGTTGCGACTGCAACTTGTGAACAAAACGATGGCCCTTCTACTGAAAATACAGTAGAAGCGGAAGCAGCTTCAATTAAAACTGAAGCTGCATACGATGAATATGTGTCTGCAGCAATGGCTGCAGACAACGAGGACAATGCACCTACTGCTGATAAAGCAGTATATAAATTCGTATTACAGCGCCAAGCTGTAATACGCTATATAAAAGATGCACTTGCCTCTGCTTTTGATAAGCAGAAGCAAAATGCACACAAACATTGAAGGAAGAACAAAACCTCCTTTCTGAAAGGTGAATTGGTATTATTAAGTACTACCAATTTGCCTACACATGCAATAAGCAACTTCCCTACACGGAAGTTGATTCCTAAGTACATTGTACCTTTCAAGATCCAAGAGATTCGGGGGAATGCCTATACCTTAGACATTCCCACAGCAATGCGGCTTCACCCAACATTCTATGTTGGGCGGCTCAAGCCGTATCACTCGTCTTCGTCTTACGACGAGACGCAGAACCACGGAAGATACCGTGCTTCTCCAAGTCTCCCAAGAGAGACTTGTAATCGGCTTCCAGCCGTTGGTGAGCAGAGCGGAGAGTAGTTACCTCCGCCTTCGACTGCTCAAGATCAGCCGTGCGCCGATTGAGCTCTCCCTTATAGCGCGAAAGCTCAATGTACAGAAGATCATTCTTCTGCAGGAGGGCAGTGTGCGCTCCGAGGATGTCGCGGACATCCTCGGAGCGAAGAGCGAAGAGACCGATATGTCTTCACACAGTGAGACATATCGCTGCTCAAGGAGGAATAACCCTCCTCGAGCTTGCGGAGCAAAGAACCATGCTCCGCAACAACTACGGCGAGGGAATTCTCAACCTCCGCCGCCCCTGATTGATAATCAGGGGAACAAGCGATATATCCTCGAGCGCTTGATCTCGAAGCGCTCGGTGCCTTCGAAGAAGGGGTAGCGTACCGAGTACTTGGTAAGCTGGCTGGGATATCCCCAAGAGTTCGACTCTTGGGAACCGATTGAGGTTCTGAGGGCCGACGCCCCAGACCTTTTGACTGATTTTAAGAAGAAGTCTCAAACTCATAATGCGAAGTAGCATCAACAGTAGGTGTTGATGCATTCAGGGTATCAATTAAACCCTGAATTTCCGCGGGTACGAAAAAAAACACCGTACCTCCGCAACTCCTCCTCTGACAGACGAGGAGCGCCCTGCGAACACCGCGGGCAAACGAGGTGGGAAGGGACACCACACTTTAACCCTTCTTTGATGCAAGCATAATGGATGTATTCCATTTTGCCTGTTCGTGAGTGCTTTATTAAAAAGCGCTCGCGCATTACGTGAACTTTGTTCACGTAATCATCTGGGCTTTTTTTGTAGTTGTCAACAAAAGCATTCCAACTCTGAGTCAGGGCGTCTTTATCGTCCCTGTTATTCCTTGACCCTTTCCGGCTCGAATAATATCGAACCTGGAAAAAGAGGTCAATAAATTACAGACGTCTATCGTCTGTACTTCGATCGAATCGACGTGACTGGATGTCTTCGCATTCATCCAGCACGTTGATATCGAACAACGCATACTGGCAGTCCCGTTTACGGTGACCGCCACTGTTGGGGAAATAGCCCATCCAGGGGTCCAAAATCCCACTCTGTACGGAACATGTGGTTCCGTACGATGATACGCTTTAGAAGCGGCAGGCGCCGATTCTGTTCGAGCTATTTTAGCAGGCGGAGCACCGCCTGCTTCAACACCACGCGCCGTGGTTAAATCAACCCGACGTGGAGAAGTTCTTGGTCCCTGTGGGGCTCTGAGTTCCCGCAACCACCTGTGATGATCATTGTCGCTGTCATAGCAGACAGCGACACCAGAGTCGTCATCGCTGTTAGGCGATGAGCACCTAGCGAGTTTCGACTCGCTAGATCCTTTAGTGGGGACTGCTGTATCCCCATCACTTTGTTCGGAGTCAGAACTACCGAACATGGCCCTCTTGGAAACACGCCATTCGGAAGTTGCCATCGTGCGAGATGTTGCATTAGCAACATCTCCCTGTTTCTTGCCAGATGCCGCCTTAGCAGCATCTGTGGTCAAAGACGGTACGTCTTCCGACCTTTGTGTAGTTGACGCTGCTAATGCAGCGTCACCGTTGTCACTCAACACCTCAGCACTAGGTGCTGAGGCGGAGGAAGAAGCTCCTTCATTGTTTTCAGCCGCGCTCTTTAGAGCGCCGCCGCGTGCCTTGACCATCGAGTCGATGGTCAATCAGTTGGTGAATAAGAAAATTCTGACCAACAAGTTCCACCCATGATTGGCCAAAATAAGAATTATTATTGGCCAACCACCTTAAGTGGGGGGTGATGAAATGGGGTGCCATTACATAATTGATATTCAAGTTAGAATATCACAGTTTAATTTTAGACGCGTTGTCTGAAATTTAAATAAGAGATTATAAGTTATTATAATCTAAGAAGGAAAAGTCGATTCGGTATAAATACCGAATCTTGCAGGTTAACTAATAGTACAGTTAGTTGAATACTTGATATTATTATATTAATTAGGTAGTTACTATACTATTAGCCTCTAAACCACCCATTAAATAAACACTCTTAATTTTGCGTTCTTAGACCTAAGTAAATATTTATATTTACTTCTATTATAGGATTAGTTGTTATCAACTAATCCTGCCCTAATTGTATTGCGCGCTTCCTCGCAATTACAGTGTAAGCCTGTAACAGAATCAGTCCTGTTACACCTTGTATCCCTTGGTCTCCTCGCTTTTACCTATAATAATGCCAATATGCGCACGATGCGCCAACGTATTTGCCCCGGGGTTCCTATATACCGTGCAAGGCGACCCGAACGTCACGATTTCTCCTAGATTAGGTTTCACACCCGTCAAAACTTTCAATGGCGACATTCTCTTCTCATTTGCGCTTGTTGGCGTTCGGTTCAATACATACAATGCATACTCCCCAGCATCTCCCCAGAAAGACAGGCTAAGACAACTTGTGAACAGCATGCATCGGGCCATGTTCATCACAATCCGATGCATGCGCTCTGCCTTGCCGTTACTAGATTGAATTTTTGCTTCCGATATTTGCCTTGATATTCCAGTGCTCTTGCAGAAATAGTCTAGCGTCTTAAATTCTGCGTCTCCATCCGTCCGCAATACGTGAATTTGCAATTAAATAAATCTCCTTTCGAAAAAAGCGAGAAAATGTTCAAACTTCTTAGCGGCTATATCCTTGGTCTTAAACAGAAAGCTCCGCACGTAATTGCTTCTACAATCAATGAAATTCACCAAGTAACGGTTTCTTAGTCTATCCCTTGGTGTAACAGGACTGATACTGTTACAGGCTTACACTGTAATTGCGAGGAAGCGCGCAATACAATTAGGGCAGGATTAGTTGATAACAACTAATCCTATACTA
>CM047585.1:8213707-8224726 GCA_026184515.1 Peronosclerospora sorghi | reverse complement strand
GTGGCTTGTTATGCCACAAGGGCTTTCAAATGTACCAGCGACTTTCAATCGCTTGATGACTCAACTCTTCCGCCCTCATAGGAAGTACGCTCAGACGTACTTCGACGATATATTCGTCCATAGTCGTGCGGAAGGCGACTCGTCTGATGTTCAGACGCATCTGATACACCTTCGAGCAGTGCTCGAATGTATGCGAGAGCATAAGTTATATGCAAACGCATCCAAGTGTATCTTTGGTGCTGAGGAAATTCCTTTCCTTGGATGCTTCATCGGTAAGGATGGAGTGCGGGCGGATCCCGCGAAGGTGAAAGCCATTGTGGAGTGACCTTCGCCTGTAAATCTTAGAGATTTACGGAAGTGGCTTGGATTAGCCAACTATCTCCACAAGTACAGCGAGAACTACGCTGAAATGGCGAAGCCATTGACCGACCTTCTTAAGAAGGACGTGGATTGGTGTTGGGGAACCAAACA
This sequence comes from Peronosclerospora sorghi, assembly GCA_026184515.1. Taxonomy (NCBI): domain Eukaryota; phylum Oomycota; class Peronosporomycetes; order Peronosporales; family Peronosporaceae; genus Peronosclerospora; species Peronosclerospora sorghi. Next base: position 8,224,255 of record CM047585.1, on the reverse strand, counting down.
CCAAACCGCCTTCAAATTGGTTAAGGGAAACCTGTTAAAAGCTCCTGTTCTTGCTCTCCCAGATTCTGGGAAACCATTTAGCGTCGTCTGCGACGCCTCCGATTTCGCAATCGGATGTGCTTTGTTACAAGCAGACGATGCGGGACGGGAACGCGTGATTGCGTTTGAGTCGAGACAGCTTAAAGCTGCGGAACGGAATTATCCCGTCATGACAAGGATCTACTTGCAATGAAGTATTCCCTTGTCAAATTTAGGGTTAACCTACTCGGCTCAAAGCCATCCGTGGTTTATACTGACCACGCGTCCTTACGGACAGCGACGAATTCGCCTCATCTCTCCCAACGGATGGCCCGTTGGTTCTCCTTCTTTGCGGAGTACAATTGTGAGGTAAAGTACAAACCTGCGAAACATAATGTACTTTCAGACGCGTTGTCGCGTCGTCCCGATTACTAGCTTGCTCACGCGACATTCGTCACCTCGTCTGTGGTGGATCTCATACGCCAGGCGTATGAGAAAGACCCACAATGTACGGCGGCTTATCAGCGCGTTGGGTGGAAAGGACTTGGCTCGTCTGAGCCTACACTGTCAAGTCTATCTAAAGCTCGGTTACACCGTTACAGGTACTGTGACGGTTTGCTATATTATAGCATGGACGAGGAGGACACTCCGCGGGTGGTTGTTCCTCATGATGAGGAGCTGAAGTATAGAGTCTTCTTTGAGGCACATGACGCCCCTACCGGGGGTCATTTAGGTCGGGATAAGACCTACAGCGCTTTAAGCGCTTTGTATTGGTGACCCAAAATGTACAAGTGGTTCGGTGTGTATATTCGCACTTGTGAGTCGTGCTAGAGGGTAAAACCCTCTGCAAGTTCAGCTGCGCCTTTGGCGAGCTTATATCGGTTCCAACGGAGTGTTGGAAATCCATTAGCATGGATTTTATCTGCGGTTTTCCGAAGGATAAGGCCGGAAACCGGCATATTGGTCTTTGTAGACCGATTGAGCAATATGGATCACCTGGTGGCTGTGCCAGAGTCCATAGATGGACAAGGAACGGCGAAAGTGTCCCTAGACCGTGTCTTTCAACAGAATGGTCTACCCGATTCCGTTGTGTCGGATCGGGATCCCCGTTTTACGGGACAATTCTGGGGAGCGCTGTTTAAGGTGCTAGGCACCAAGCTCCTCATGTCCACTGCGGATCACCCGCAGACGGACGGTCAGACGGAACGCGTTAATCGCGTTGTGGAGGATATTCTACGGAGTTTATTTCCGGATTCTCCAAAGAGTTGGAGTGAGATGCTTCCGATGGTTGAATTTGCTATCAACAATTCGGTACATGCATCTACGGGGTTTAACCCGTTTTACGTGAACGGATTGGTGAATCCGAGGGTTCCGTTGACGCCACGTGTGTGTGGCCCAGGGCTTTAGGGGGGAGGATTCCCCGATGTCAACCCTGTATCAGTGCGAAAGCACATCGATAAGTTTTTATCGACGCGCCTCAGTGTCTTACGACACGTCTGCGATGCCATGGCGGAAAGCCAAGACAAGCAGAAGGAGCAAGCTGACCGCAAGGGGCGGCGTAACGAAAAGGTGTACACAGTAGGAGAAAGTGTTTTATTAAACGCTAAAAATCTTCCTACACATGCAGTTTCAAATGTGTTGCGCAATAAACTGCGCCCCAGGTTTGTGGGGCCCTTTAAGGTATTAGCCCAAAAGGGCTTGTCGTACACCTTAGACATCCCAAAGGCGATGCGTACGCATCCAACCTTCTATGTGGGTATGCTTAAGCCATACCAGAAACCCGGAGGCGGGTCCCCTCTCGGAGGAGGGTGAGAAACCGGATAGCCGAAAGGCGCAACAGGTCGGAACATCTCCGACAGGGTTGAAATACGACCCCGAAGCTCCGCAACGAGAGACTCTAGAGATGCAAGCCGCCTCTTGATGCGTTCATTCGCACTCCCCTCGTTGCGGAGTCCCTCCTGAGCATCTTGGATGCGACGGATGTGCCGATCACAGCGCTCGTGGAAGTCACGCCGCAATAGCGCGACCCCCTCCTCCAGTGCTCGATACGGAGGGTACTCCACATTATCATGTGGAACGCCTGATGGCACGACGCCATCACCGGGGTGAGACCCAGTACCTGGTGAAGTGGAAAGGGTATCCACATTCTCGGAACTCGTGGGAGTACGAGACTCCCCTGCGGCAGGATTGCCGTGACGTCGTTGACGCTTTCGAGCGGGAGAATCCCACTGAGAGTCAACGACCAAAGGGGCTGAAGAAGCCCCTTCACTCCCAGTATCTGGGAGTTCGCCGGAGGCAGATGCTGTGCTTGCATTGCTCTCCGGCACCACATCGAGTGCAGAGCGCGTATAATAGGAGGCAGGTAATTGCCCTTGCGTTTTGGCCTGAGCATAGGCCAAGCGTAGCGCTTTCTCTACCCGAACGTCGTGTTCGGAAAAGCTGTTGTACAGCGCATCGAAACTGGGGAGGCGTTTCTCCCTTTCCGCCCAGACGCGGAACGCCTGTTCTGCGTCTTCGCCGCTTTTGTCCCTCATGAGAACAATGGGAATCTCGCGGATAATATTCACGAGGACACCGCGTGCCTGCTTCCCGAGGCGCGTCCGGTAGGACTTAACGGAATAATGTTTGGGCGTTAGTAGTCGGGCCCGGAGTTGGTTCCGATGCGCAATTTCACGCGGCAGTATAGCCGCTGGACCAGGGGTATAGGAGGCTAAACCTCTCTTGACCGCGTTCTTAGCCCTCTTTTGAGGGTCGCGAGGTCCCTTCCGTGCCCGTCCGGCACGTCGGGCCTCTTGAACCAAGGACGGTTCATTGGTGGTGGTTGCCTGTGGCAACCTGGAGGTATCACCCCTAGCGGGTAACGGTGGCGCACGAGTTAGTGCGTTTTCCCCACGTGTGGGGAATGGGTTGGATGACTGATAGCGCCGTTCGGCGCTATCACATGGCCAGCCGTTGGGGAGAGCTCCCCAAGGGCGTCCACTTCCGAGTTGTCGGAATAGTTTGCGTCCATAGCACCGCTGAAGGTGTACAATGGACAGCCAGAGGTACTGGCGTTGGAGTTCTCCAACAAGATTTTGATTATTGCGTAAGCAATAGTCTTGATGGAGGAGGATGTAACGGGGTTACATTCGAGTTACATATAATGTTGTTGTACATGAGTACACCACGGTTGAGGTCAGTATTGACCGGTTTGAAAGGTTCTGAACCTTTCGGTTATTGTAACCAATCAGGGCAGGGGACCTTGGTGTGGTGGTGTGTCAGCCATCCACGTGTCAGTACACAGGTGTGTACACTACATTTTAGCTAGGTACGAATTAGGAATATTCTACTTAGTATTACATATAGTTTTTATTAGTTTAAATTAATTTAGGCTAATTACATACTAAATATATTCAGTTTACATTTCACTCTATTTTGCGGACGTGCGAGCTCTACCGGTCGCGCGCGCAGTGAGTGTCGTAGGTAAGAGGGAGCCCTCCCTTTACTTACATCCCGTAAAGGGAATACAGCCGTTAAGGCTAAGTCGTAAACCAACCCGGGAATATTGGCCCCGAGTATGAGAGCTCTCCTACTAAGCCCTTTACAAGGGCGTATCGGCTAAGTAGCGGTAGCTACCGCTTTAAGGAAGAGTCTTCTTCTGTGCGTTTGCCGCACCGTGTGTATATGCACAGGATACACCAGAGGTCACAAGAAAGTATATGGCGATGATTATTTCTTCACCTTTTCTACTGAAATGCAATTAAACAAAGTCAAGGTTATTGGTGAAGTTTTCAAGTGATGTATATAGTCTGGCATGAGACTATATACAAACTTCAAGTGAAGCGCGACCGCAGTGGTCACTTATGCATCTATGCATTGGAATTTTAACTGTATATTTGCTATTATTAGGAATTTTAGGTTATATTCTTAAGTACGCTCTTATAATTAGTATATTTTTTTTACTCAAACTCAGAGAGCACTTACTTGCTTCCCGTTGCGTACCTACGCTGATCATGTAGGGCGCGCTTTTTCGAAGAAATTCACTCCAAGACTATCAGGCACTAACGGCCGGTATAATCACTACGGAATATTGTTTCTCCCCCAACTCTTGTCAATTTCCTACATGTTATAAGCCAAAGGGACAAGGGGGGGCGTAAGTTTTAAATCTATTTTTTGTGAGAGTTCACGTTCTGTTGTGTCGTTTACGTGGAACGGTCTCCTGTAATTTGTGGAGAGAAGTTGATTGTTTCTTTTGGCTTACGTTACTATCGCTAGGGTATTTTTTGACGAGAGTTATCATGGACGGAAAGGAAACCTTTGACCAGGAGGGCGCACTGAAGGCGCACCTTCAAGTGGGAAAAATGAACACAAGATTTGACCAAATAGAAGAAGAACGATCGAAAGGTTCGGGATGGAGTGTGGCTCCGGTTACGGCAAGGTATTTTCCGGTTAGAGGTCATGATATCCTGTTTCAAGAAAGTATCAAGAATTTCGCGCCATTTTGACAGCAGATTACGTTGAATGATCTGTCTGTTGATGAAGGAATCGAGAGGGGCGGAGAATCTCGCATAAGAGTACCGCAAGAAGCGCCTGCATGCACGCAGTCATTGCGGAAGAAGAACAAGAGGCTAGAAATTTCGCAAATTTGGTCCTACAGCGGCGCCCGTACAACATACCAAAGCTTGTGGTTCAGAAGTTCTCAGGTGTGGAGATTTACCCTGGACTTGGTCCCGTTTTCGTAATTGGGCGTACTCATTCATGGAAGCGCTCGAGATAGCATGTATTTCGTCTGGCTTTTCCTGGACTGAGAGGCATAAAGTTAACAAATTAGGTGAATACCTTGATGGAGCGGCTTCCCGGTATTTTCGTTCAAATATAGGGAACTGGTGGCAAGTTTCGCAGGCATTACATTACTTATTGGACCAGATGTGTTTGCATCAGCAAGATGCGCAGTCAGTTATTGCGGCTGAAAAGGACGCAAAAGGTCATGGGACGAGAATTTGTTATATTTGACGGCATTAGCACGCGAAAGTGGATCTAGCGAGAAGCTAATAGCTGAGAATCTCGTGACGTACGCAATTCCGGCGTTAAAGTACGCCATGATGACGCGGTTTGACCCGATGAGGACAGGTTTTATTTTACATGCTCAAGAATTAGTGGCATGGGATGAAGAGGTGGGGAAGACCACTTGATGAGCAATAGGACACCAAGTCCAGGTGTGAACGCTGTGTATGATCATAAAAGGACGGCCATATTTCATAACTGTGGTGGAAGGGGTCATATCCAAAGGAAATGCCCGAAGAGATTTGACAAGCGTAAAAAACAAGTTTGTCGGATGATGCAAGGTGGATCGGAGAAAAAATACGGTCTAGCTACGGTAGAAGAAGTAAATAATGGTCTGAAGCCTTAAGTTTGAATCAAAGTGATGACAATGACGTTTGGATTCTCGATAGTGGTTCCGTCCGTCACCTTGTTGGCGATGAAGATCATTTGGAAGATGTGGTTTCCTGCGCAGGCGATGAAGATCATTTAGAAGATGTGGTTTCCTGCGCAGGAGATATGAAGCTCACGTTACCCGATGGAATTTTTTGCAGGTCACCAACGGCGCAAAAGTTTGTTTAAGAAGCATCGATGATCCTGACACGATTTTAGTTCTCCAAGAGGTATATTTTTCCCCGAAGTTAACAAGGAATTTGATTTCACTTGGAAACTTAATGCAGCAAGGTTGCAATTTTGTGCATCAAAGTAACAGGATGGAGATTAGACTGAGCGGGGATATACTGTTTAATGTTAAGATGAGTGGATCAACCCTAATCGCAAATTTACCTCCAAATACCGATAAAGGTCTACTAACAAGATTCTCTGAAGTCATAATGAATACGACTATGGAGACAGGCGAAGATGACACTCAAGAAGGTAGCCTGTACCATTTTCACCTGCCCCTGGGACATCTCGACTACGACACGATCGAACGGTTGGCAAAAGACCCGCGGTCCGGTATTAAGCTTTCAAGCACAGCACGTCCGAACTGTTTAACATGTTCAAAAGGGAAAGGGGTACGAAAGGCCCAACCTAAGAAGGATTCTGGTGATAATTCGCCCATCGATCAGTTCGGGGGCGTTATATGCATCGCCAAGTGACCGAAGCAGGATGATCCTCGTCAAATGGCATGGCAGAGAGATTAAACAGGACTATATTCAATATGGTTCTTGTATGGTTTTCGCTTCCGGAGTATCATTAACGTATCGGTCGGAAGCGGCTGAGTATACCGCCAACATACTCAACTATGCTCCTAACCGATCAAACCCAGGAAGAAGATCACCTTACGAGATGTTGACGAAAGTTAAGCCAAAGTGAATGGCATGGTGGTATTCGGGTCACCCGGCTTAGTTTGGAGGTACCCTGGAAAGAAGGCAATGAATAAGAGGGATGAAAGGGGCTTGATGATTGGAAAGAGTGATGAAAAGAAGGGGTTTAAAGTTTTTCTATTGAAGGATCGAGTAGTAACTACGACGCGTCAAATAAGTCAGATCGAGACGCTGGAGAACAAGGCAAACGAACAGGTTACGAAAGCATTGGCTGGAGAAAATTTCTCAGATGTGTCTGTGGAAGAAGATGTAGAAAATCATGTGTAATTGCAAGACGGAAGTGTAATTGGACGTTCCGAGGATACAAGCGATTAAATCAAGCACACATCAGCGCAGGTCACTGAAAAAGCGAAGAGGAAGGAACGCGAGACGCCAAGATTCAGTGAGTATAAGAAGACCATGAAGGGGAAGAAGACCCGACAGACGTTAGGCGTGGAAGGAGAGTTACATACCAATGAAGACGTAAATGCAGTGGCTAAGACGGATAAAGAACATGCGTTGGCGGTATACGCAGTGCTGAGCCCCAGTGATGTCAGACTGGAGGCAAAGTATACGAAGGACCCGCAGAGTTTTAAGGAAGCTCACAAGCGCGATGACGCACATATGTGGAAAACGGTAGAAGAGGGCGAAATGAAGGCTTTGAAGAACTCGACACATGGGAAGTATTCAATTGCGAGGGTAACTGAGCGATAACTACGAAATGGGTATACAAGACAAAGTTGAAGGAAGATGGTACGCTTGAACGCTACAAGGCGCGACTAGTGGCACGTGGAGATGAGCAGGTGTATGGAAGAGATTACGTTTTTACGTTCTCGACTGTCATGGATCTATGTAACGTCAAGGTGGTTATTTCTATGGGACAAGTGTGGAATGTACCAGCGAGGCACGGCGTCGTATCAACCGCGTATCCAAAGGAAGATATGGACAATAATTTTGAAATTTAGTTGAAGAGACCACAAGTCATGGTGATAACAAAGGAACCATTGAAGGATTTTGGAGTAAATTTGCCCAAACATTTGGATCTACATTTGAAGAAAAAATTATACGGTTTGAAACAAGCTGGACGCATGAGGTATGAACTATTACGAAGGACGCTTCTAGACCGGGACTTCAAGTAGTGCATGACGGATACATGCATTTTTCAAGGAAGAATCACGATTTAATCGTTATAGTTGGATTATACGTGGATGATTTACTCGTAACAGGTACAACGGAGAAATTGGTCGATGATTTCTTTATTATTAAGATGAAGGTACTGGAATTAAAGTACCTTAGACCAGTGGAAAAAAATTCTCGGTAATAGAATATGTGGAGACCAAGAGTGTGGATATACCATGGATTAAGAGGGTACTATTAACGAATTACTGGAGAAATACAGCATGGAGAGAGCTAACTCAGTGCAGCTACCGATTAATGGCGTGTGCGACGACGGTGAAGATGACATTTTTTGCCGAAAAATGTAACGACAGGAGCACCAACCCAGAAAAATTTCAATCTATGGTGGGAAGTTTGTAATGGATTTCAAGATGTACCCGACCAGACATTTCTTTTCTGTTCAACGCGTGACAAGGCGTATGCATGCTCCGAAACAGAGTGATTTCAAGTTAGCGAAGAAAATTATCAGTCATTTGAAAGGTTCCAAGGTGCTCAAGCTACACCTGGATTGTGTGACTAAGGGAAATGGAAGGTTACAACTGATTGAATACACTGATGCTGATTTTGCTGGAGACAAGGAAGGCTGGATAAGTGTTAGTGGATGCGTTGTGTTTCTAAATCGCATGGTTGTTGGATGGGCGTGCAAAAAGCAAGGTACTGTTGCGTTGTCGACTGCCGAGGCGGAATTCGTCGCCGCCGCAGTCGGTAGTAAGGAAGTTCTCGGTCTGAAGGAGTTATTAGAAGAGATTGGACTAATTATGGAGATACCGATCATCTTACGACGTGTTAGATCAGGAAGAAACAACAACTGACATGCGTTGAAGACGCAAAAATTCTCTAAGATGAACCCGGCTAAGACACTGGTGCTTGTGCTGAAGAACGTGGAGAGTTTCTGTAAGCCGCTGCTGGTACGGCCAAAGCCGAATAGCCGTACATTAAAAAGTTTTCAATCTATCGTTGGCAGTTTGTTATAGATCTCACGGTGCACGCGCCCGGACATTTCGTTTGCCGTGCACCGTACAACCAGAAGAACGCCTGCGCCGACGATTGGCGATTACAAGGTGGATAAGAGGATCCTAAAATATCTCAAGGGCACTAGTGGTTTACGTCTACGATTGGTGCATGACGATGAATTGCCATTGCCATTACGGATCACGTGTTTTAGCGACGATTCAAGAATCGCGATCGAAGCTGGGACTGATGGAGATACAGCCTCCGGTGTTTCAGGAGGAGTGTTGGAAACGCATGTATCCATTTCGTGTTTGCGTCTCTTAAGGATGGTGAAGCCCCATTGGCTGAAATAGGTGGGTACATTTTTGGTTACCACTTAGCATATATTTTGGTCGGCCAGACTAGGGGCACACCCCACCTTTGCTAGGGGCACACCCCACTTTTGCTAGGGGCACAACCCTTACAAAAATAGTCAGACTCCCACTTTTTGACCAATTGCATCATTCCATACTAAAGAAAAAGCCTTGTTAGTAGGAAGCGCTCCCCCCCTCCGCTGAGACTGGATCTCTGCGGCACAGCGTCCTTCTCGTCCCTTTTGTTGCTACAGGTGAAAGATTTCCCACACTTTATCCTGCAATAACTCGCCAAGAAGATCTGCGTCCTAAACTTTGAAACGTATCCATCGACGTATGAGCATGGAGGCCAAGCAGGACGCGCTGGTGGATGTTATCCGTGCCATTATTGGACCTAGGGATATGTCACGTGAACATATCTTGGCGATACTTAAACAAGCGGGAGATGATCCAAATAAAGCCGTGGATTTGTTTTTTCAGACCAAGGCTGCAAATGGCATCGCACCAAATGTTAACGACGTGGAGCCTGACGACGCCTTACCACGCCTTCTACAAAGATGAGGAAGTTGAACTCGTGCAGATTCCTGGGTTAATTGGAGAGTACGGTGTGACTGCCGGTCATGCACCCGTTCTTGCTCAGCTTAAGCCTGGTGTCAGCAAAGTGCATGTCGAACGTGAAAAGGATGTGCATAGCTTTTTCACGGCCGGTGGATTCGCTCTCACGCACGCTAATTCGGTTACGGACATTGCTTGTGTCGAGCTCGTCAAGGTTGAAGAAATTAACCCAGAGGCGGCTCAAGCTGGTCTCACCAAGTACCAAGCACAACTAGCTTCGGCCCCTGAGGGATCAGAGGAGAAACTGAACGCCCAAATCGGAGTTGAAACCCACGCAGCGATGGTTGCTGCTGTTTCTAGCAACTAAACTGGCGACGAAGTTGTAGCCTTTCTGCTCCTTAAAGCAACAAATAACTACCCGTCCAGTTCCTTTTGGCGCGTATACTAGAGAACTTTTTCTATTACTTGCATCCTGAATCTTATTGATGATTTTATGTGGAAAACTCGAGTGGCTAAAAGTATTGACAAGCAGGGAGGTACCCGCAACGACATGACTCGAATGAAAACTGTTACGTCGAAGTGTCACCGACAACTTGCGCTTTTCAAAGTGAAGTATTCGAAATGCGTTAAACACTTCCGTCCGAATTGTGACTGATTGCTCATAACTGCCAGTTGCAATGAGTTCATCAATGTGTCACTCAGAAGTCAGGAGATCACTGCAGCGAGAGCCCAAAGCCACTGGCACGGATGAAGATGCCATGATTTGTTGCACAGCTAAAATATTTCTCGCCGTCAATGGTGCCGCTGTTCTTGCCTTTTTATACAAAGTAACCCTAACCCTGGGGGTGCCTTATTATTAGCCGGTATTTTATTATAGTGGGGTGTGCCCCTAGCAAAAGTGGGGTGTACCCCTAGTCGGGGCCTTCCCTAAAAGGCTAGTATGGAATGACCTAAAGACAAAATAAAGTTCTAGATAGGGTCGCCCTACCCGCTCCCCGCCCGCGTCTTTGTGTGGGAGCGAATCCGTAGGAGCTAATTCTATTGGTCGGAAGTAACCGGATAGGGACGACCCAAAAAATAGTGGGTTTCAAAGTTATATACAGGATGATTTTGCAGAAAACTCAATTGTCCAACTGGAAGCGTTCTGCAAGTGGCTAAATTTGAAGCCC
>CM047585.1:8186536-8213607 GCA_026184515.1 Peronosclerospora sorghi | reverse complement strand
GCACACCCCACTTTTGCTAGGGGCACACCCCACTATAATAAAATACCGGCTAATAATAAGGCCCATTTTGGTATGTTATATTCTCAGGTTACTTTACATAATACACTTTTCATTTTTATCTCTTTTACGAACATAGATGAAACCTTCACAGCGTGGCAAGCGTCGCACAGTTGTTAACCCTCCTACCTGTTCAAAAGTGTTCAGACCAGGTAGTTGAAGATCTAATAAGTGGAAAAAAATAAGTTCTACTTTATTGCTTGACAGTTTAATCTAGATATTAGTCCGGTACCAATCACAGGGGCATGATCTTCAATTACTAGTGCTCTTGCCGTCAACGGTGATCGATAGTAAGAGCATCAGTGCAAGAGAAATTTCATGTTAGTACTTATGAGGTCGTCCCGGAACCAAGTTGTGCACCGCATTTAACTGAAAAGTAACCCAAACTTTGTTAAGTCGTCGTTATGTATACATACCGTCGTCACTGAATAGCCAGTCCCATAGCTTCCTCGGGTACTGACAACGTTTATGCCCCGGCTAAAAGGAACATAATTTAGACCAACGCACAGCGCACGCTCATGTGTACTAATCAAAAGGCACCTGCGCAGAGCGACAAGTCAGAAGAAATGCGAATGGTGTCCACTGCACAACATGAGAACGATGCTCGGCCATCGATGCTCAACTCCCGCTTATCGGTCGTCAACTACTTCAAACCTAATAGTGACGGCCTGGGTGCGACCAAGGGCTTGCAACGATCAATGATGGCGTCGATGATGAGACCGTCTCTCATGATGCAGCAGTCGATGGTCACAGACGTGAGCAATAACTTTTCCCATGCGAAAATTCATGACGCCAATGTGCGGATTTTTACTAGTGACGTCTTGATGGAGGGAACTCTCACGAAAAAGGGAGAATCGGGGCTGCAGACGTGGAAAAACGTAAGTGTACAGACGCGTGTGAATTTATGGTGATAATCCTTGATACTGACGTACATGAGGGTAGCGTGTTTTCGTGCTACGTGGCCAGGAGTTGTCGTACTACACGAGTGACAATAAACAACGATACGGCGCGTTAAAAGGCACGTGGAATGTCGCTGGGGCGATAGTGGAACGCCAAAACAATTTGTCCTTCTGTTTGACGTTGGCCAATGGAAGCAGTCGCAGTCTCGGGGCAACTAATGTGCAGACGCTCATGGACTGGATGACGGCCATTGCTGTCGCTGCTGAGGCTCACGCTGTAGAACCCACGACGGACTTGTCACTGGTAGACCAGAGCCGCACAACGCACATTATTTTGGTGCGTCACGGCCACTATGCCAGCTCCCAAACGCCGTCGTTGGACATGAACGGACCGTTGACAGCTTTGGGAGTGAATCAAGCACGCACGACCGGCAGGTTCTTGCACAAGTATTTGTCGGAAAGGATGGTGCTGAAGCGATTTCCCAAGTTTCCATTGTACCACAGTGGTGTTCGTCGAGCGGTTGAGACGGCGGAACGGATTGGAGATGCTTTCCCCCCGGGATCGCTGCAATTCTATGAGAATAAATTGTTTCGCGAGGCTTGGCCGGGCAATCCGCTCCCGGACTGCAACCGCCAGCTACTGGCGAGACAAAAGCTGGATAATATGGTGTCAGACTGCGCTCGCCTGAAGATGGCGTATCGCGTCATGTTCCGGCACCTCGTTCCGCAGGACTTGGAGGTTGAAGAGCACGAATTAAGCCAAGAGGATCATGAACACTTTGCCAAGACGTTTGGCGTGCGGTCGACACAGACTCGTGCCTATGACAGATTCCGCATCGTGGTGTGCCACGCAAACATTATTCGTTGGTTTGTGTGCAAAGCCCTAGGCGTTGACCCGAACGGCACGTGGGGTCGCATGCGCTACAACCACTGCGGTATCACCGCAATGGAAATTGACAGCGTTGGCAACGTGCAACTCACGTACATGAATCAGACGGGACACTTAGACACGACGCAGCTTTCTGAGGTCTAGTGTGTGGAGTGGCGTTGGTTACGGATCGGGTTCCCTATAAACTACAAGCCCCATAACCTCCTCCTTGTAAATGCGGCATGATCATATCGAGGAGTCAGGCTTAGCAGTGGAGGGAGTTACGATCGTAGGATCCCTCAGTTCTGGTTTTTACGTCGAACTTTGCGCTACTGTCACGTACATGTATGTATGTCTAAATGAATGAAAGCTTTTTTTCGAACATCTTACTCATGTGTTTCGATAACAGCTTCAGATACTTATCATTTACGTGTGGAAACGCATTTGCCATGCACTCGCGCGCACCACATTGACATTTCCTTCTGTGCTGCCGCAGGTTGGGCGATCGAAACCACGGGAATTACTGTCGACGCAGACTAAAATAGCCTCTATCAGGCTGTGCTGAACTCTGATACCGGAATCAGACTCAAAGTTGAAGTGAAGACCATCACTCTGTGTCGTTCAAGCTCATCATTTGCGCATTCCGCAAAGACTACGAAAACGCGAGGATCAAAAGGATGCAGACCATGAAACAATCATCAGAGAAGGTGGCGGTGTCGCAAGACCCGAGGACACTCGTCCCGTTGTCGCTGAGTCTGTGCGTGACAGCTCGTAGTATTGCTATGTTGTCGACAGGATTGAAGCGATTCGTTGCATGTAGAGTGGCGAAAAAGGAAAAGATTCTACAGATGGAGGTGACCAAGCTTGAGAACATGATTAGCCAGCGCAATGAGAGACTTTGTGGCTTACAAAAAGGCCATGAGTATCTACTTATGACAAATAGCCAATTGCAGTGCGTGGTAGTCTACACTTTCATCGATGTCATGTGCGCTGGTTTTGACAATTTGTTGTGGTGCATTATAGAGAAAGAAAACGTCTACACGGTGAAACAATATTGTCGCTCATGACGTCGCTAGGGGTCCATCAAGAGGCACTTGTTGCAAAGGACGGGCGTATGAGCGACGCGATTGGATTGAATGAGCTGGATGCTACCGCTGAGAAGTGTGGAGTACTAAATGCTATCCTGCTTGGGCTCGCGAAAAAGTATTCTGAATTAGAGAAACAATGTATGGGGCTTGAGGAGCAATTGTCACGAACAGCGTTCGCGTTAAATATCAAGGTGGAACAACTAAACGAAGGTGGGAGGAAGACGAAGAGAATTTCTTTATTACGGTCGCTTACGTTCTCTTTTTAACCTAGCTCAAACCACTCGTTGCCTCATACGCGAAGATATTTGTTCAACTCAATGGAATATCGAGGTACTAAAGCTGTAGCGGTGTTGCCGTGATATTCACCATCTAAATTGTCGCTTATTATTTATAGCGAGATCGCGATGAGCTCGCTGAGATCGAAAGGCGGCTCCATGTGGCTCGCCAAAGCGCGCAACATGAAGCAGCAGCAGTGGAAACCCAAGAAACTGCTTTGCGACTCCAAAAGGTTGCAGCGGAAGATCTTCATACAGTAAGCAGCTCTCACTTCCTGCAAATATGTTAGCTTCTTACTAATGCTGGCGATAGAATTGGCGCAACTTTCAAGACATGGTCTATGAAGAACACCGTCAGCTCAAAAATTCTAATGAAGTAGCCATAAGGTGTGTCCGTGCTTTACGCAGTGGGTATAGTTCTGATTGACGATGCGTGCAGTAAACAGCGAGAGCTCCAGAAACTCCTCGAAAGCAGCGGTGTGAGTAGCAATGAAAGCACATCCAGCTATTAACGGACGTTAACTTTTGTGCTCTTGTCCACCTTCTAGGCGACGTGCTCTGCTGATGTGGAAGATCAACAATTAGTAGAGGAGTTGCAGTTGCAGTTGCAACGAATCAACGTATGTCACGTGATCTTAAATTTGCCCATTGTTTAATCGTGCCTGTGCTTTAGGAGGAGGAGACAGACGCCAAATTTTATAACCGAGAGATGGTCCTGCGAGAGAAACAGGAGAAGCAGTGGCTGGCTTTTGCACAATCAAGCGTTAAGGTGACTATAATGACGCGAGACAACTCGTAACATTCGGCGACTTTTAACTGTATTTGAGCAGGCAAAAGATGATCAGCTAACTTGGCTAAATCGACATCTCGAACACCTCGAGAATGAGCGAAAACAAGTTGAAAACTCTCGCGCTTCTGATGAAGCCGGTATGAGAAAAGAAGAAGCGTTCTGTTTTGTAGCAGAATGTTGACCAGTGTTGTATGTTTCAGCTTACCAGGCGGCTCTTAAAGAGCACAAAGCAGCTCTTATCGCGCTTGATAGACAGATCAAGGATGCTAGCAAACACCTAAAGACGACAAATCGTACAATCTCGGCCCTTGATAAGAAAATAGCTGCTGTCAACAAGAAAATGGCTCCCCAACAGCAAAAGCTTGCGGAATCGAAGGCAAAAATTTCCGCACAACAGGAGAAAGTCGCAAAGCTAGCTGCTACCAAAGACGTCATCGTTGCTGAAGCTTTGACTTTGCAAAATACATTAAAGCAAGCATTGCTCAATGTCCAAAACAGACAGCAAATTCAAGCTACACAGGAGATGAGGTCGGAAGAATTGCGCTCATCCTGCGTGGCTTTGGAATCTGAGATTCAAGATATACAGACGACGCTGGTGACGCTACAAAACGACTTCGCAACAGTCGAAACCGCCGTGAAAAATCGTGTTGACGAAGTCCGTCACAAATTTTTAAGTACGTTTATCGTTGACGATGCGAAACAGTTGATTCAACTTCTGAACAAGGAGGTACGTAAAAGAACTCACAACTCACTACCAAACATCATAACCAATACGAAATACATGGTTGCCTCGTAGATCACAAACTCATCGAAGGATTTGAACAAATTCGATAACGCCATCGCAAGTCAAGCGAAAATGGTACATGTGAGCTGGTTAAGAACTTGGTAGCGACAAAATGAATTTATAATTTGTAACTCGCCAGTTAAAGCAGAGATACGACAACATACTGGCCGGCATGCGGAAAAAGTATGACAAAATTTCGCAACAGATGGTAAGTAAAGTTTTTCTGTTATCGATCAATCGCAGCTGTAAAAATGGACTTGAAATCGCAGGAAAGGCAATACAACGAAAAACTGAAAATGCTTGAAACCCAGGCCACGGAAAAGCGAGAGAAGGGTAATACACAACGTTCAGAGACGAATACTCTGAGGAAGAAATCAAATCGCGTCGAAAAACCAGCTTCGTTGTCTGAGACGAGTCAAGACCCTAAAGCTAAAAATGAGACTGAATACCGAAAGTTTGACTCACCATGCCCGAGGAAAGATGACACATTCGCAAAAGAGGTATGCTTGAAATTGGCTGGAGAATGTGAATGTAGTTGAGCTTAAGATTTCGTTTTTTCTTTTCCCAGGTTCCAGAAACGAGAAAACACTTTTCGAAGCCGACACAACGGGAGACAAAAGGAGCGCAGAAGTTAGCTTCGAAGCCTGCTCGACGTCAACTCGCGCCTGGATTTAACCCCGTGGACACGTCACCTCATACTGATACCGAACTGATTGACCTTCCTACCGCCAATCCTGAAACTGGGGTAGCAGTGAAAAAGGTAGCCAAGCCTGATCATCCAACCACCTCGAAGCAATCCCGACGAAGCAGCGCTAGCGGAGCACGCCAACCTCGATTAAAGCGGCGCACTCTGGCACAGAAAGCGGGAAAATTAGCAAAGAATACTCCAGGCACTGCTTGTTGTGCAAAACAAAACCATGCGCCCGAAGGATCAACCCAAGACTCCATTGAGTCTCCTGTCGGCTGCGACGACGATATTGAGGCATCACAATCTGCTCTAGTAGAGCTGAGAACCGAGACAACAGCGGTATCCACGGCAAGTCCCAAATTATTGCCACAGTCACAAAAGGTATCTTTTTCAGTGATTTATTGCTGCACATTTTTAATAAAAGCGGGGTGATCTAATAACCGACTTATTTGCAGCAGATAAGTGCACAGAACCAAATCCCGGTCAAGCGTCATAGGACGGGAAAAGCACAGCACCGATCCCGTCGCACGAAGGTAAAGAGAGTCAGCCGCCCCTCACTTGTGCGCGCACAAGTCGGCAGTCACACCGTGGACTGGTCTGCTGTCGACTCCTTCTCGTTCGATTGAATTTGGCGGCAGACCCGTGAGCACCATTTTCTCGAAGGTTATCAATACCAACCAGACAATTCTAAACGGAAGTGCTTAACCAATAATTTGCTTTTCACCCAATGAGGGGGGGCTACTTTCATTTGCACACTTCAAGCGATATACTTACACCATGTTAGCATCCATGCGTCGTCCATTGTCCCACGAGCCAAGCAGGGTCACCTCCGTCACCGCCATTGCTTCAGCCCTGTGTCTTGCTAGCCTGTCAACTGCTACGCGTAACGCTGAGGAACCAAAGGTGGCGTTAAGCCCAAAGGAGTTTCGTTCCTTCAAGGTAGCGAAAGTGGAGCAAGTGACCCATGACACCAAGCGTCTGGTGTTTGCACTTCCGTCTAAAGAGCACGAAATGGGCATCAAAACAGCAAGCTGCCTCGTGGCCAAAGCAGACTTGAACGGAGAGACTGTCGTGCGCCCATACACGCCAACAAACACGAATGATGAGAAGGGCGAGCTAGAGCTCGTGGTCAAGGGCTATCCAAACGGAAAGATGAGCAAGCACATCGTCAATCTGAACGTGGGAGATGAGCTGGCCATGAAGGGTCCAATCGTCAAGTTTGAATACAAACCCAACCAGTACGAGCAGATTGGATTTATATGTGGTGGATCGGGCATCACTCCAGCGCTGCAGGTAATCAAAGAGATTTGCCGTAATCCAGACGATTCAACACAGGTGACTCTCATCTTTTGCAATCGAACGAAGAAAGACATCCTCCTGCGGGACGAACTGGACGCCTTACAGTACATGTATCCACAGCTTCAGGTATACTATGTACTGGATAAAGCCGAGGACGGTTGGGTCGGTTTTACTGGGTATTTGACATCAGAGTTACTTGCGAATTTGCTACCCGGCCCGTCAAACGATTCTTTGATTGGCGTATGCGGACCTCCACCCATGATGAACGCTGTGTCGGGTGACAAGGCTCCTGACCGTAGCCAAGGAGAACTTAAGGGCCTACTCAAGGAGCTGGGATACACCAGTACGCAAGTTTTCAAGTTCTAAGCAACCCAACAAATATATCTCTATGTCTTCACTGGCAAATTAGTTGACTGGCACATTAGTTGATATGTTGTCGACGTGTAGACTAGTGCATGGCAATGCAACAGGAGCGTGGTCATGTCCAATTTAGACTACAGTGTCTTGTCACATGTTGCACCCAAAGAACAGCGTGTCGTGTCCAAAGTTTAATAGATTAAGCGACAAAACGTGTTAAAACGGGTCCATATATTAGACCACCAAGTAAGGATCTGCGCTTCGCACGCGAAGAAGACTGTAGTTAAGACCCAGATGACTAAAAGAGCACGGAGGAGTGGAATAAAAAGTAGGTCAGCCCCAACCTGCGCAACACTAATGTAGCCCGGAGGACAACCAAAGTTATTCAAATGAGAATGCTTCGAAATGTCGCCAGACAGCGGGTACACCTGCCCCTCAGTCGCCACATAGGATGAAAGTCAAGTTTTGTGAGGGATATTTGAGTTGTTACATTGGTTACTGTACGCTACAACACCTTGGTAACCATCGTTTCTAGTGATGGAAACTTGCGCTGTCTTCTAGATCTTCGACTAACGACTCCCCGTCGCAGTATGCGCTCATTTTTTCTTTCATGCACAGGTTGCCCTGCCTCCTTTCCCATTTCAAGAAAAGAAAAAATGAGCGCATACTGCGACGGGGAGTCGTTAGTTCTTCAGCAATATTTGACGTTCTGCGGTGTGCGGCGAACATGGTAAGCGAGTTCCAAAACCGCCGATGAATTTCTTGCCGTAATGAATGGGCTAAAGCTTGATGTAGTCGCAATCCGTCAAGATGACGATCAAATCGACCCCTACGTTGTTTGTGAGGGAGTTACCGTTGATGCATCCAACGAGTATAATAGGGACGGTGAAGGACTACAGATACCCCTTCGATTCCTCTACCTCTGCGATGGACGCATTCTAATTGTCCAATCAAGTCCAGGATCTATCGACCTTTTCGAAAGCGCAAGGTTAGACATGTGGAAGTCATATCTCGAAATTTTTTCGAATGAGAAAGACGTGAATAAGGTGATCGTCCAAACCCTCACGACTCACTACACCGACAAAGTGGTAGCAGCAATGATCATTAAGGCGAAGCAAGTCCCTTCCAATAGCAGTGCTTGAGATCAGCCCGAAAATTCAAGTTCGACTTCCTGGATGCAGCTGGACATGTACGCGAGGTTGCAAGTGGTGGCTCGATGACGATGACGCGAGTAGACCTGCGAACTCAAAGAAAGAGGCTGATGCGACATTTTGGTCCGAGGCAATCTACGCGCAACCGAACACTGCCACGGACACTTCGTTCAGTTGCTGAGTGGGTGACGTTGGCTTGTCGTACAATTACAGTTGGACCCAGTATAGTCTACTCTTGAAAATTAGTCGTGCAGGTATTGAAATGCGATACCCGCCTCATGGCCCTCTTTCTTAGGATTCCCTCCTTGCCGTTCCCGAGCCACGGCTTCCAGATCGTTCATTGCCTGATGCATGATAAAATATTTCTCGAAAGATGTCCCAGTGCTCTCATGCACAGCTGTTGAAAGGTCGACGAATAGAATGCGCTCATAGAAGACGTGGAGGAATCGAAGTGCTATCGGCACTCATGAAAACTCCCTCACCAACGACGTAGGGATCGATTTTCATCGTCATCTTTATCGATAAAACTTGCGATCACATCCAACTTGAGCGCATACATGACGGCAAGGATTCCCACAGCGGTTTTGGAACTCGTCATGCTTGCCCAAACAGTTTATGTTGGCTGCACAACGTCAACCTGCAGAAGAACAAAACGAATCTCCGTCGGACTATGCGCTCATTTGCTTTTCTTGAAATGGGAAAGGAGGCAGGGAAGAAAAAAAACGTTTTTTTCAACCTGCACATAAAATGACATCTTGAAGACCACCTTGAGCGCAAGATAAATCACTTTTCCAACACTTCAGTAATTTGTAGCATACAGTACCCCCCCCAATGTAACAACTTCAATATCCGTAACAATTTGACTATCATTGCGGACAGACAGTTTATGAAAATGGGTACTTCTAGGACTCACTTCAAGCACAGAGTAGTACGACCGCTGATGACGGAGGTAGTAGACGCAGCCCGAGGTCGTAAAAAGTCGGAGCAGCGTTCGGCAGACTTCGTGACAGCCTAAATGGCGACTGAGGGGCAGGTCTTGGCTATATTCTTATATTTTGGGCAACTTGACTATCATTGCGGACAGCCAGTTCATGAAAAAGGGTACTTCTACGACTCACTTCAAGCACAGAGTAGTGCGACCGCTGATGACGCAGGTGGTAGACGCAGGTGGTAGACGCAGCCCGAGATCGTAAAAGTCGGAGCAGCCATCGGCAGACTCCGTGACATTCTATATGGCGACTGGAGGGAGGGGCAGGTCTTGGCTATATTCTTATTTTTTGGGCAACTTGGGTTGTCTTCGGGACAACATTACTTCTGACCATTTTTTATAACAATTTTTTAACAAAGTGAAATAATATTTTCCTTATATTTGACACCAACTTCTTCTTGTACACTTTTGCTGCTTGATTACGCATCAGCAGCAGTATCGGTTTCTCCACTATTACTCCAATTTTTTCAGTATTCTCGACATTACAGCATTTCCACTTCCAGTTTTCATGCCACGCACTGTTCCGATTCCTTAATCGATAACGAGATTCCACCTTGATTTTCGCATACCCAGCTTAAATCTCATCCATCGTAATTAATCCACCGGGAGTTAAGTTGCAATCGACCTTGGCTCCTGCGTAATCTGAATAACTGCGATAATTTTCATCGATTCTTTGTCTTGGTTTATCTTGCCCATGCGCAGCTTCAAATCCTTAGTGCCTTTAACATACCTCGCAATTTGTTTTGGCTAACCTCCAATCCATAAGTATCCGTGCATGCGTCAGTCTGGTCGCTTTATGCCCTAGAAAGCTATGCTCGGCCTCGTTTAGCGTGAAATCCAGAGTAAGCTTCCCAAATAGTGATTGAAATCTCTTAAGCGAAACTTTTCCGAACTCTTTTATATTCAAAATTGGGAGCCGCTATCTAGCGCTCACATTTCGCTAATCAGCGTTCACCCCCAAAATTATCAGCCAATAAAAATTTTACTCCGATCCACTCACTCTTTTTTTTGCAAAATTGATCGATGAAACAGGCGGACGGCGCTGGACTTGTTTGCGGGGCGAGTTTCTGGACGAAAATTATGTTAGACTGAAAATAGGTACTCTCTAAGACAAGCCATACCAATTCGCTATACGGAGATGTATTAGGATAAATTGGACTCTCACAATACAAATAAAACCTGCTGTCATAACGCCATTTGGTATAATGTCCGAGCCTCCGCACAAGACTCTTTGCAGAGTAGCCGAGATCTTCAGTTTTTTTTTACTAACCATTTTTCATGCGTAAGTTTTCCGTCTTTCGAACAGGATTAGAACAAATCATATCTCCCTCTATGGGGCACACATACACTCGGCTTAAAGCGGCAAAATGTTAGACTCCCTCCACAGTACACGCGTAACCGAGGATAACACACTTCTCACCAGCAACGGTACATTTGGCTTCAATTTATACGTTTCCACTACTCCCTTCCCTTGTACGACCTGTCTTCTCCACTTCACAGCTACCAGATGGAAGACACTTAGCATTCTTGCTGTCGGTGCGAAACTAATAGCTAATACCACTAGATGCTATACGTATCGCGAGATGGCGGAGGTATTCGAAGCATAATTCGCTTAAAGACTTGACTAGTCCACGATGAGGGCATGTATTCGCCGTTTTCCCACGAATTTGCGTATTTCCTACAAGGAGCGCTTAGCGGTGAGTGCACAAAAACGCGCCTTTTCAAGAATAAAACTTACTCGTAACATCCTTAGCCGCAAAAACTATCGGCGAGTGAGGTCGGATAAATTGTTTCAGGAAAATGTAAACTTGCTCCGACAGCGCCAATCCGTCTCCCACGCTTTTGTGGTGAAGTGTACCACAAATTTGGTCACTTTTGGTCAAGGCAGTTGGTCGAGTTTCCGATTGGTCTAAACAAGGGGGGCTTTTTAGCCTATCAGATTCAAGGAGTATCAAGAACGCCGGTCTTGGGTGAGTCACCTGACATTGGGTATTTTACATAATTTTGTGTGGGTACATTAGGGACCATAGGGAGGTAGTATTATTGGTTAGTTGTGGTTTTTCCAAGTAAGAGTCTTTTGGTTACGAATTTTTCCAGGTAAAGGTTTTTGGTCTAGGAATAAGTGGCAAAAACCTCTTCTGGTCTTGGTCTACACCGCAGCAAGGGGTCGCCGTTCTTGTTTTCACGTACACTAGTCGCCTCCGCCCGCCGCGGAGTGTTTGGGGGCAGAGGGTTGAATTATCCCCTCTCGCCTATTATACCCGGTCTGGACGCGCCGCACGCGCACTTTGTCCACCGGAACTCCCTCGACGGGAGTACGATTTGGCGATCTCGACACTTTAAATCAAGTACGTTTGTAACGTGCTATTCACTGGATTGTTCATTACGTGGAGATATCGTTTGTGGAGTTTCACGGGCATATTGGGCCTTCACGTGGACATATTGGCTGATTGTAACACTGGTTGGAGTTTAGACCGGTTTTGGTCTTCTCTCATATTGGTCAGGGGCTAGACCGGTTGATTGGTCTACCCTCTATTATTTCGTATTGGTCAGGTCTAGATCGTTTGGACGGTCGACCTATTGGAATTTATCTTTTGGAAGTGTTTCTGGTCTGTACGTACCTGGGGTGAAGAGTTCCACCCTAGGTACACCTAGCCAGCACGGTCTCCGATATTCAAGACAGAATCAGATCGATCTGCGATCCCGATCCACCGAGTGTGTAACTAGCCCATTCCATCGGGTACACAAGGTGAGATGAACTTAAGTGAATCGGACCAAGTGTCTTTGGATGATGACCGGTCGTCTGCCAGCAGCGGACGATCGGACCAGATTTCGAGTGGAGGTCCGCGGGGTACCCCTCCCCCCGTAAGTTGGAAGGCTGGGCACGATGGTGGTGGTCAGGTTGTCGATACAAATGTATTCGATTTCGAACTTGACTCCACCACAATGGTGCGCGTGCCCGGATCACTTGGTGGTCGTGGATATCACCGCGAGGTGTCATCAAAGATTGAATTTGAAGATTTGAATTTGGAATCGTTCTGGAGAGGGCGTAAGGAAAGGCTATCACCTTACGTCTTCGTTCTCGATAAAG
This sequence comes from Peronosclerospora sorghi, assembly GCA_026184515.1. Lineage (NCBI taxonomy): Eukaryota > Oomycota > Peronosporomycetes > Peronosporales > Peronosporaceae > Peronosclerospora > Peronosclerospora sorghi. Next base: position 8,201,272 of record CM047585.1, on the reverse strand, counting down.
ATGGCGATGTCTGGTCTGGCCTGGTGGAGGACCAGATCGGGATTAATATTTTTTTCCTCCCCAAAAGGCTCCCACCGGAGCCGATCGGGACTATAGAAAGTCCTGCTATAGTCCCGGAAAGGATCAGGACCTTGGTACTGATCCTATGTATGTGCATAAAAAAGTTGATGGAAAATCAAAAGACGAAAAATACTTGGAGGCTGATCAGAACGATCAGACCAACCTCCCCAAGGTCCCCAAGGTCCCCAAGGTCCCCAAGGTCCCCAAGATTTCCAAGAAAGGGTTGGGAATGCCGGCCGACGAAGACGACATCGAAGAAAAGTCGCAAGTCGGAGATGGAGGCATCACTGAAGAAGACCTAAACAAGATGTATTACATTTTTGAGCTGAAACGATTTGTTCGCTTTGACGTGGTCTTTCGGGTGTTGAACCTCCAGATCCCCGACCATCTTCTCGGTCCCACTACCGAGCCGATCCAGAGTGATTGCCCATTACTGTTCGTGAAGAACTTGGTGGCGATGTCGGCGGAGGTTGGCATTAAAATGCAGAACCCCGCCGATGTCCAAAAACTATTTGAATTTGAGACTTGGAGGCTGAAATCGTCGATGTCGACCTTCCACGACCATTTGGTCCCACTGGTGGGGGCGGTTCGCCGCCCAACTCCCACCGCAGCAGTGAAGGTCGATGAAGCCTCCACAGCGCTTGTCGACATTGGTTCTGATGACGAATCGGTTTATCAGTCTCCCACCGGCCTCAAGCAGCTCATCAGAGTTGGAGACCGGTGTCGAGCGGATGACCATGGGGGCGGACCATGCCCAGCCTGAACAAAAAAGGGACATGCGGCAGCAAAGGGCTTCTTGCCAGTCGGGGCTCCATCAGCCCCCACAGGCCTCAGTTCCGCAAAAGGAGGGTGTCAACACGTTGCCCATGACTCCAGCTAACGTCCAAGCCATGTTTGAGACGATGATGGAACGTATCATGGAATACCGGGTTAGACCACCTCTGCGCCCACATGTCCAAGACCGGTCTACCCAGCAAAGTGCCAATGTTTGCCGAGATGTGGATATGGAATCGGTAACATCTGTGGACAAGCCCACTCGAAGTGATAAGCAAGGCGGCAAAGGGAAGCGCAAGCCGCAACCGGCCAGACCGCGTAGACCAAGCAAGACAACTGACTGTGACATGGAGTCGGTCGGCGGTCTTGACGACCACTGTGGGTCAGACGGTACGGGCGCTGGCAAGCCACGCAAGGCTAACCTAGCCTCCACTACTGCTTACGACTTTAGATCTGCTGCGATTCCGCGCATCCGTATGGCCGGGACGACCGACCTCAAGGACTTCACTGGCAAGGATGCTGATGAAGACCAGGCCCTGTCTTGGTTCGTTCTGGTCAAGTCTGCGTTCCTGCGAGACCAGACCCAGAAAAGTGAAAAGTGTCTGATCTTCCGGGATTTGTTGAAGGACCGGCTGCCAACTGGATCCAACAGTTAGGTCGGGATGTCCGGTCTGACTGGGACCAGCTATGTGCAGAGTTTGAAGGGCAATATTGTAACTCCGGATTTTCGAGTACCTGCAAGTATCACCATATGCAGAAGCGGAGCGGCGAGACACCGATCGAATATTTGCATCGGTTGAACGTGGCTGCACTTCGTGCCGGCATAACAATTAAAGAGAATAACCCGCCGAACGGTGCTGCTCTGGAACATGTGGGTCACTACATTAGTACCCTGGACGATCAAGAACTGGCGGACCAGCTTACTCTGCTACGTCTTAGGGACGCGGATGAAGTTGAACAGACTCTACGGACGCTACAGCAGTCGCGTAGCATGAGGACGAAGAGTGCTGGTGGATCAGGTCGCTACCGATCCAAGACCCAGACCCAGACCGATCCGGTCAAGTGACCCTGGACCAGACCGACCCGAGCGGTCAAGGCGATCGTAGCCGAAGACAGCATGGGATCGGAAGGGGAAAGTGGAAGTCAATCCAGCCAGGAGTCATCGGATGAAGACCAGTATCGTTACGTCTATGTTGCGGGACCTGCCCCGAAGACCAGGTCGAAGTCCGACCAGGTAGACCGGAAGGGAAGGAACGGAAGCAAGTCCGATCCAGACCGACCTCGTCAGAAGTGCTACCACTGTGGGTCGAGCAAACATGATGGTCCAAACTGCTGGAAGAATATGGTGTGCAAGAAGTGCGAGAGACGCGGCCACCCGACGGACCACTGCCTCTTCGTATGCAAGTCATGTGGAGAGATCCATGAGGCCGGCCACTGCAAGATTGAAGAATTTTTTAACATGATACGCAAGTGGTACGTGCCGGACAAGCACGCGAGGATGCTGCCGCCGGACGCAGAAAAGATGTTAAACTAGAACGCTCGCCAGGTTGGAATCTGGATCGAGCCGAGCGTTCTACGGTTCACATCTATGCATATGTCGGCAAGGAGGGTAAGACCGATAATACACGTTCTATTCCAAGTTGCGTCGACCGAGACCATCCGGTCTACAGTCTGAAGACCGATGAGTACTCCCGGACCAAGGTGGTTATGCAGTTGGACTTGCTGCCTGGAGAATCCCGCGGATACTGGAAGTATCACACGCCTGATAAATGGTTCAAGCAGGCGAAAGCGTGTGGCAAGATTAATAACCAGAAAGCGACGATGTTGTTCGACTCTGGAGCTAAAGTCTCGATAATCGACTCCGCCTTTGCTCGTAAGTTCGGATGTCGTATAGACGATACCCAAGACAAGAATGCGTCGGGATCGGTGAAAACTCTTATATGACCGAAAGAAGAACGCGTGTGAAAATTACTTTGTCGGGATCGCTGGTCTACTTTTTCAGCGCTTGGGTTGGCAAGTTGGCTGGACAAGACGCTTTACTAGGCATGGATTTCATGGTCCCAGCTGGTATTCTCCTAGACCTGTCACATGGAGTGCTTACACTCCCGGATGAGGTCCAGGTCCAGTTGGATGGTGGAAGACCTCTGTATGGTTCGTATACTGATCTGGTCCGGTGGGATCAAGACCTCACTATCCCAGTCGGTCGGTCTGCCGATACCCCGGTCGAGAAAGGTTTCCGTTCGAGGAAGTTATGGTTGACCAGGGGCGATCGGTGGGTCTCGACCTTCGTAAAGAGTGCTGGTCGACGTGATTTTGTCCGTGTTACCAATATCGGTGACAAGCCGCTGACACTGGACAATAACACTATTGTTGGTGTGGTTAGCAGAAGGAAAGGTACCAAGGAAGATTGGGTTAGTCTCGATTGGATCGAGGCGGTATGTAACAAGACTGATCCTGTTACAGGCTTACACTGTATTTTGCGAGGAAGCGCGCAATACAATAGAGCAGGATTAGTTGATAACAACTAATCCTATAATGAAAGTAAATATATTAATATTCACTTGTTATCTAGAACGCAAAATTAAGAGTGTTTATATAATGGGTGGTTTAGAGGCTAATAGTATAGTAACTAACTAATTAATATAATAATATCAAGTCTTTAACTAACTGTACTATTAGTTAACCTGCAAGATTCGGTATTTATACCGAATCGAATTTTCCGTCTTAGATTATAATAACTTATAATCTCTTATTTAAATTTCAGACAACGCGTCTAAAATTAAACTGTGATATTCTAACTTGAATATCAATTATGTAATGGCACCCCATTTCATCACCCCCCACTTAAGGTGGTTGGCCAATAATAATTCTTATTTTGGCCAATCATGGGTGGAACTTGTTGGTCAGAATTTTCTCATTCACCAACTGATTGACCATCGACTCGATGGTCAAGACACACGGCGGCGGCGCTCTAAAGAGCGCTGCTGAAAACAATGAAGGTGCTTCTTCCTCCACCTCAGCACTAGGTGCTGAGGTGTTGAGTGACAACAGTGACGCTTCATTAGCAGCGTCAACTACGCAAAGGTCGGAAGACGTACCGTCTTCGACCACAGATGCTGCTAAGGCGGCATCTGACAAGAAACAGGGAGATGTTGCTAATGCAACATCTCGCACGATGGCAACTTCCGAATGGCGTGTTGACAAGAGGGCCATGTTAGGGAGTTCTGACTCCGAACAAAGTGATGGGGATACAGATGTCCCCACTAAAGGATCTAGAGAGTCGAAACTCGCTAGGTGCTGATCGCCTAACAGCGATGACGACTCTGGTGTCTCTGTCAGCTATGACAGCGACAATGATTATCACAGGTGGTTGCGGGAACGCAGAGCCCCACCTGGACCAAGTACTTCTCCACTTCGGGGTGATTTAACCCCGGCGCGTGGTGTTGAATCAGGCGGTGATCCGCCTGCTAAAAGAGCTCGAACAGAAGCGGCGCCTGCCGCTTCTAAAGCGTATCATCGTACGGAACCACATGGTCCGTACAGAGTGGGATTTTGGACCCCTGGCTGGGCTATTGCCCCAACAGTGGCGGTCACCGTAAACGGGACTGCCAGTATGCGTTGTTCGATATCAACGTGCTGGATGAATGCGAAGACATCCAGTCACGTCGATTCGATCGAAGTACAGACGATAGACGTCTGTACTTTATTGACCTCTTTTTCCAGGTTCGATATTATTCGAGCCGGAAAGGGTCAAGGAATAACAGGGACGATAAAGACGCCCTTACTCAGAGTTGGAATGCTTTTGTTGACAACTACAAAAAAAGCCCAGATGATTACGTGAATAAAGTTCACGTAATGCGCGAGCGCTTTTTAAAGCACTCACGAACAGGCAAAATGGAATACATCCATTTTTCTTGCATCAAAGAAGGGTTAAAGTGTGGTGTCCCTTCCCACCTCGTTTGCCCGCGGTGTACGCAGGGCGCTCCTCGTCTGTAAGAGGAGGAGTTGCGGGTGTACGGTGGTTTTTTCCGTACCCGCCGAAATTCAGGGTTTAATTGATACCCTGAATGCATCAACACCTACTGTTGATGCTACTCCGCATTATTAGTTTGAGACTTCTTCTCAAACTCATTCAAAAGGTCTGGGGCGTCGGCCCTCATAACCTCAATCGGCTCCCAAGAGTCGAACTCTTGTGGATATCCCAGCCAGCGTACCAAGTACTCGGTGCGCTGCCCCTTCTTCGAAGGCACCGAACGCTTCGATATCAAGCGCTCGAGGATATATCGCTTGTTCTCCTGATTATCAATCAGGGGAGGCGGAGGTTGAGAATTCCCTCGCCGTTGTTGTTGCGGAGCATGGTTCTTTGCTCCGCAAGCTCGAGGAGGGTTATTCCTCCTTGAGCAGCGATATGTCTCACTGTGTGAAGACATATCGGTCTCTTCGCGAGGATGTCCGCGACATACTCGGAGCGCACAATACCCTCCTGCAGAAGAATGATCTTCTGTACATTGAGCTTTCTCGCTATAAGAGAGAGAGCTCGATCGGCGCACGGCTGATCTTGAGCAGTCGAAGGCGGAGGTAACGACTCTCCGCTCTTCACCAACGGCTGGAGGCCGATTACAAGTCTCTATTGGGAGACTTGGAGAAGCTCGGTATCTTCCGTGGTTCTGCGTCTCGTCATAAGACGAAGACGAGTGATACGGCTTGAGCCGCCCAACATAGAATGTTGGGTGAAGCCGCATTGCTGTGGGAATGTCTAAGGTATAGGCATTCCCCCGAATCTCTTGGACCTTGAAGGGTCCAATGTACTTAGGAAGCAACTTCCGTGTAGGGAAGTTGCTTATTGCATGTGTAGGAAAATTAGTAGTACTTAGTAATACTAATTCACCTTTAAGAAAGGAGTTCTTGTTCTTCCTTCCTTGTTTATCTGCATTTTGCTTCTGCTTATCAAAAGCAGAGGCAAGTGCATCCTTTACATAGCGTATTACAGATTGGCGCTGTAATACGAATTCATCTACTGCTTTACCAGCAGTAGGTGCATTGTCCTCGTTGTCTGCAGCCATTGCTGCAGACACATATTCATCGTATGCAGCTTCAGTTTTAATTGAAGATGCTTCCGCTTCTACTGTACTTTCAGTAGAAAGGCCATCGTTTTGTTCACAAGTTGCAGTCGCAACTTTTGCATTGACTCGCTCAAAATTTGAGCGGGTCCCTCCCCCACTTAGATTTGGCGTACCGCCAAGTAAAGCTGGGGTTCGTGGATGCCTTAAGGCATTCACGTAGAACGGTGTATGCTTAGTTGAAGCATGCACCGAATTGTTAATCGCAAATTCAGTGAGTGACAGGTAGTCACTCCACTGTTCGAAGGCATGTGCGCATGATCGCAACATGTCTCCGAGAACGCGGTTAACCCGTTACGTCTGCCCATCCGTTTCCGGATGGTCCGCAGTTGACATCTTCAACTGGGTTCCCAACAATGAGAACGTTTCTTGCCAGAAACGTCCTGTAAATCTCGGATCTCTATCCGAGACAATGTCTTCCGGCATTCCGTGCAATGGAATACCGTATCAACGAATATCCGCGCTGTTTGATCGGCGGTTACATTCGCTGATACTGCAGTAAGATGTACCATCGTACTGAAACGGTCTACAAAGACCACTATTCCAGTCTTCCGACTATTGTCGGGTGGAAGACCGAATACGAAGTCCATTGAAATGGACTTCCAACACTCTGTCGGAACCGGCAGAGACTGCAGCGGAGCCTGTGCAGACTGCGCAGGCTTAACGTGCTGGCAAATTTCGCAAGCGCGTACGTATTTCCGTACCCACTTGTACTGGTTTCGCCAGTAAAAGTCACGTGCGAGAGAAGCGTATGTCTTCTCTCGACCTTGATGCCCTGAAATCGGTGCATCATGATACTCAAACATAATTTGATGTTTGAAATCGTCGTCGTTTGGAGCGACGATGCGACTTTCATCTTTTTGGTCTGTGCTGTAAAGCAGCAGACCATCGTGCAGTCGATATCGATGCACGCAAGCGCGGAGGAAATCTGGGAGTTCGTCGCGCTTCTCACTTGATTGTTACTTAAGTAATCAATCAACAGACGTGTCTCCTCGTCTGTTTTGTACGCCTCGCGTACTTGTCGTATACTTGACGACGACAAAGCAGTGCAACGGATCGCGTTTGCACTGGCACCTTCGGTTACGGACGGTTTCGTCTCGTAATCGGCCCTTCGTGATAGCGCATCCGCTATCACGTTCAACTTTCCGGGTTTGTAGTCAACCGTAAAGTTGTATTCAGGAAAGAATGACAGCCATCGAGCCATTCTTTGAGAAATGTGTGGTGAATTCACGGCCGTGCGTAGCGACGCATGGTCCGTGTAAACCACAAACGGTCTATCTCCCAATAGATAGATCCGAAACTTAGCCAGTGCGTACTTCATGGCAAGGAGTTCCTTGTCATGCACTGGATAGTTGCGCTCGGCTGGGCGCAACTGACGCGATTGATAGCAGATTACGCGATCACGATCATCGTGATCACGCTGCATCAAAGCACAGCCGATAGCGAAATCGCTCGCGTCGCAAACGACGTGGAACGGACGCTCGTTATCGGCTATAGCCAAGACAGGCGCTTCAGTCAAGCTTTGCTTGACTGCATCAAAAGCATCTTGACATTGGGTATCCCAATGCCATTCGACATCTTTCTTAAGTAATTGAGAAAGAGGTCGTATCAACCCAGCATAGTTGCACGAACACTTGTGCAAATATGTTGCCAACCCAAGGAACTTTCGAAGTTCCTTAACGTTGTTTGGCGTAGGCCATTCAACGATCACCCTGATCTTTTCTGGATCAGGACGCACCCCGTTCTTGCCCACAAAGCATCCAAGAACGGGTATCTCAGGTGCACCAAAGGTGCACTTCTTCAGATTTGCATAGAGCTTATGCTTACGCATAAGCTCTAACACTCGACGTAGATGCTCCCTATGGACATCTACATCGCTTTTATCGTGTTCACCCTTACTATGGATGAACACGTCATCGAAATAACTCGGTGCGAATTCTCGCACCGGGCGTAATAGATGCGTTACGCATCTGTTAAACGTAGCAGGGGCATTTCGAAGCCCCTGCGGCATAACAAGCCACTCCCAAAGCATGCCGCTTGGGGTGCTTACCGCCGTGAGAGGGATATCGTTCTCACGCATTAGGATTTGATAAAATACATCTCTTAGATCGAGAGCACTAAAGATGGTGCTCCCGCACATGCCATCTATGATGACATCCTTCCGCGGTATCGGTGTCTGTGCCGGTACCGTCGCTGCGTTGAGCTTGTTGTAAGCGTGAACGATTCTCCACCCACCTGAGGACTTCTTCACACAAAAGGTGGGGGTTGAGTGCGGTGAGGTAGACTCCCGCACTTGGCCTGATTTACGACGAGCTTCGAAAAACTCGTCGATCGCTTTTACCTGATCACGCGGCAACCGCCATTGCCGCGTAACACAATACTTCGTGCCTGGCACGAGGTCAATCTCATCACGAGTTCCCTTATCCTTAGGGAGCTTGCTAGGTAATTCTTCTGGGAATACATCAGCGTATTCCCGAAGTACCTCATAAAATGGGGAGGTCGCTTTAAGCGACTCCCAGCTCTGCGCTTCGAAGCGCTGAACTCTCGTTTGATCATTGGGAACCTCTTTCCCAATGTTTTCCACTTGTAATGTGGATATTCGTTCACGAATATCCACTACATCATCTGTTGCAACGATGATTCAGATCTGTTCGATCTGAACATCGTGCAATTTTCTCGTAAACTTCTTTCAGCTTAGCGCTGGAAGAGCCATCACCTCCGAACCTTCTTTCGGAGGGTGTTCCATCAACAGAGACTGGGTAGCTAATCCGGTCTCCGTTTGCGTCAAGACGTTGATCGTCTCGACAGAACTTCCCATGCAATCAGACGCACTCGTGTGATTGACTGCTACACGGTGATTACGATTCACCGTGTGCGAATACTCATCATCATGGTGGCCACTGCCTACCATGGAATTTTGGCGATCAGATGTGCTCGTCTGACCGGCCGCCTTTTCTGCGACACGGTGGTCTTTATCACCCGTGCGCATGGCTAACGCAACGTGGTGGGCACTGGCCACCACGGAGTTTTGCTTAAGATTGCACTCGATCGTGAGTTCACTCTCATCAACACGGAATTCATTCGTCGTGTTGGAACCTTCGGTCGCACAGTGGGTGTTTCCCACCGTGGATATAACTTCATTCTCACGGTGGTCTTTATCACCCGTGGAATGTTTCTCTCCAACACGCAACGACTCTTCTATTGCGTGTGGTAGTCCCTCTCACCAGCGGAGGTACCTTCCGCTAATCGTGTCAGAACATACCTGGTGGTGCCATCGCTATCCACCAGACTGTCTGACGCTGCGGTTGTATCCTCTGATACAGCCGGATTACACACAGGGTGATCCGAAAAGGCGAGTGACAAAATTTCGAAAAGTATAGAAGTCATGGCTGAGGAGGAGATCCTGTGCGTCCGCCGCAGTCGATCGATAGGTTAACCCAGTCTATCGAAGGTTTAAACTTGGACATCCATGGGATTCCAAGTATCACATCGAACTTGTCATCTAAATCGAGGACGATGAATTCATCCTCGAATGACAGTTCATTCAACTCGAAGCGTGTTTTAATCACACGCTTTGGAATAGTCACGGTTGCACCTGTTGCTAACCGGACTGACAACATACTTCGTGGGGTCTCTACTTCCACGAAGCTCAACAGCGTTAGACTCTGAGTTCTAACGAAATTGTTTGACGCTCCTGTGTCAAACAAAGCTCGAATGGGGACGTCGCTCCCATGCGGCTTAACCTCCAGGGTGATAAGAGGCTTAACATCACCCTGCACCATTTGACAGGACATAGTCCCGTCTGGGGCTATTACCCTCACATGCCCTATGTCGGCATGTGGGATAACATTCCCAGTAGGACGCCTCGCCCTACTGGCGATTCTCGTTTTTTGCACCAACAGGTTGATGTCCCTGTTGGTGTCGCCGTGCAGCAGACGGTTCCGTCCGCCGACTGCGTGGCACCGGACGCGGTTCCATACACTCATGGGAAAAATGCCCCATTTTCGCGCATCTATTGCAGCGAATATTCTTCTTAAATTTCGGTTGCTTCGTGTTCGAAGCAACCGCAACCGATAGGTCCATCGGCTCTGGACCTTCACCGCCCATGCTCTGGCGCGGGTGGCTGTTTCTTGAGACGAAGTGTGAGCTTCGTCTGCCTGACTGCTGATTGTTGACATGCCGTTGCGGCATGTCAAAAGCGAAGGGCTGTTGAGCCCTTCGGCTGTACCCAGAATGCGATGACGCTGATCGCATGCTGAACTACTCACGGATGCTCATATCAATGGCATCCCTCAGAGTATCTGGCGGGTGCCGATAGAGACTCTGTTTGACGGGACCATCATTGAGTCCCTTCATGAAGTTAGTGACCTGCATAGCAGGGTGCACCGGCTCATACACAATATTTGACAGCAAATATTGCGTCTTCTGAGCGTAAGCTTGAAGGTCAAGCTTACCTTGCCGGAGTTACATAAACTCCTGCAGACTACTTAGCTCCATTTCTGGAGCTTCAAAGTTGAGCTTTAGCTCAGCTTTAAATTCCTTATAAGTAAGGAATGCAGAGTCATCAGTAGCTCTGCGACCCATCGCTCATGCCCTGGCTCTTCCGCCTAGACATGTTGTGGCGAAGTACGCCTGTTGACGTTCTTCAACAATATTTTGCGCAGAGATGGCATCTTCCACCTCTGCGAACCATCTACGAAGGGGATCGCCCCCTTCGCCGGTAAAGGGCGGTACTCGCGCCTTTACTACTTCAGCGCTATGCGTTGCAGGTGCTGTTGCGGTCCGCGCTGCCTCTGGCGCGGGCCGTTCTGACTTTTCTAGGTGGTTTCGCCTAAAGCGATTCACCACCTGTACCACCTTCTCCGGGGACTTATTCTTGAGGAGAAAATGATGTCGGTCCCCATAGACCGAATCATTTCCACCGTCGCGTCTTTACTGCGCGACGAGAAGTGAGGGAAGTGTTTATTCACCTCTTCCATCATTCTTTCTCGCTCGGCAGCCGACATGTCTCGCGACATGATGCCGAGCGGCTCTTAATCTTCGCTCCGCTATTTAACTAGCAGAACGGAACTGTGGTCGTTAAGACGGACCACAAAGTGCTACCAGGTGTAACAATACTGATCCTGTTACACTTACACTGTATTTTGCGAGGAAGCGCGCAATACAATAGGTCAGGATTAGTTGATAACAACTAATCCTATAATGAAAGTAAATATATTAATATTCACTTGTTATCTAGAACGCAAAATTGAGAGTGTTTATTTAATGGGTGGTTTAGAGGCTAATAGTATAGTAGATAACTAATTAATATAATAATATCAAGTCTTTAACTAACTGTACTATTAGTTAACCTGCAAGATTCGGTATTTATACCGAATCGACTTTTCCTTCTTAGATTATAATAACTTATAATCTCTTATTTAAATTTCAGACAACGCGTCTGAAATTAAACTGTGATATTCTAACTTGAATATCAATTATGTAATGGCACCCCATTACACGGTATGTTGAGTGGCAAAACCTGGCGTACCAATCGACCACCGATCTTATCAGCGATGATGGGTCGGTGGAAGAGGATACATCACCTTTAGTGGAAAGACCAAGTTATGTCACCCCAAAAAAGATGTTTGTCCTAAGAAAGGCACCGCAGTCACCAGGAACGGTGGACAATCAAGTAGACGAGCCAAGGTTAGTCAACGTGGTGTCAGCACAAGACCAGGCGACAGCAGAGAAAGAAACGGAAGAAGGGGAACATGAAATTGCTAGGTCGGACCATGACGGTATTCCTAATCAGACCGATATCAGTGAAGGACAGCCCGTCGATCAAGACCAGGGGCGTTCAGCCGATCCAGATGGTCTAGGTGATATCGCCCCAGAAGATTAACAAGTCTGTATATATGAAGGCGGGGAACAGTACATTCAGGAGCTGGAAAGCCAAATGGCAGTCCTCCCTGAAGTGTCTGCCGACTCGCCCGAAGTTACAATGGATGATTTACTAGTGGGTGATCAAGACCTTAACAGTCCAGACCAGATCGAGCAGTTGAAGAATATCATATGGAAGAAAAGACATCTGCTGATCGGAAAGGGCAACGCCTTACCACCTGCAGCCCGTGGTGCGATTTGCGATATTGACGTGGGAGATGCCAAGCCGATTACCCAGCGATGTCGACGCGTGGCGCCACAGTACCGTGAAAAGCTTTCTGATCTCATTAAAGGACTGTTGGGCACCAAGATTATTAGGCCGTCGACCTCGCCATGGGCCTCGCCGATCGTAATTGTTATCAAGAAGAACGGCGTTGACATTAGACTGTGCATCGACTATCGGCTGGTAAACCTGTTGACTAAACTCATGGTGTACCCGATGCCGCTGATTAATGATCTGTTGGAAGACCTCGACAAGACCTTGTGGTATTGTTCGCTAGATATGGCAAGTGGATTTTGGGTGGTCTCAATGACTGATCGAGCCCGTGAGATTTCCGCATTTGTGACGCCGTTGGGTCTTTTCGAGTGGAATCGTATGCCGTTCGGTCTGAAGAACGCGCCCCAGATCTATAAAAGGCTGATAGACAACGCATTGTACGGACACTTCAAGATCAAGACCGATCGGGACCCTGTTAAAAATTATGATGTGTTTAGAGAGGGTGAACCCGATCGGGAAAGAGGACCGTCCGTTCTAGGGAGGCGGTCGTACATCGACGACATTCTGATACCTGCCTCGTCATGGAACGATCTGTGCGAGGAGGTTGAACGATTGTTGGAGACATGCGACCGCTGGAACCTGTCTATCAGTGCCGTGAAAGGTTTTTGGGGTATGTCCAAGGTCGCATATTTAGGCCATATGGTCTCGAACAATGGTCTAGAGGCTAATCCCAAGGACCTGGACTCGCTGAGTAACCTCCCGTTCCCCATATCGCTGAAGGCCATGCAGTCCTTCCTGGGAAGCTTGAATTATTATAGTCGATTCATTGAAGACTTTGCTATCTATGCGGCTGTGCTGTACGAGCTCCGGGAAGTTGACTATCATATGTTGCGCGAAGGAGATCGGGCAACATTACAGGAGGGCGCCGACTCTGGTCTTGCTGCAGTTTGTCCGCAAGTGGAGGCCGAAGATCATATGAAGCGTGCACAGTTTGCCTTTGGTATGTTGAAGGTTAAGCTGGCGACGGCACCGGTTCTCAAGCATTTCGCTCCCGAAACAAGTGCCGACCATTATTGTATATGCCAGTAAGTGGGCTATCTCGGCCACTTTAGTGCAAGATCACGATGGTGTGTATCATCCAGTCACGTTTACGATCCGGAAGCTAAAACCAAATGAAGTGAACTATGGAATTGTCGAGAAAGAAGTTCTGGCGTTGCTACGAATTCTGGATGTGTGTTACAACCTTCTGGTCCGCCGACCTATAAAGGTCCTGTCAATACGGTCTACTTTGGCCTGGCTACTAGCAGCCAATGGGATGGACGGACGTCTAGGCAGATGGTCGGCGGTCTTGTCGCAGTGGACCCTCGAGGTCGTTAAGTGCACCGGGGGAGAGGAAGAGATATTGGGCACATTAGCTGCCAGTATCACCCCTCGGTCTGAAGTGGACGAGGCATTGATAGCGATTGCCCCGAGGAAGCAACCTCGGCAGTCAGTTTCGAGACCGCCACCGACCGTCGACCATGATGAAGAGCTCTTGGTCTTAAGTTTTGACGGATCGGCAAGCGTGAAGAAGAAGGTCGGCGCCTATAGTGTCATATTGTGGAAGTTACCACAATGGTCTATAGTTGCAGCCGCTGCCGATTTCACGCCGGATATTACTGTTAACGAGGCGGAGTACCGAGGTATACTTCTATGTATGGACCTGCTGTCGTCGCAAGAGAAGGGGCGAGTTATCATATGTGGTGACTCCAACCTAGTGATCAGGCAGATAACCGGAGAGATCGACTGCAAGGCTCCACGACTAAGGACGCTAAATGATCGAGTAATGAAGGTAGTGAAGGACCACCCCAACCACGATATATTGCACGTGAAACGTGACTGGAACAGAAGCGCCGACTACCTCGCGACCAAGGCCATGCAAGACCAGACCGGGGCTACGATCACCGAGAAGGCCGTTCTGGATGAATTGGTGAATATAAACAGGCTCCCAGAGGTGATCGGACCCAAGAGCGCCCCAGTCCAGGTGCATGTGATGGTCGCGACTAGATCGAAAGCTCAGAAGTCTCGCCGACCGTTCCCGAAGGAAAGTTTGAACGAATATGCAGTGCAACAGTTAAGGATGGAACGGATCCTCAAGGCGCAGGACGAAGAAGAATGGATTATGAACCTGAAGACCTACCTGCGTGGTGAACTGTCCAAGTTGACGAACGATCAAGCGAAAGAGTGCATCAAGATCGCGGATAGCTACGAAGTGGATGATAATGGATTATTGTATTACTGCCGCGATGCCGACCAAGACAGTGCAGACCGGGACCGACTGGCGAAATTAGTGATCCCCGAGTTGCTGCAGCCGGATGTCCTTCATCACTATCACGTGAGTCTAGAAGGAGGACATCAGGGCATAGGCAGGACCTATCACAAGATCAGGTCCCACTTCCACTGGAGAGGTCTTTTCCGCAGTGTGCAGAAATATGTGGGCTGTTGCACGGATTGCGAGACCGGAAAGGGTAGACCGGTAATCAAGGGGCGATCGCCCGGAAATATCGAAGCTACCTACCCTTTCCAGGTCATAGCGATGGACCACATACCGTCACTGCCTAGATCGACGCGCGGCAACACTGAGCTGCTGATCTGGGTAGACCT
>CM047585.1:8149898-8180651 GCA_026184515.1 Peronosclerospora sorghi | reverse complement strand
GACTACTTAGCTCCATTTCTGGAGCTTCAAAGTTGAGCTTTAGCTCAGCTTTAAATTCCTTATAAGTAAGGAATGCAGAGTCATCAGTAGCTCTGCGACCCATCGCTCATGCCCTGGCTCTTCCGCCTAGACATGTTGTGGCGAAGTACGCCTGTTGACGTTCTTCAACAATATTTTGCGCAGAGATGGCATCTTCCACCTCTGCGAACCATCTACGAAGGGGATCGCCCCCTTCGCCGGTAAAGGGCGGTACTCGCGCCTTTACTACTTCAGCGCTATGCGTTGCAGGTGCTGTTGCGGTCCGCGCTGCCTCTGGCGCGGGCCGTTCTGACTTTTCTAGGTGGTTTCGCCTAAAGCGATTCACCACCTGTACCACCTTCTCCGGGGACTTATTCTTGAGGAGAAAATGATGTCGGTCCCCATAGACCGAATCATTTCCACCGTCGCGTCTTTACTGCGCGACGAGAAGTGAGGGAAGTGTTTATTCACCTCTTCCATCATTCTTTCTCGCTCGGCAGCCGACATGTCTCGCGACATGATGCCGAGCGGCTCTTAATCTTCGCTCCGCTATTTAACTAGCAGAACGGAACTGTGGTCGTTAAGACGGACCACAAAGTGCTACCAGGTGTAACAATACTGATCCTGTTACACTTACACTGTATTTTGCGAGGAAGCGCGCAATACAATAGGTCAGGATTAGTTGATAACAACTAATCCTATAATGAAAGTAAATATATTAATATTCACTTGTTATCTAGAACGCAAAATTGAGAGTGTTTATTTAATGGGTGGTTTAGAGGCTAATAGTATAGTAGATAACTAATTAATATAATAATATCAAGTCTTTAACTAACTGTACTATTAGTTAACCTGCAAGATTCGGTATTTATACCGAATCGACTTTTCCTTCTTAGATTATAATAACTTATAATCTCTTATTTAAATTTCAGACAACGCGTCTGAAATTAAACTGTGATATTCTAACTTGAATATCAATTATGTAATGGCACCCCATTACACGGTATGTTGAGTGGCAAAACCTGGCGTACCAATCGACCACCGATCTTATCAGCGATGATGGGTCGGTGGAAGAGGATACATCACCTTTAGTGGAAAGACCAAGTTATGTCACCCCAAAAAAGATGTTTGTCCTAAGAAAGGCACCGCAGTCACCAGGAACGGTGGACAATCAAGTAGACGAGCCAAGGTTAGTCAACGTGGTGTCAGCACAAGACCAGGCGACAGCAGAGAAAGAAACGGAAGAAGGGGAACATGAAATTGCTAGGTCGGACCATGACGGTATTCCTAATCAGACCGATATCAGTGAAGGACAGCCCGTCGATCAAGACCAGGGGCGTTCAGCCGATCCAGATGGTCTAGGTGATATCGCCCCAGAAGATTAACAAGTCTGTATATATGAAGGCGGGGAACAGTACATTCAGGAGCTGGAAAGCCAAATGGCAGTCCTCCCTGAAGTGTCTGCCGACTCGCCCGAAGTTACAATGGATGATTTACTAGTGGGTGATCAAGACCTTAACAGTCCAGACCAGATCGA
The DNA here is from genome assembly GCA_026184515.1 of Peronosclerospora sorghi. Classification (NCBI taxonomy): domain Eukaryota; phylum Oomycota; class Peronosporomycetes; order Peronosporales; family Peronosporaceae; genus Peronosclerospora; species Peronosclerospora sorghi. The sequence continues at coordinate 8,179,096 of CM047585.1, read as the reverse complement.
GCAGTTGAAGAATATCATATGGAAGAAAAGACATCTGCTGATCGGAAAGGGCAACGCCTTACCACCTGCAGCCCGTGGTGCGATTTGCGATATTGACGTGGGAGATGCCAAGCCGATTACCCAGCGATGTCGACGCGTGGCGCCACAGTACCGTGAAAAGCTTTCTGATCTCATTAAAGGACTGTTGGGCACCAAGATTATTAGGCCGTCGACCTCGCCATGGGCCTCGCCGATCGTAATTGTTATCAAGAAGAACGGCGTTGACATTAGACTGTGCATCGACTATCGGCTGGTAAACCTGTTGACTAAACTCATGGTGTACCCGATGCCGCTGATTAATGATCTGTTGGAAGACCTCGACAAGACCTTGTGGTATTGTTCGCTAGATATGGCAAGTGGATTTTGGGTGGTCTCAATGACTGATCGAGCCCGTGAGATTTCCGCATTTGTGACGCCGTTGGGTCTTTTCGAGTGGAATCGTATGCCGTTCGGTCTGAAGAACGCGCCCCAGATCTATAAAAGGCTGATAGACAACGCATTGTACGGACACTTCAAGATCAAGACCGATCGGGACCCTGTTAAAAATTATGATGTGTTTAGAGAGGGTGAACCCGATCGGGAAAGAGGACCGTCCGTTCTAGGGAGGCGGTCGTACATCGACGACATTCTGATACCTGCCTCGTCATGGAACGATCTGTGCGAGGAGGTTGAACGATTGTTGGAGACATGCGACCGCTGGAACCTGTCTATCAGTGCCGTGAAAGGTTTTTGGGGTATGTCCAAGGTCGCATATTTAGGCCATATGGTCTCGAACAATGGTCTAGAGGCTAATCCCAAGGACCTGGACTCGCTGAGTAACCTCCCGTTCCCCATATCGCTGAAGGCCATGCAGTCCTTCCTGGGAAGCTTGAATTATTATAGTCGATTCATTGAAGACTTTGCTATCTATGCGGCTGTGCTGTACGAGCTCCGGGAAGTTGACTATCATATGTTGCGCGAAGGAGATCGGGCAACATTACAGGAGGGCGCCGACTCTGGTCTTGCTGCAGTTTGTCCGCAAGTGGAGGCCGAAGATCATATGAAGCGTGCACAGTTTGCCTTTGGTATGTTGAAGGTTAAGCTGGCGACGGCACCGGTTCTCAAGCATTTCGCTCCCGAAACAAGTGCCGACCATTATTGTATATGCCAGTAAGTGGGCTATCTCGGCCACTTTAGTGCAAGATCACGATGGTGTGTATCATCCAGTCACGTTTACGATCCGGAAGCTAAAACCAAATGAAGTGAACTATGGAATTGTCGAGAAAGAAGTTCTGGCGTTGCTACGAATTCTGGATGTGTGTTACAACCTTCTGGTCCGCCGACCTATAAAGGTCCTGTCAATACGGTCTACTTTGGCCTGGCTACTAGCAGCCAATGGGATGGACGGACGTCTAGGCAGATGGTCGGCGGTCTTGTCGCAGTGGACCCTCGAGGTCGTTAAGTGCACCGGGGGAGAGGAAGAGATATTGGGCACATTAGCTGCCAGTATCACCCCTCGGTCTGAAGTGGACGAGGCATTGATAGCGATTGCCCCGAGGAAGCAACCTCGGCAGTCAGTTTCGAGACCGCCACCGACCGTCGACCATGATGAAGAGCTCTTGGTCTTAAGTTTTGACGGATCGGCAAGCGTGAAGAAGAAGGTCGGCGCCTATAGTGTCATATTGTGGAAGTTACCACAATGGTCTATAGTTGCAGCCGCTGCCGATTTCACGCCGGATATTACTGTTAACGAGGCGGAGTACCGAGGTATACTTCTATGTATGGACCTGCTGTCGTCGCAAGAGAAGGGGCGAGTTATCATATGTGGTGACTCCAACCTAGTGATCAGGCAGATAACCGGAGAGATCGACTGCAAGGCTCCACGACTAAGGACGCTAAATGATCGAGTAATGAAGGTAGTGAAGGACCACCCCAACCACGATATATTGCACGTGAAACGTGACTGGAACAGAAGCGCCGACTACCTCGCGACCAAGGCCATGCAAGACCAGACCGGGGCTACGATCACCGAGAAGGCCGTTCTGGATGAATTGGTGAATATAAACAGGCTCCCAGAGGTGATCGGACCCAAGAGCGCCCCAGTCCAGGTGCATGTGATGGTCGCGACTAGATCGAAAGCTCAGAAGTCTCGCCGACCGTTCCCGAAGGAAAGTTTGAACGAATATGCAGTGCAACAGTTAAGGATGGAACGGATCCTCAAGGCGCAGGACGAAGAAGAATGGATTATGGACCTGAAGACCTACCTGCGTGGTGAACTGTCCAAGTTGACGAACGATCAAGCGAAAGAGTGCATCAAGATCGCGTATAGCTACGAAGTGGATGATAATGGATTATTGTATTACTGCCGCGATGCCGACCAAGACAGTGCAGACCGGGACCGACTGGCGAAATTAGTGATCCCCGAGTTGCTGCAGCCGGATGTCCTTCATCACTATCACGTGAGTCTAGAAGGAGGACATCAGGGCATAGGCAGGACCTATCACAAGATCAGGTCCCACTTCCACTGGAGAGGTCTTTTCCGCAGTGTGCAGAGATATGTGGGCTGTTGCACGGATTGCGAGACCGGAAAGGGTAGACCGATAATCAAGGGCCGATCGCCCCGAAATATCGAAGCTACCTACCCTTTACAGGTCATAGCGATGGACCACATACCGTCACTGCCTAGATCTACGCGCGGCAACACTGAGCTGCTGATCTGGGTAGACCTGTTCACTGGTCTAGTTATTGCGAAGGCAAGTGCATCTCGGTCTGCGGAGCAGATCGCCCAGAGCTACGAAGAATGTGTGTTCCGAAGATTCGGCGCCAGCGAGGTCATCAGGAACGATCGGGAACCCGGTTTTATGGCCGAGGTGTTCCGGTCGTTCAATAACATGCTGGGCCAGTAACAGAGTGCGACGATGGCATATCGTCCGCAAGCAAATGGATCGGCGGAACGCATGGTGCAGACCATAACGAGGGCGATCAAGATGTACGTTGCTGACCCAGACCAGCGAGATTGGGACGAGTATGCAGAAAGGCTGGTGTTTGCACTCAACTCGTCGACCGATCGGGTCCGAGGAGAAACGCCTTTTATCTGGCATATGGATGGGACCCTCGGTCGACATTGGAAGCTGCGATACCTATCGGTTGCACCCGGACCCGCGATAGCGATGCTCGACGCTGGCTTATGCAGGTCCAGAAACACTACCAGCATGCAAAAGAAGTCGTCAACGAAAAGCTGCGTCAGGCCACACAAGACCGGGCAGACCGGACCAATGACCAGGTCCGACCCCACGGTATAGAACCAGGGGCGAGGGTATGGCTATACCTAGACCGAGTGAAAGAGGGCTATGCGAAGAAGCTGGCTCACATGTGGCACGGCCCTTTCCGTGTTGCCGAGCTGATCGGTGAGCACGCTGCCCGTCTAGTAACGACTGGTACAGATTACAAGGCCTTCCCGATCGTGCATGTGTCCAAGTTGAGAATGATCCGGAATGGGATCCGGTGTTGAAGTATTACAAGACCGACCAGCCGAAGGTGTTGATGAAGGTGCCGGGGTCGGAGAGCGACGAAAGTCGATCAAGTACACCACCAACGGAGGCCGATCTGGTGAGAACGTTTTACCGAAAGGTTTATAAAGGAAAACTGGAAGATTTCTTATTGACGAATTCGATCATGAGCCTACTTGGGGTCATGATCAGCGGGAACTGAACGGACCAGTCGATCAGCCAGTTACGGATGGGAGGGACAAGCTCACGATCGTACTGAGGCTAACACGCCTGATCAAGCAGGCAGGTCTGACGACAGGCGCCTACGATGCTGAAGAGGTGTTTGATCAGGATCCAGAAGATCTGTCAGAAGCTACCCAGCAGTTGTTTCATCTATTGCTACCTATCGTGGGTCAAACCACTAAGTTGGAACCCTCGCACTCTCCGTTGAAGATTGAAGCAGTTCCGTCAAACAACGCAGCAGAGCACACGGGATCATCGTGCTACGAATCTGCCCCTTCTGAACGCGATGAATTTGAAGTGGAGTCTAGTAGTTCCGGGAGTATAGAGCCCAAGATCACCAGAATGACAGTTTGCCAGAAGGATAAATCCAAGTTTTCGGCTATCAAGATGCAACCTCAATCGATCAAAGCAGAAGATGATCAAGTATCGCAAAGCCCACAGCTTCAGACATTCTTTGATAAGGCTATGGAGAAGTTTCTGGCTGAAGAAAGACGCAAGCTGACAGCGGGAGTCGTCGGCGGGAAAAACCTCCAGCTAAAGATTGGAAGAGCGGCGTCGATCAAGGAAGTTGACATGGAATCTGTACATTCACTGCGTCAGCAGAACTCGAAGCCAGAAAGATCGGCAACGGTCAAGGACGTTGACATGGAATCGGTATATTCGTTCCATGATCAACGATCCCAGAGCGAGTACATTGACCCAGATGAGCCGATCACACTACCACGACGAGCCACCGTTGCGTCCGCACATACTGGGATGCCTGATCAACAGACGATTCCCAGGATTCGGATGTCTGCGTCAGTGATCTAAGAATTTTCGGGATAGGAAGGGGATGAAGATCAAGCGCGAAATTGGATTAGTCGCCTCAAGTAATCATTTATGGGGGATCAAGCTTCTGATCCTGAAAAATGTCTAATCCTAGGCGATTTACTAAAAGGACCATCGCGCAATTGGCATCGCCAACTGAGTAGAAGCACTCGATCAAGTTGGAAAAATCTTGTGGATGAGTTTGAAGTGCAATATTGTGGAAGTGGACAATCGGCATCCCGCCAGTACTATTATACGAAGCAGCGGTCGGATGTAAGCCCAATCGAATATTTGCACCGGTTGAATGTGGCGGAATTGCGAGCCAAGTAGCCGATCAGGGATAGATCGCCCACGACTTTACGTGAACATGTACAACATTTCTTGGATACATTGGCCAATCGCGAGCTCGCTGATCAACTGGCGCTTTTGCGGTTGGACACCGCGGCAGGCCTGGAAGGGACATTGCGGGGTATGCACGTAATAGGTGGTACCCGCCAACGGCGGCCGTAGGTACCAGCCGATTCCGCCAGAAATTCGGCGATGATCGGGCACCGGCCCCAGCGCGAAAGCCCAAAGCAGTACGCGCGATAAAGGTGTCGTCTGGAAGTGAAGAATCAAGTGCCGACGACAGTGGAAGCTATGGAGATCAGCGCCGTTACATGATTGCTGCTATACGCGACCAACCAGGGGCGTTCGATCAGTCTAGCGAGTCCGGAACGGGTAATCGAAGTAATTTAAGTGCAGTCGATCAAGGGGCGGTGAAGAAAAGCAGTCATTGTGGGTCGATCAGGCACGATAATCTTCGTCTCTGGAAGCGCCTGACCTGTCTCAAGTGTGGCAAGAAGGGACATCCGACCGATAATTGTTTATACGTCTGTCGAGCCTGTGGCGAAGTTCACGATGCGGGCAAGTGCCCTATGGAAGAGTTTTACAACCGCATCCGCCAGTGGTACAATCCCACCAAGCATGATGGAATGCTGCCCAAGGAAGCTGAAGATTTGTTAAACTAGGACGCTCGCCAGGTTGGAATCTGGTACGAGACGAGCTTTCTGGTTTGTGTATTTTTGCATATGTGGATAAGAAGAGGGCTGATCAAGCAGCAGAAAGAGATAATGATAAATTTGATCAGCCTGATTTACCACGCTTGGCTAATTTCCATATCGATGAGTTTTCTCGGTCCTCGGTGATCATGGAGGTCGATCTACTTCCAGGTGAATCGCGCGGATATTGGAAATACCACTCGCCAAAGAAATGGTTTAAACAAGCCAAAGCGAGTGGTAAAATCAATAACGAACGTGCCACGCTATTATTTGATTCTGGTGATGAAGTGTCGATCATCGACTCAAACTTTGCTCGTAAGGTGAGTTGTCAGATCGACACGAGTCAAACGCAATAATGTGTCGGCATTGGAGAAAGTGCATACCTCACGGAAGGGCGCACTAAAATCAAGATTACCCTAGCAGGCTCGTTGGTCTATTATTTCCATGCATGGGTGGGCAGACTTGTTGGTCAAGATGCTATACTGGGTATGGATTTTATGATACCAGCTGGTGTTCGATTAGACATCGCCCACGGTGCACTAAGTTTGCCTGATGAGGTGATCGTCCCATTGGAGGGGCGCCGACAGCTGTATGGATCGAGTGGTAATTATATGAAACTCAATCAGTACGAACAGATCCCAGTAGGTCGATCTGCCGAGGTTCGAATTTATGACCAGCGATCTCGAAAGTTGTGGATTACTCGTGGAAAAGATTGGGTCCCCACTATCACTAGGGGCGTGGGAAATTTGCGATACCTGCGTGTTACGAACGTCGTTGATCATCCGATCATCGTGCAAGATGAGACGATTTTAGGTATCTGGATGAACAAAGATGATGTGCCCCGTCGCCCTGGATTTGTTTCGATAAGGTCTAATCGTTACAAGGAGTGGAAAAATCTCGCGTATCAATCGTCTACCGATTCCGTGAATGACGATCAAGAAAGTGTCGATCAAGGTCCTCTAGTCGAGAAGAGAGAGTATCCTACTCCTCGAAGTATTTTAGTACGCCCTACGGACCCGATCGCCACATCTGTGGCATTGGTAACCGGAGGGCCGCAAAAGGTGCAAGCGGTGCAAGCGCGGTGCAATCAGGAGCCGGAGATGAAAGATCCGACCCCGGAGCACGGAGTTGAACAACATACTGCAAGAGATACGTTTATTCAAGACACGCGCGATCACCCTGTCTCACCGATCCTAGCGAAGTTGGTGTAATCCCTATCGATGATCAAGTTTGTTACCATGAAGGTGGAGATTTGTATGTGGAGGAACTGTAGAAGCAGCTTGCTACGTTGACCGAAGTATCTGCAAGCACCGAAGAAGTAACTAGGGACGACTTGCTAGTCGGAGACCCCTTGGTCAACTCACCAGAAGAAATTAATCAGCTTCGCGATATAATTTGGGCGAAGAAACATCTGTTGTTCGGAAAGGGGAACGCACTACCTCCTGCTGCACGTGGAGTTGTTTGCGATATCGATGTAGGCAATGCACGCCCGATCTCCCAAAAGTGTCGGAAGGTGGCTCCACAATTTCGCGAGAAGTTACCGGCTTTGATCAAAGGGCTATTGGCTACCAAGATCATTCAACCGTCTACGTCACCCTGGGCATCACCTTTAGTACCAAGATCATTCAACCGTCTACGTCACCCTGGGCATCACCTATAGTGATCATTGTGAAAAAAAGAACGGGGTTGATATTCGCCTATGTATCGACTATCGCGCGGTGAATCACCTCACGCGCCTGATGGTGTATCCAATGCCCCTGATCTCTGATCTACTCGAAGATTTGGATAAAGCGCTGTGGGTTTGCCCTTTGGATATGGCGAGCGATTTTTGGGTCGTATCTATGACCGATCGAGCGCATCAGATTTCGGCGCTTGTCACTTCGTTTGGATTGTTCGAATGGAATAGGATGCCTTTTGGCCTAAAGAATGCTCCGCAAATCTACCAGCGGTTGATTGATAACGCATTATATGGGTATCTCAAGGTTAAGGACGGTGCTGACGAATCGGATGATGTATTCACGGTGGGAGAGCCCGACCAAACACCGGGCCCGTCTGTACTGCAGCGGCGATCATATATCGATGATATTTTGATCCCGGCACCTACCTGGGATACCCTGTGTGACTAGGTGCATCGTTTGTTGGAGAAGTGTGACAAGTGGAACTTATCGATAAGCGTGACCAAATCGTACTGGGGGCGACGCGAAGTTCTCTATTTAGGGAATCATGTCTCTAGCCGAGGTTTGGAAACAAACTCAAAAAATTTGGATGATCTGATTGATCTGCCTTTCCCTGGCACCTTACGGGCCATGCAATCGTTTTTGGGGAGTTTGAACTACTACCGTCGGTTTATCGAAGATTTTGCGATCTATGCCGCTGTGCTATACGAATTAAGGGAAACGGATTATCAAGAGTTAAAAAGCCGATCGTTGAGCAAGGAGAATATGGATCAGGAAGGTGATCGATTAATCAGGGCAAAAGTAGCATTCAGCATGCTGAAGGCGAAGATTGCGTCAGCTCCAACCTTGCGCCACTTTGATCAGAACAAAGCGCCAGTAGTCGTGGTTTACGCCAGCAAGTGGGCGGTATCCGCCGCGCTGGTACAAGCTTACGCTGAGAAGACGCAATATTTGCTGTCAAATATTGTGTATGAGCCGGTGCCCCCCGTGGTATTCGCCAGCCGAACGTTGAAGAACGGTGAGCTGAACTACAGCCCCGTCGAAAAGGAAGTTCTAGCGCTTCTACGGGTCTTGGATGTTTACTTCACGATGCTGGTCGGAAAGGCGATCACTGTCTTGTCGCGTTTATCCACACTGAGATGGTTACTAACATCCAACGGGTTGGACGTACGATTGGGCCGATGGGCTGCGATCTTATCACAGTGGGACCTCGAGATCAAGAAATGTGTACAGGGAGAAGAGGAGGTACTGGGGGCGTTAGCTGCAAGTATCACTCCTCGCACCGAAATCGATGAGGCCCTGATTGCGATCAAACCGAAAAAACAACCGCGGCAGATGATTGAAGTACCGCCTCGTACGGTCGGAAAAGGCGAAGAACTCTACGTGATTAGTTTCGATGGATCTGCAAGTGTCAAGAAACGTGTAGGTGCGTTCGGCGATATCGTATGGAAATTACCGGGATGGAAGATTATGACCGCGGTAGCCGATCATGCGCCTGATATCACGGTGAATGAAGCGGAATACCATGGATTGCTTTTAAGTTTGGACCTGCTGTCGAGATACCCCAAAGGAAGGACGATCTTGTGTGGAGATTCGAATTTAGTAATCCGGCAAATGCGCGGCGAAATAGAGTGTAAAGCTCCGCGATTGCAAGTGTTGCAACAGCGTGCGTTCAATCTCCTTCGCGAATGGTCGGATCATGATCTAGTGCATGTCAAAAGAGAGTGGAATAAGAGTGCAGATCACATCACCACTAGGGCTATGCAGGGTGGAACAAAATTTGAAATCGATGATGTGAAACAGCTGGAGGAATTGATCGATCTCAACAGGTTGCCGGAAGTGATCACGTGGAATGAAGATCCCACTACCCCGAAAGTACTAGTGATGACACGATCACGTAACCTACATCAGCCGCGACCGTCAACATGACCCGATATATCTATAGCCGGGATAAGGGCGGAACGGGTAAAAAGGCACAGGACGAAGAAAAATGGATTCATGATTTGCGAAGTTATCTGTATGGTTACGTCTCACGATTGAACGTAGACGAGGTTAAGGACTGCGCAAAAATTGCTGACAGCTACGATGTCGATGAACAAGGATTGCTGATCTACTGTGGAAACATGGCTAAAAGAAAAGCCAACGATGACAGAGATGATAAAGACGATCGGCACCTTTCGATTAAGCTGGTCTTACCCGAGACCCTACATGCAGATGTCCTCCACCACTATCATGTGAGCTTGGAAGGAGGACACCAAGGCATAGGGCGTACATATCAGAGGATCAGAAGGTACTTCCATTGGCGTGGTCTATTCCGAAGCGTACAAAGGTTTGTCGGACAACGCGTAGATTGCGAGACGGGGAAAGGCAAACCTACGATCAAGGGCATGTCGCCGGGGAATATCGAGGCTACGTACCCATTTCAAGTGATAGCCATGGATCATATCCCGTCACTACACCGATCGACGTATGGGCATACTGAAATGCTGATTTGGACGGATCTGTTCACGGGTATGGTGATCGCGAAAGCTGGATCGTCCCGCACAGCGCAGAAAGTTGCCGAAATTATGAAGAGTGTGTGTTTCGACGATTCGTGGCTAGCGAAGTGATCTGGCACGATCGTGAACCAGGTTTTATGTCGGAAGTATTTCGCGCGTTCAATAAAATCGTGGGACAACGTCATAGTGCCACTATGGCATACCGTCCACAGGCGAATGGTAAGGCGGAGAGGACGGTGCGGACGATCACGCGAGCAATCAAGATTTATGTAGCAGATGCCGGCCAGAAAGATTGGAGCTTGTATGCAGAGCGGCTGGTATTCGCGCTGAACTCAACCCCCGACCGTATTCGTGGTGAAACACCATTTTATTTGGCGTATGGGTGGGACCCACGATCATCGTTGGAATCGACATTGCAACTGGGCGGAATTCGGCGTAAAGACCGGGATGCTCGCCGGTGGAGCTATAAGCTGCAAAAGGACTATCGTTACGCCCGTGATCAAGTGAGCGCTCGATTGCATCAAGCGGTGGCTGAGCGAGCTGAAAAGCACAATGGTCAAGTGACACCACACAAGATAGAAGCTGGATCAAGGGTCTGGTTATACCTTGATCGGGTGAAAGAAGGGTTCGCCAAGAAACTAGCGCACATGTGGCATGGAACCTTCAGAGTCGATGAGGTAATCGGTAATCATGCGGCGAGACTGGTTACGGCTGGCACCGACTATCGTATGTTCCCAGTAGTGCATCTGTCCAAGTTGAAATTGGTCAAGTAATTTCCAGATCTCCCTACTACGGCACTAACATCTGGGATAGAGGAGCGTTTAGACTTCGATGAAGCTTTGTTACTTGAGGACAGCTAGGAAAGGACGCTAGATCCAGATGAATTTGGAGTTGATTCCGCGTTAATTTATTACTACCACAACCTTTGCAATTCCTCATCTTTTTATACCTTTTTTACCTTAGTCTAGAAGCTTTTTTATCGCTTGCAACTGTTATTTAGCAATGGTACATCCATTTTTTTCAGTTGCTCTAATTATTTGGGCATTCACCTAAATTTTTATCAGTTTAAAATTGAGTCTGCTTTTGCATCCAGGCTTATTATTCTTATCTGTAATAAGATTTGTCTTTGCGTCTAACTCTTAAAAAAGTCATCGAGGTGGCAAAATATTTCTGTAAAATCTATCTTCATAGGTTCTTATCACCGATGTCCCATCAGGTCGAAAGACTAGATATGGAAGAACGTTACGCGAATATCAAGTTTACTGGAAAAGTTATGCTGAGCCGTCGTGGGTAGACGAGGCAGACTTAAACTGTGATGCTCTGATCAAGGTCTTCGAAAGGAAAAGGATCAACAGACATCGGGTTGACGTGATGCAAGTGGACGAAGAGTCCAACTAATGCGTGATCGGCAGACTGGTCATGAATTACGATCGAAGAATTACCGATTGAAGAAAGATGATTGACGAAACTCACAATGGATAAGAAGCGATAAATGGCTTGAGGTGATGTGTTTACGATGGATATTGCGAGACAAGGTGATGGAGTAACGAAGATAAGACGACAGAATACAGGTTTATATCATGCATGGGGAAGTAAAGAAGTACAGTGGAAATGGAATGATCAAGATTGCTTATTGATTAAGGGAGGAACGATAAACTGATTAACTAGACCCAAAGAACTTCCGACGAATCCGAGGGATTTTACGGCCAGGGTGGTTTCAGGGAAGGAACGATATTGAACCCGCCAAGGTTCAAAAGTATCAACCTCCTTCAAAGCGTCCAATAGGGTCCGGGGTGCCGGGTCCGAGAGGAACCCTGTGTACCACGCCCCATCATTGGTCGGGCATACTTCAAAGGACGGTTGCGAGCACAATGGGTGATCGACGGGTCTAGGAAAATGTCGAGATCACATCTTCCGTCGATCATCCCCCGCAGGACGAAATCCACGACCCTCTTCCAGGTCGCTCCGGCACGACTTCTGCGTTGGCGGCTACTGTTGTAATAATTCCGGAAGAAGTCATCCGTCTCGCGAAGGCCTTTAGCGATAGGGATATAATGCGTCGACTCAGATCGCCAGCGCGTGATGTTCGAGAAAAGACCGACACTTTGTCTCGAAGTCGGCCAACCAGCCGACTGAGTGAAAAGAATGGGGCGGCAACATGGTCATGAAAACGCCCCAAGGGCAGTGAGAATACAGCAGCTCCACTTCCGGTTGGGTGATCAAATGACCGGACCATGAATCAGCCGGAGGGGCGTGCACTGCAGCCGGGAACAACCACCCTGCCGGGCGGGTCAAGTAGTCAAAGACCACTTGGGCCTTGACGTTACGCAGATCAAACCCACCAAGCTGATCCGGAGTCCACGGCAGGATGTCGGCGTCACTGGCGTCATCAGATACCGCGATCAATGTCCGGAAATCACCCGTACGCGGAAACAGAGACCCGGCAGTGACTTGATCAGGTAGACCCTCGCTCCCGAACTCGCTGACTGTAGGAGTGGAAGGAATAGAAGCGATCGGACCAGGAAATCCGCCTTCATCGTCTTGATCAGGACTTGGGGGATCATCGTCTTCCGTCTTCGCCTCCGAAATAGGAGAAAGCAGGAGTGGCCGTTTCAACCGAGAGGAGGATCGAGAACGCCGAGTACGCCTTTTAGGCGAAGGGGCGGCGCGGCTGATCGAGCCGTCAGGAGAGGCGGTAAGGCCAGCTGGCGGTGTAACTTGATCAGAAACCGCCGAAGGGGTGCGGATAACTGGTGCGATCTGCATCCGCAACGACATACCGGCCAACTGAGACTGAAGGTCCGAGTGGAACGAGCGTAACTGTGTGACTTCGCCCTGAACCTCCTGCACTTGATGGCGAAACGTGTCACGTTCTGCGGAAACTTGATCGAAGCGGCATTGCATGGCGGAATGTTTGTTCTCAAGCTGAGAATATGAGGCGTGCAGATCGTCCAGCTCATTTTGGAGGTCAGAGACTTCCTTGACCCGATCAGATAGTTCCTGCGCCTGGGCCATGATGGCAGTATACTCGTCCATCTTCAGGCAATTGGATTTGTTTTTCTTCGAAGGCGATGATACTGGTGTTTGCGCCTATCAACCTCGGCAGTGAGCCTGAGCACCTGTTCGAACAAGCGCTGATCCCCAGAGACAGCCCGATCGCGTTCGTCTTGTAACTTGGCTAGGCGCTGTTGAAGTTGATTCAACTCCCGTGTTTGATCAGCGATGGTGTCTTCATGAACCGATTGCAAATACCTATCACGGGCAAGATGACGGCCTTCCAGATCCCGGATCTGTGCGCGTTGATCGACCATGAGTTTTTCTTGATCGGCCATAGCGCTTTCAATGGTCTTCAACTTGGTCTGGAGATCATTGACGGTGGTGTCGACGAAATCACGCAATGGCTTGAGCTGTTCGAAGGCGTCCCGCTTGATCGCGATATATCGCTCCACCACAGCGCGTTTGGCACGAGCGAGCTGCTGCCGAAGCATCGCGACCGTGTCTTCACTCATTGCGAGCGAGTCAGATAACGTGGCGATCTGATCATCACGCGCGTGTAGGGCCTCTTGCAAACTGTAAGCCCGATTGATAGCAGCGATTGCCTGATCAGCTGCGGCCCGATCCAGGGCAGGAGTGTTGGTTGTTTTTGCCGGGGTGCCGTCCGTTATTGCTTGCATGATGGAAATGCAGGAATGCCTGATCGAGACAGCTTGATCGCAGATGACACGGTTGGTGAAGGGTGATCGCTGGATCGCGAGGGGCGTACCACTAACGGCAACAGCCTGATATAACGGGACCTGATCGGCGGGATAAAGGACAGGCAGATTGATGGGTGATTGTCACCTGGCCGATGACGTCATGGTGGACAAGCCGACCAACGGTAACATGATCCACGATATCAAACGGCATGATCGACCCTTGCCCCAACCGCTGTACGTATGGGACGAGGATCAGGGGCGGCTGTCGTAAAGCGTGTTATAATTGGGCCCAATAACGGGCTTATTATAAGGCCTTATTATAGGGCCTTATTATAGGGCCTGATTTAGGGGGGGGGCGATTACGGTCAGAATCGGTACGTAATCGTATAGGATTTTGGGTACCACGGCGTATACAGTTGCGTGTACAACCGTGGTGCACAGAGTCAGGACATAGACAGGGCATAGGAAGATGGGAAGATTACGTACAGGTACTCCGCGAACATCGACGAGCGGCGACGGACGACGGACAAATCAGGTCGACTGGTCGACGGAGGACGCTGGAACGGGTAGTTCTGATTGGTGGATATTAGGAAATTGGTAGTTCTTAGGATTTAAGCAATAATAAAGTTCTCCTTTTGCGTTCGATCTAGCAGATCGTTTCCGGGACGGCAACTGTGCGCCTACCTTATTAGTATACACCTCTACGTCCCGGGCGGGAGCACTTTGTGCATTTTTGGCCCACCGGCAGACGTAGAGTGTTGAGAACTCACTCCGCAACTCCGCCCGCTGTGTCAGCGGTTCTTCAGTAAAGGTTTTTTGGTTTTGAGAGTGTGATTGAGCAGTGATCTCACCTCTCCACGTTTGGTTCGCGTTTGGCCCCTAGAGTTAGGCTGCTGTAAGCGCCCCACGGGAACTCCAGGTAGATTAAGCAAAATTTACCCCCACCTCGTAGGTCTAGGCTAGGAATACATATATTTGGGTGTTCCTTTAGCTGTTTGAAGACTCAGAGGCTCCGTGATCGGGCAGTGAAGACTTCCACTGCCTGATCAAGTACCCCCTTCGCCGATCAACACCTGATCGACACTCTGCAACTCGTGACCCGCTATCAACGACTCGCAGATCGCACCAACTTGTACCTGAGCGACGTTTGGCACCTGATCAAGTCTGATCACCGCTGATCAACTACTTTGGTGCCTGACCAAGCCTGATCGAGTCTGATCTCAGTTGATCAACTACTTTTGGTGCCTGATCACGCCTGATCGAGTCTGATCTCAGTTTATCAACTACTTTTGGTGCCTGATCACGCCTGATCGAGTCTGATATCAGTTTATCAACTACTTTTGGTGCCTGATCAAGCCTGATAGAGTTGGATATCAGCTGTTCAACTACTTTTAGTGCCTGATTAAGCCTGATCAAGCCTGATCACAGCTGATCAACGACTTTCGGTGCCTGCCCAAGCCTGATCACTGCTGATCAAGCCTGTTCGCACCTGATTTGAGCTCGTTTACACCGGATCACGTCTGATCAGCACCTCGATCAACTAATTACAAGTTCCCCAATCTTGCATCAAGGAATTGCCGTGTCTACATCCCCGCCACCTGGAGAGCGACCCACGCCTAAGCCGTCGGGTACACAAGGTGAGAAGAAACACAAGCAGTCAAGGACAACCGGAGGACCCCCTTCGTTAGTCGGCAGTCCGGGCGCCGTGGTACCGCCTGATCAAGCGTAAAAAAACTTTAATCAGCCGCTCCACCACACATCCGTTGGGTTGCTCTCCCCTTTCACCTTCACCAGCTCGATGACACCACGACGTGATTGCTCTCTCACGTAGTGCCACCGCAGCTCGATGTGCCGAGTTCGCCGACTGTACGTTGGATTTGTCGCCATCACGTACGCAGACTGGCTGTCGATGCCAATCACCTCCTTGATCTGGTACGTCGGAAACACCTCGCTCAATATGTTGTACTGGGCCGTGGCTTCCATTGCTGCCTCACAAGCCGCGATGTACTCGGCCTCAGCCGTGGACAAAACGATGATCGGTTTTTTCTTGGACAACCACGACACGGCGCCACCTGCCAAATCGAACACGAACCCTCCGGTGCTCTTTCTCGTCTCTGGGTCGCCAGCCCAGTCGATATCACAGTATCCACGTAGCTCGATGGCCCCAACCGGCCGTTCCGTGCGTCTCTTGAACCAAATGGACTGGTCGACGGTACCAACGAGGTATCTGAGAACTCTCTTCACCGCACCAACGTGCACCTTCGTTGGATACGATACAAATCGACTCAACTGGCCCAACGCATATGCCAGATCAGGTCGAGTCGACGTCGCCAAGTACATCAACATACCGATAGCGCCACGGTAGTCAAAAGTTGAATTCTTGGTGTCGTCACACGTCGCAGGTACGTACTTGACGTTGGTCTCCATTGGGTTTCCTGACTTGTGCGCGTCAGTGTACCCAAACTTCTCCAGGATCCCACTCGCATACTTGGACTGAGCAATGTAGACGGCATCCTCAGTCTGAGTGATCTCCATCACCAGGTACGAGTGCAACTTGCCTTGGTCCTTGATCCCGTATGACTTGTCCAACTCATCAAACAGCTGAATCTTGCCAGCTTCATCATCCGTTGCACTCACGATGTCGTCCACATATATGAGCACCAACATGATCGAGTCGCCATCGTTGCGGAAGTACAAACAAGGATCCGTTGCACTCCGTTGGAATCCACGCTCGGTCAACCACCTGTCAAACTCGGTGTTCCACTCACGACCAGACTGGCACAGGCCGTACAGTGCTTTGAGTACCACATAGATGTGGCTATCGATCTAGCATGGAAATCCATCGATGCTCTTGACCTATTGTGGAATCTTCAGTGGGGCATTAAAATACGCGGTGTTGATGTCTCCACCAAACAACGTGAGACCAAACAGTGCAGCAAACGCAACGAGTAGACGAAACGTCGACGATCTTGCCACCGGTTCAAATGTGTCGGTATAGTCGATACCAGCACGCTGGTGGTTACCCAGTGCCACGAGCCGTGCTTTTATACGAGTCACATATTCTTGCATGTCCGTCTTGCAAGCCCACACCCACCATGGTGCGAATCGCCTTCGCACCTTCCGGAATCTCACACTTGTGGATTTCACCAAGAACACCTTTCGTCCTGAGAGCAGCCAATTCCTCGAACTGAGCCATTTGAAACAGATCAGCAAACTTGGAACGTCTGGATTCGCTATTGTTCCTCGGAAACTTGAGTTCCGACGCCAGGATGGGCTTGCCATTGGGTCCAAGCACACGGGTTGCTGCAAACGCGTTCATCACACGGGTAGTCATCGTATCTCTTTGGCTTGCGAATGGTGCTTCGGTCACGTAGTCCTGTGCGATGCCGTTTAGCTCCCGCAGCTTCTTCCAACGAGTTGTCCGAAGGCGTTGGCTCACGACCGTCGCGCTTGAGAACACGTGCTTGCTCCATGAACTGATCGATATCTGGTTCCAGTGTCGCTACTGGCCCATCGATCTCCACTGACACTCCACGTTGGTTCTCGCCTAGGTTATCATTATCCATGGAACCACAAACCGAGCCACAAACACCAGTGGTGGATTCACTTCCATCTGACTGTTGGTCTTCTCCTGCCGACTCACCGTCGTGCAGCTGGGGCTCTCCATCACGACCAGTCTCACTGTCGACCGCAGGCATGTCGCGCAATGCCACGCCGGCATCCGATGCCGTACCAGCATCATCACCACTGAGTACACTGTTGTTTCCTTCTTCAGTTGATACTTGATCTCCATCTTCCGCCGTGGCCGGGGAGTCGTGTGACGGTTCACTTGCGTGGGAATCGCAATCCACACTACCGTTCAAAGCATTGGCAGAATCGTTGTTGGCACCATCATCAGTATTGGTGTCTACACCGGTACCCGTGTCCTGGGCACCTGCACCGACCGCACGATCGTCATTATCAACCGTGGGGTCATTGAGGTCCACTCCATAGTTCATAGAGGCATCCTCGTCTTGTTCATCATCGTCGTCTACGTCCACATCCACGCCCCCATCAATTTCGACTGCACTTGACATAGACACGTCGATATTGACAGTACGCAGCGACGATGAAACTTGGTCGCCACTGGGGCCGATTGCGGCACCACTCACTGCGCCACTACTTGACGATGCGTCGTCATCGCTCGACTCCCCATCTCGATCAAATCGAAGCCAAGATCCAACCGGTGGTCGATCAGGGTCGACCGAGTGTCGATCGCGATAACACACGCTCTCTTCGATGCGAACATCAGACACGAACTTCTTCGTACGCTCTCCTGGAGATTACACCAGGCACCTCACCACATCCTCGACGTAGCCGAGCAAGTAGCCGATCTTGGCGTTGCGCATCTCACGATGACGATCAGGTGTATCGGGCACGTGCACGTAGACAAGTGCACCGAATTTACGGGTGTGATGAATGTCCGGCTTGACCCCGAACATCTTTGTTTACGGCAACGCACCTGCACCCTTGCAGTAGGTACGATTCTTGATGTACACAGCGTTGATGAGTGCTTCCGGTCAAAACGAGCGTGGAAATCCAGATGACTCCATTTGCACCCGGGTCATCTCTACCAATGATTGATGGGTTCGTTCATACGGGTTGAGTTGTGAGCTCTTGGGGCCCACCTTGATGTGCTCTATTCCCCGCGACTTGTACCAGTCGTCCATCTCACCGTTAACGAAATCGCGTCCCTTTTCCGTCAGGACTTGTTCAACTGGATACTCCATCCCATCGTCACCAAAAACTTCACGCTGCACAATCCGTCGGATTCCCCGTCCAGCGTGGCGTTCCCAGCACGTACTGCTTCATCAGCGCATTCACAACCGATTCTTTCTTGGAGGTGAGAAGATGCACCGTCAGGAACCTAGAGTATGCATCCATGATCATCAACACTGCACTGAACCGGGTCTCGTTCAACTTGCTCGGGATCATGAGATCAGCATACACGATCTGGTTTGGTGCCGAGACCGTGCGATCGAGCTTCTTGCGGTGTCTACTTGCCCGTTGTTTGCCCAAGTGACACGCGTCACATGCCGTGTGCTCACGTTTCGTCACCAACATACCATCCACCATCCCGCGGTCAGCCATCAGCTTCACATACTGAGTACAAGTGTGAGCTAGCCGCTTATGCCAGACCTTCAACCTGGCAACACCGTCCGTCGTGGTGAAGCTCACGATCACGTCGTCAGCTCGTGGAGGGGCATAAGGTGGAATCGTACCAACGGGGTACGAGTAGAACCTGTATGAGCGGCCAAATTTCTTTGCGTTCAGCAGAACCTCTCCATCCTTCATCATCCTGTACCGTCGGTGTGGACGATCGTACTCGTACTCGAAACCCTGATCTTCCACATGTCCCGACGACAACAAACTGTACCGTGCCCCGGGGAGGTAAAGCACCTCATCCACGTAGAATCTCACTCTCTTCCCATTCACTTCAGTCACTAACGCGACTGTGCCGATTCCTTCGACGCGCCCTCTCACATCGTGGAACACACCACTTGCAGTAACCTCGTAGCTCTCAGCGAACTCTTCGAAAGTCACAAAGTAGTCTCGATTGCCGGTTATACGTGGGCATCCGACCCTGAATCGAAATACGACAGGTGTTCAGTCGAACCCAACGGCTGCTGGTTATTGAATTGGCCGTTCATTGGCCCGCCATCAGTGACTTTTGCCACGCCGCTTCCAGACGCATGCGTGGATTGATAGCCACCACTACAAAAGACGTTTGTCTCCTTCGTTATAGCGCCCCCGCTGCCTTCACCGGCAGACGGCTTCTTGATCTTGGGGCAATTGGCTTTGATGTGACCATTACTCTTGCACTTCAAACAACGCCGGGCGCCGGCTTCACCACCGTTCCCACTGTCCTTTGCTCTCTTGTCATCACCTTTGGCCTTGCCCTTCCCACCAGTCGCTTGAACACGGCCAGCTTGGCCTTGTATCTCGGCCACTTCCTGTGCCGCCAACAGCATACGATGTCGCACATCGGTCGGATCGAGGTTGGATCGATCTGAACCGAACTTGAGGACGGATTTGAACGAGAGAAAGACAGAATGATGGGGAAAACTCTTCAGCATCAAGTCGATCATTTCAACGTCGTGGACCTTGAATTCGAGCTGCTCCAACTCGCGCTTCTTGTTGAACATCTGGGTCAGGTGCAGGTTCATAACCACCCAACTGAAACGACATGTTCTCAAACACCGACCGCAACCGCCGGATCTTGTGCGCGCGCAACACTGCATCCTTCTTCGTCTCGTACACCTCACACAGAGTCTCCCACATGTCCGAACCAGTGTTGGCTTCCCGCAGCTGGGCTGCAACCGATGGTGGGACGGACATGTCGATGTACATGCGGACCTTGTTCTCCTTCTTGGTATCGGATTCCTTCTTCTCCATAGTGTCGAGAAGATCTTGTTCAGCGAAGAAGTTGGTCATGGCACGCTTGTACGGATCCCAATCCTTGCCATCTCAGTTCTTGGGGAGGCCGTTCTCGTGGTACTTCATCTTGTACTCCGCCATATTGATTCCTAGCGATTGTCACTTGGTCTCATAATCCTGTTGGAATCAACAGGGCGGCCAGAGGAGCACGAGGACTTGGCAAGAAGGGGTAGTTTTCGAGACTATTTATTATGCACGTGCGGGATCTCCGCACCAAATCATACAACATGCATCAACGGGAACGACCCTTCGGAACCGTCGCCGGGCAGTGGATCTTCCGGATCCTGCAGACCGCCATCCGGATCATCAGAATCATGCTGATTCCAGCACAGCTGATCCACGCTTCCACACAGGAAGCACCTTAGCGGACCACGCCGCTGCAACATAGCTAAGATCTTCGCCTCGAAACTATGCGATAAAGAGTCAGAGTGACTTTTAGCGGAAGGTTTCTCCTCCGCTTCGACCTGACTCAGGTCCATGGGTTCGGGACCCTACTTAAAGAAGGAAATTCCTCTCGGCGTTGAACGCCATCTTAAACGCCTCCCCAGGGATTGGGGTCGGCTTCGGAATAGCTCTGAACACGCTGGCCGTTCTCTCAGGCCTCCCATGAACACGGGAATGGACACATCGTCCGAGTACGCTTTCGCGTACATCCCTGCCAACAGGGTCTTAAGTTCTTGGATATATGTTTTTAAGTCCTTAGTTCCCTGACGGCACCTCAGAAACGCCAGATGATTCAGTAAAACCAGATCAGGCGTCGCATACATGTCCATAAGCTTTTGCTTAAGGACTTCCGAGGTCGGGAACACGTCCATGACCGAATCCGAGCATGTAAAAGCCAGTGCACGGGCTTTACCCGTAAGATGGGTCAGTGCAAGTCCTACTTGCAAGTGATCAGAGATCACATTCGCTGTGGCGAAGGCCGTTTCGACCACTCGTAACCACACATAAAGGTTATCACCTTTTTCACCGATGAATTCCTTTATCTTAAAGGACAATGGGGGACGCACCCCCGTGGAACGACCTCCACCTAAACTCGCCTCATGGGAGATGAGGCCATTGACCAATGCCTTTACGGCCTCAAGGCCCTGCTCTACTAGTGGCTGCATAACTTCGTCACCCAGTAAGGATAACAGCCTGTTAAAGGCTTCCTGCTGGACGAGGGTTAACCTTTCCCAATCTTCCTGATTCATCTCTTGCAGAGATGCCGTAGCCTACCGACACAGGTGTTCGATTGACTACAAGTGCTACCAGATGTAGCCGGTGCGTATACGCACGGTGCGGCTAGCGCACAGAGGAAGACTTTCCTTTAAGCGGCGTTCGCCGCTACTTAGCCGATAATCCCTTATAAAAGGGCTTAGTAAGAGAGAACTCTCTTACTCGGGGCCAAGATTCCACTTTGGTTTACCATTTAGCACTAGCTAACGCCTTAACACAAGGCTCCCTTAAAAAGGGGGTAGCTAAGGGAAGAACTCGCCCTTACGCTGCTACACTAACTGCACTCGCGACAGGTCGAGGTCGTGCGTCCTGCAGTCTTTTGAGTCAAATGTAAACTGAATGTATATTTAATATGTAATTAGCGTAAATTAATTTAAACTAGTGTAAAATATATGTAATACTAAGTAGAACTTACTAAATTCGTACCTAGCTAAAATGTAGTGAACACCACCTGTGTACTAACACGTGAATGGCTGCCACGCCTCTACCAAGGGCTCCTGCCCTGATTGGTTAAAATAACCAATGGTCCAAACCTTTCGGACCGGTCAATACTGACCCCAACCGTAGTGTACTCACGTACACCACACATACTAAATGTAACCAGAATGTAACCCTGTTACAATGTCCGTGATCGCCGGTCGCTTACCGGTCAGCACTTCAACAGGAGACAGTCCACCTTGGTTTGACCTTGTCGGATTACGGTTGAGTATGTAAGCGGCATAATCAGCCGCCTCCGACCAATAAACCAGTGGAACTCCCGATCCGGAAATCGTTCACCGAACCATATTAAAGATGGTCCGGTTTATCGGCTCCGCTTTTCCATTCGAAGCCGGATTTCCTGCTTCCGTGATTTGGCGACGAATACCAGTCTGTTTGCAGAACAGATCAACGTTCTGGTACTCGCCACCGCCGTCCGTACTTAGCACGTTTACGCGGCACGAAAAATCATTTCCAAAACCATGCTAGAAAATGTACAAACATCTAGGCCGCTCTGTCCTTGGTGCGTGCGGCAAACACCGTACGTAACTCGAAAAATGATCCACAAAGACAATCAGGTATCTATTGCCACACCTGTCGCGAGGAGTGATGGGACCCTTCAGGTCGCTGCAAATCACTTCTCCAATTCTATCAATCGTCAAATTGGCACCCGAATCTGCCTTTGGTTGAGACTTTCGTGTTACTTTTCCCTCAGCACAGGTCAGGCAGTTTGGCCTACTGGTTTCCGTAAAGACTATGCCTTACCTAGGGTCCCTGGCCAGTCTTTGGACAGTATCATAGGCCAGGTGACCCAAGCGCACGTGAAAGTGGTGCAAACTTCCTGTTGTGGCGTCAGCACCGACGTCATCCGACACACTACTTAACACCATGCTCGCGAAAAGCATTCACATTAGAACTTCCTTTTTCCACCGCCAAATTTGCCACCAACACAGATAAAAATGTCTTCACGTGAAACAGTCTTGTGCCTTTTAGCATCACTCGCCTTTGGTGGCCTCGTCAGCCACCGCTTTTCGCGTAATTTGCAAGCGAGATCATATTTTTAGCCAATTTTGGCGCGAAGTATACTTAGGTCAAGGCAATGACCGTTGCAGCTTCATCAAACGTGCGTAACGTAATTTTCCGACCTTTGTGGCCTTCAACGTGCTGCCATCCGGGAGTGCAAATGTGTCACTTGGATCCGCATTTACCTGGCATCTTCCAAATAGTTCAGCGTTCGACACTAAGTGTCTACTATTTCCACTGTCGACAATACATGTATTTTCGTCAATTTCATCACTTCCGCATGCGTCAATACTTGTATTTAAAACGGAATCCATTGTCGATAGCACAAACTTCCTTTATCGTCTTTCACTCGGTTTCTGATCCGCCCTTTCACTCCGTTTCCACCAGTTTTACGATGCTTTTCCGAAAATACGTCTGTATGTGCCCTTCATCTCCACAAGTGTAACAGCCACGCCTGTTTCTTCTTGGAGTAACTGCATGCACTTGCATCCTGGCAGCAGGTCTGCTCTTTAGAGCATAGTCTTCCAACTCTTGAAACCGTGAAACGAGCTCTTGAGCGTGGCATAGGTAGTCCTACCTAGCGGGATCGTACCTTGCCATCAGCATAACTTTCAATTTTGGCGCAGCAAACTTGAAAATATTTTCCACAATCAACTTTTCACTCGACCCGCTTTCTCGGGCCAGAGCTACTAGGTATAAGTAATGCTGCGTCCATGTTCTTCTAGAGTCCTTCTCCGCGGCAAACCACATGGCAGCTTGGTGGTGAGATATATTAACCTTGAGTTCCCAACCACATCTACTCCAAAACGTAATTCAACTGAGGGCACATCTGCCACCACGAACCAATGTTCGACGGATATATTCCACGCCTTTGCCTCAAGGTGTTCGCCGAGCTTATTCACTTCCAAACTCTCGGTCCAAACGAAACCGGATGTAATTTCTCCAATCTCGACGGCCTCCATAAATAGATAGGCCCACTTCTTGAACCCGGAACATAGGCCTACGTACATCTCCCTCCCCGAAAACTTTTCGACTGCTAGTTTAGGGATTTTGTGTCCGTCATGACCGAAAAACGGCACATGAATTTGTTTGGCAGGCATGTTCATGCCGCCTGCACCTTGCACTCCAGCTGGTGCCTCGCGAGGTGCCCCATTCATATTTGGGCGTGGCCTTGCGCCAACTTCCACCCTTCGTCCTCGGCCAGATCATGCAGAGTTATCTTCTGGTCGAATGGACGGTAGTTTCGTAAGCTGTCCCGAAACTCTGTGTCTCGCACACTCACCGGGGAGCCCTCTCTCGACCCGGACGAGACACGACCAACTGACTGCTTGCCCTGCCCTTCTTCTACGGCAGCCAAGCGCGTCGTTATGTCTTTGAGACCTTGCCTAATGGCCTTCAAATCACTTGAGATCGACACCTCATTTTCTTTAGAATCACTCATCTCAATTCAAATTAAAAACTCCACTAGCCCTTGCAACAAGGGGACTTTCCACTAGTTCCACGTGACAAAATACGAAATTATCCAAGAAAAAAAACTCGTAAAGCCAAAAAAATCCACGTGATATTCATGCCAGCCTTGGGCTCATAACCTGTTAGAAAATAAGTTCAAAGTTTATTCTCAATATGCCAGATCTTATACTTCCTGATCTGAACACTTTTGACCAGGCAGGATATAATGCAGAGGTTGGAGAGTGCGCGACGATCGGCGCGCTGTGTAAGTTTCAGCTGTGTGATTTAGGGATAAAAATGAAAGTGTATTATGTAAAGTTACCTAAGGATTCAGTCATAATAAAATGCAACTTAAAAGTAACCGTCAATGTATACCTAAAATATATACTTCCTTATCAGCCAATGGGCTTTCACCAACTTGTAAGGGCGCAAAAACACAAAATGGGTACACGCACTTCCAACAACATAATATCCCAACGATATTTTAGTTGAAATATCATTGTGTGATTGCTACATTTATGTTGTCCAAACCAAAATTTTGGAGTTGAAATTCTTATAATCAAAAGATTCAATTCACTTAGCCAAATCGAGAAAGGAGTTAGTTTCATTATTAAATAAGCCCAATATTTTTACATATTTGTATAATTCTTCAGGTTTATTAATACTTAGTAAATCTAAACCATTTATAGTACGTTGATGTTTAATTTCATGTCGAACGCTTCAGTACATTGGGCTAAATTGAGAAATAGAAGATACCAATATTTATTTAATATAAGGTTGCGTATGTAGGTACAACATTATCTCTTTTAATTCGAATGGAATTAGCTCAATCGGGGAACCAAATTTTCATGGAAATCATCAATTATATAATGTTGTTGTTACTGCTCCTGCTTTTACTATAGTTTTCTTTTTAGTTATACCAGCTTTAATTAGCGGTTTTGGTAATTGGTTTGTTCCTTTGTTAATTGGAGGAATATACGAATATATTCGTAAAATATTTTTTTTAATAATAAAATTAAAAAATCAATATTAATTTTTAAATGTTTCCTATTAAAATTAAACTATTTATAATTTTATTTCTTTAACAAGTAGGAAAAAAATTCTTTAATATTTAAAAATAAATTAGAATTAAGCTTTAATGGATTCGTTTTTAATTAAATTTATAAATATTTCGATAAATTAACGAATCTTTTCGCTGTTCTGTATTTGAATTTAAAATATTTAATTTTTTCGAATGAATCCTTCGGCATTGATATATATTCCATTTTTCTCTACAAAAGTTGATCCTGGTAAATCAAATTTGAATTTTTGCATCATTAGTAAAATGATATCCCTGATAAATACTAAAACTATTCTTTGGTATTTTCAATTTATTTTTTAAATTTGTGTTATATAAATAATATAATTTTGAATTTTTGAAAAAAATTCAAACAATTTCACATTTGATTTATCTATTGTGCGCTTTCTAAACGAAACTTTATAGCTTAAGCCAGTAACAGAACCGTGTTACACCTGGTAGTACTTTGTGGTCCGTCTAAGCGACCACTGCCACGTTCTGACAGTTGTCTAGAAGAGCGGACGTCGACAAAGAGTCATCTTTCAGCGCGCCAGTTTAGGGTGCTGATGCACCCATAGGCCTTGACATAAAGATCATGCCCGAATCTAAATGCCCGGACGAAAAAATCGAAATCATAGACCGGGTTTGAAGGAATTTTTCATTCGCTTTGCTGTCACCACGAGCGCCCCCGACATCGCACGTCGAGAGCTTCAGGACCAACGTATCCCCGTACACGTGAAAATGGAGATATACTTTCGCGATTATTGCTTGAGTTCGCAGCATCCATTGAGCTCCGTAATATATGCGTACCCAGGTTACAGTACAGTTTGCCCTTACATGTTTCGGTGGTCACGCCGTGGTATGAATGCGTGGGAGCCCAGACTGGCTGACTCGTCTGCGTTTGAAATGATGTACGCATGAAAAGAGGCGTTAGAGATCACATTTGAGCCTCGTCAAAATGAATTCAGATGTCGATCGAAATCTTTAGATCTGCGTTAGGGTAGGCTATACATACAGATTGTTCGCAGAAGGCACGATATTTGCTTCCAAATGTTATGAGTAAACGTCTGGAGGCTGCTACAGAATAATGGACCAGTCAAGAAATATTTCTGTCGTGAAAGAACTTAAAATTCGGTGCTTACACTCAAATTAAAACACAAGAAGGCAATAAATCCATCCTTCCTGCTTAAACTTTCCAGGTTCTTAGTACTAACGTCCAAACCAAATTGTTACCAAAAACGTTATAACACACTTCCCAAAAAGTCTCAGACTGCTCCCAACTCTAGTGGCCCCAGATAACTTTTGCCTCTCTCACTTAGATGCAATACTGTTTAACTCTGGGGATGAAGTCTCTATCATTGACTCAGCCTTTGTTCGTAAGGTCGGATGCCTTGAAGACGACACCCGTACTGATGTAGAATCTCTTCTTTTATTAAAAATTAAATAAATTAGGAATTTCAAACTATGCAATATGAATATATTTTAAATAATTCAAATGTTAAATTAATTCTGATATAACATCTATTTTTTATTTAGACACAAACGCGTTGGACTCGGAAAGAGTGCGTACATGACAGAAGGCGCAAGATCACCCTTGCCGGATCTTTGGTCTGTCATTTTAACACTTAGATCGTCTAATTGGTTTGTGAAGACGCTATCTTTTATAGTCATAGCCTCCATCTCTCGAATAGAACGATAATTCTACCTGATGGGGTCCAGATCAAGTTGGCAGGTATAGAGAGCGAATACTTAAAATTTTAGATTGGGGCGGAGTTCAACGACCCATGGACCAGAAGGGTGGACACAAAAATATTTTATCTTAGTTTAAGAAATTATATTTTCTCGAAAAATAATAATTCTATCTATAAAAATGAACATTTTTTAATA
The DNA here is from genome assembly GCA_026184515.1 of Peronosclerospora sorghi. Lineage (NCBI taxonomy): Eukaryota > Oomycota > Peronosporomycetes > Peronosporales > Peronosporaceae > Peronosclerospora > Peronosclerospora sorghi. Next base: position 8,152,043 of record CM047585.1, on the reverse strand, counting down.
AACTTTTAATCTAAAACATTTTTCAAAATTTGAATCATGACGTTTCGATCCGATTCGCGATCGACTCCAGAGTTATGGTTCATCTCCGATGAATGATGAGTCTAATCTTTTCTCAAGGATATCGAAGATACATTTGGGTAAGGATCACCAACGTCTCCGATCAGAGCTTAATTTTGTATGAAAAAGTGATCTGATTGAGATATAACTCATCTAGCGGGGAACGTTTCCCTGAATGTAGTAATACAGACCGCTAGATGAATTTTTTCTCAGATAGATCACAAAAGCATACTAAATGGCAGAATCTGGCATATCAGGCCACTATCTATCTGTTCAGCATTGAGTAGTAGGCGAAAAGGGTACCTCACATTTCGAGTAGGAGCCAAGCTCATTGCAATTGATCTAACTCGTGGTCTGTAACCACAGATAATTATCCGGTCCTTTTCTGAGTCCAGAGCGAAGCAGCAAAAAATGATTTAGAGCTTCTTTGACTGTAATTTTGGACTTATACTCCAACGCTGCAGCCAATATAACCTATGGCGCAACAATCTAACCCTCTTTTTTACTTTCGCCGATCCGTCAAAAACTTAGAACGCTAAAATCTGCGTTCGGGGCAAATACAGGTGGAGGTAGGTCGATTCCCTTCCATGCTGGTTTGCGTGCGAGATCTCTAGCTGAGCTTGTTCATCCCGACCCTTGGTGTTATGCTAGCGGTCAACGTCCCTATGTTTCTTCTTCAACGCTGGTATATTTTATAACGACTGCGATAAGAGGGTAGGCATTCTCTTAACTTCCGTCGATCCCGTTCGCTGATATTAGCGGTTCGAGCATAGATTGGAGTGAAAGTACCATGTTTTTTTCACCAACATAGCCAACATCCACTATACGCAGCTCCAGCTCCTGTTTGGCTACAGTTCCATTATTAACTTTGTTTTGCTTGATCGTTATGTTTGTAAACGCAACTCGGCAAATATACCATTATGATCTTTGACTGAAGCGAACACTTTTGCTCACATCGATAATCACCACTGGAACTGTATCCGCTTTAATTGTACCGTAGCCATCCTTGCTTATAGAATGCCCAAAGCGACGATAGCACGAGCTGCGTTCTACTGATCTTTCCGAAATTGGATCAGCTTATCGATCTTTCGATCCGACCGCAGAGTCTCCTGATGGTCTTGTTGTTAAAAGAGCGCGCAATTCCTACAGCGCCCGCCGTCGCCGGTGACTTTTATTTTGTTTTTGGTTCTTCGGTAAAAAACTAGCAAATTGAATATATGCATATTATTAGTTTAAGTACTTAACTTAATACTAATAAAATCACTTTGGATTTTGATTAATTCTTCACGAGTGGTTGTTGGGAGTTTGGTGCGCCGGATTACGGCAGGAAGTTTCTCTTTACAATTACTATGGATAGTGGATTACTTTACGGTCTCACGCAAGTCACGTAGTGGGTTCATTAATTATAACGTGGATAATACAAGTTATTTGCGATTTATTATTGGCATTACCTTTCTACCTCTGTTGATGTCTCCTACCAGTGGAACTGCCCGCGTTAGTCCCTGCTAATCGTATTGGAACGCGCGCGTACAAGTAAGCTGAATAAAATGAGTGATTCGTAACAGGTTATGAGCCCAAGTGAGGGCCATAACGGGTCGGATGAAGAAGTCAAGGGTGCGGATGTGATGCGGCTGTTCGGAAACCTAATGACGCGCCTGGAAAGGCTGGAGGTAGCGAGCAATGCACCCAGTCAGGAAGAAAAGTCGCCGCCCAAGTCTAAGGGAGATACTAGAGTGAGTATGGCTTCCCTTAATGACAGCGACGAAGAAAAGCAGGGCTTTACTACTGGGCGTCATGGAAAAATGAGTTTCGAGGAGATAAGTCATCCTGGAAGAGATGCTTTTACTCGTGCTGGAGGTCCGGTGCTGGTAGGCCGCTGTGCAGGCGCAAAATGGCAACCAGCACCAACAAGCATACGGATTACAAGGACAAGTGCCAGTCCAAGGGTATGCAGTGATTCGGACGCCCACGCCGAAACAAAGAATGTTACAAATAAAGCCGTTCGACGGAAAAGAAGTTTACAAGGGACTGGGATCCGGCTTTCAAGCTTGGGGACGAAAATTTTAACGACAGATTAGTCTCGCTGAA
>CM047585.1:8122862-8142275 GCA_026184515.1 Peronosclerospora sorghi | reverse complement strand
AAAATCAAATTCAGAAGTGATTTATTAGTGTTAAGTTTATACCTAAAATAATAATATGACAATACACAAAGTTCTGTACTTAACCTAAAGTTATGTACAGTACATCAACTTTTCACAGTAAAGTCGCTAAAAGTCCAATATCGCGACGCGATCCGCCGCGCGAATTGCACGGGATTCCAACAGAACTCTCATGAACTTCCACTCTCGGATGGGACATTTGGACTTCGACACAATCGTGGCATTGTCGAAGGATTCCCACAATGGGATCAGGATTACTGACTATACCCGGCGCCACTGTGTTACGTGTGCGCAGGGTAAACAGTAGAAAATGCGCAGTTGAAGAAGAACGGCGAAAAAAACGCGCCAATCGATCGGATCGACGGAGTGATCTGTTCCGACCTCAAGGGTCCGATCACGCCGAGAGATCGGTTGGGAAATCGTTACCTTGTCAATTTCATTTACTATAAGAGTAACTACGTGAGAATTTTCATCGCGAAAACGAATGACGTCGCCACAAAAAAGTTTTGAACATTTTTTGGCGTTTTTTGAACGCAACTTCAATTGCAAAATTCACGTGTAAGGACGGACGGCGGCGCTGAGCTTAAGAACGTCGACTATTTCTGTCGAAGCACCGGGATTGAACGGCAAGTCAGTGAGGAAGGGAACCAAACGAGCAACGGCAAGGCGGAGCGCATGCAACGAACCGTTACGAATATGGCTCGGTGCATGCTGTTCGGAAGCGGGTTACATTTGCCATTTTGGGGGGATGCGGCAGAGTACGCAGCGTATGTGCTGAACCGCACTCCCACAAGCGCGAATGCAAAACGAATGTCTCCGCTGGAGGTGTTGACAGGCATCAAGCCAAATTTGGGAGAAATTGTCACGTTTGGATCGCCGTGCACCGTCTACCGGAATCCCGGGACGAACACGCTGGCGCATCGCGCCCAGGTTGCCGTGATAATTGGTTGCAGCAAAGAAAATAAGCGTTACAAGGAAGAAGGACCAAAAGGTCACGGTAACCCAGCATGTGAAAAATGTGGAGACGCTGACCGATGCACAGAATCGGCAGCTCAAGAGCATGCTTGCAGAAAATGAAGGTGAAAGGACTCAAGGAAAAAAGTAAAGGCTCAGAAGGAGAAGTCCAAGCGTTAGAAGGAGCAGTCCAAGTGTCGGAAGGTTATGGACGTGCGTTGAACGCAGAAAAAGGGGCGAAAAATAATGAAGAGCAAGATCAAGCATGTTCGAAGGGGTTAAAAAGTGAAAGAAGCAGCGTTGGACCAGGGAGAGGCATCTTACACGTCAGCAAGCAAAAGCGAAGGCTGAAAGTGAAAAAAAAAGAGTGAAGATAACAGTGATCTGGACGACCAAGGCGAAGTGAATCTGTTTCCGGAGGTAGATCCTAGGAATTTTCGGGAAGCGATCGGCAGAGATGATGCCGAAAAGTGGATCCAAGCCATGGATGAGGATCCAATCGTTGGAAGCAATGAAGTTTGGGACGTTCTACGGAAACCGGATAACGTCAGACCCCTTCACACGAAGTGGGTCTACAAGACAAAAACGGACCCAAATGGCGCCTTGGAGCGCTACAAGACGAGACTCGTTGCCTGCGGGAACGAGCAGCGGTACTGGGTGGATTATGAGTTCACCTTCGCTGCAGCGATGGAGATGACGACCGTGAGGTTTATTTTCGCTTTGTCGCGCAAGTGGGGGGTGAAAGCGATGCACGGGACCATCACCAGCGCTTATGTCAAAGCGTTGGAGCTCTACGTTCCAAGAGGCATGAAAATTGAATAAGGCAAGTTAAAAGAGTTGAAGATCGAGAACCCCAAGCAAGCGGTGCTAAAATTGAACAAGTTGCTTAACGGGCTGAAGCAAGCCGGCAGGCAGTGGAATCGTCTTCTACACGCTAAATTAACTGAGTGTGGTTTCATACAGAGTTTCACGGATGGATGCTTATATTACAAGAAGATTAATGATGACATTGTGGTTGTGGGGGTCTACGTCGATGATTTGATAGTGACGGCGACGACGGAGTGTCATATTGAAAGTTTTTTCGGTGTCTGAAAGATTGGGAGATCAAGAACCTCGGCCATGCTTCGAAATTCCTAGGCATGCAAATTAGTTACAATGCTGAGAATGGATACATGTTGGATCAAGAGATTATGATAGCTGATCTAATTAAAAACTATGGCATGGAAAACTCGAACGTGGTGAAGACTCCGATCGCGGACGAGTACGAAAACGAACCACTCGAGGACCAAGAATTATTGGAAAAACGATGCTCGTGAAAATGAACCGTCAATTAAAAGCTTTCAGTCATTGACCGGCAGTTTGCTATGGATTGCACGCTGTTGCAGACCGGACATTGCGTACGCGGTGCACAAAGCCACACGCAGGGCACATGCGCCAACATAATTCGACTGGGCAACGGCGAAGCGGATCCTGCGTTTCTTAAAAGGAACAAGGGATTTAAAGTTTCAAATGGAAATTTTTCAAGGACGAAAGATTGATGATAAATGAGGAATTGAGATTTCTGGTTATTCGGACGCTGGTTTGTGCGGGTCTAAGGATTACCGCAAGTCTACCAGCGGTGGAATTATCATGATGGATGGGTGCCTAGTGCACTGGTTCTGCAAAAGGTAGTCGTGTGTCTCACTATCGACGATGGAAGCGGAGTTGTACGCTTCATCTGTAGTGGAATGCGAGATGATCGGTTTCATGGAGATGGCGAAAGAAGTTGGATTTGACGTGAAAGTACCGATTGTTCTACATTGCGACAAGTAAGCGGCGATTACGGGGATGGACTGTAGCCGGTTCGTATACGCACGGTGCGGCTAGCGCACAGAGGAAGACTTTTCCTTAAAGCGGCGTTCGCCGCTATTTAGCCGATACGCCCTTATAAAGGCTTAGTAGGAGAGAGCTCTCCTACTTGGGGCCAAGATTCCCGGGTTGGTTTACTGTATCCTTTGCTAGTTCCTTAACGGCAAGTCTCCCTTAGTAAGGGTGCAGCTAAAGAGAGGGCTCCCTTTACGCTACCGCACTCACTACACGCGCGAACGGTCGAGGTCGTGCGTCTGTAAGATAGAGTGAAATGTAAACTGAATATATTTAATATATAATTAGCCTAAATTAATTTAAACTAATGTAAACTATATGAAATACTAAGTAGAACATACCAAATTCGTACCTAGCTAAAATGTAGTGTACACCACCTGTGTACCGACACGTGGAAGGCTGACACTCCACGCCCAAGGGCTCCTGCCCTGATTGGTTAATATAACCAATGGTTCAAAACCTTTCGAACCGGTCAATACTGACCCCAACCGTAGTGTATCACATACACCACCTACTAAATGTGACTCGAATGTAACCCTGTTACATCCTACCCCATCAAGACTATTGCTTACGCAATAAACAAAATTTTGTTGGAGAACTCCAACGCCAGTACCTCTGACTATCCATGAACACCTTCAGTGGTGCTATGGAGTCTTCTCTAGAGGAGGTAGACTTTCCGAGAACTCGGAGGTGGATGCCCTTGGGGATATCTCCCCAAAGGCTGACCGCTCCGACAACGCCGAACGGCGATGTCGGCAGCCTAATACGTTCCCCACACGTGGGGAAAATGCCCTAACTAGTGAGCCATCCCTGCCCATGTCGGATGATACATCCGGATCGCCAAAGCCGATCGTCACCAATGAGCTGGACGCAGCTCAAGAAACCCAACTTGCCACACAGGCACTAAGGGCTGCGTCACGCGCCCCCAAACGCCCGTCACGGGCGGCCTATAATTTTGAAGGTCCTCGTGACCTTCCAAAGTGGGCTAGGCGTGTGGTAAGGACTGGTTTAGCATCCTATAATCCTGGCCCCGCGGCTGAACAGCCGTATCAATGCGAACGCCGTAGAAACTCCGGCAACAACTGCTTACGCAAAAGCAGTTCACTAGCGTCTCATACCGAGAACGCCTCTACCGGCAGGCACAGGGTGCCCCTGTTGACAGCCTCCGCGAGGTTCCTATCGTTCTTTCTCCGGGATAAAGTGCTGATGATGCGGAGAAGAAGTTCCGCGCTTGGGCGGAAGTAGAGAAGTTTCTCCCCAGCTTCAATGAGCTGCACAACAGCTATTCCAGTCGTGACATTTGGGTGGAGAGGGCGTTGCGCCTGGCATTCGCCAGAGCCAAAGAGATGGAGCTATTACGTGCCCCTTATCGCACGCGCTATGCCAGCGCCCCTTCCCCCACCACGGTTCCAGAGGACAGTGTGAGAGCCACATCTGCCTCCGGCGAACTACCAATTACTGGGAGTGAAGGGGTTTCTCATGCCTCTCTGGTCGTTGACCTGCAGCGGGATTCTCCCGCTCGAAAGCGTCAAAGACGTCGCGGCAATCCTGCCATAGGGGAGTCTCGAACTCCCACGAACTCTGTGAGTGTGGATAACCCTTCCACTTCACCAGATACTGGGTTTGACCCCGATGATGGCGTCGCGCGCACCAGACGCTCCACATGATAGTGTGGAGTACCCTCCGCATCGAGCATTGGAGGAGGAGGTCGCGCAATCGCGACGTGAGATTCGCGAGCGCTGTGATGATCGACACAGACATCGCATCCATGATATCCACGAGAGACTCGCGATGAGTGGGATGCCACTGAGCGATTCGAAAGGCGGCTTGCCTCTCTCTAGACGACCGTTGCGGAGCTTCGTGGTCGCATTTTAGCCCTCTCAGGTTTCCTCCGCCCTGCCGTGTCTTACGTCTCTTACGGCTATCCGCCTTTCCAACCTCCTCCAGGAGGGGGCCCGCCTCCGGGTCGTGTTATGGCTTAAGCATACCCACATAGAAGGTTGGATGCGTACGCATCACCTCCGGGATGTCCAAAATATACGATAAGCCTTTCGGGCTAGTACCTTAAAAGGCCCCACAAACCTGGGGCGCAGTTTATTGCGCAACACATTTGAAACTGCATGCGTAGGAAGATTTTTAGCGTTTAATAAAACATTTTCTCCTACTTTGTACACCTTTTCGTTACGCCGCCCCTTGCGGTCAGCTTGCTCCTTCTGCTTGTCTTGGCTTTCCGCCATGGCATCGCAGACGTATCGTAAGACACTAAGGCGCGTCGATAAAAACTTATCGATGTGCTTTCGCTCAGATTCAGGGCTGACATCGGGGAATCCTCCCCCCTCAATCCCTGGGCCACACACACGTGGCGTCAACGGAATCCTCGGATTTACTAATCCGTTCACGTAAAACGGGGTAAACCCCGTAGATGCATGTACCGAATTGTTTATAGCAAATTCGACCATCGGAAGCATCTCACTCCAACTCATTGGAGAATCCGTACATAAGCTCCGGAGAATATCCTCAACAACGCGATTAACGCGTTCCGTTTGTCCGTCCGTCTGCGGATGATCCGCAGTGGGAATAAGGAGCTTGGTGCCTAGCACCTTAAAAAAACACAGCGCGCCCCAAAACTTTCCCGTAAAACGGGGATCCCGATCCGATACAACGGAATCAGGTAGACCATGCTGTCGAAAGACACGATATAGTAACACTTTCGCTGTTCCTTGTCCATCAATGGACTCTGGCACCGCCACCAGGTGAGCCATCTTGCTCAATCGGTCTACAAAGACCAATATGCCGGTGTTCCAGGCCTTATCCTTCGGAAAACCGAAGATAAAATCCATATTCATGGATTTCCAACACTCCGTTGGAACCGACAAGCTCGCCAAAGGCGCAGCTGACCCTGCCAAGGGTTTGACCCTCTGACACGTCTCACAGGTGCGTATGTACGCACCTACCCACTTATACATGTTGGGCCACCAATACAAAGCGCTTAAAACAAATTTAGGGTTCACCTACTCGGCTCAAAGCCGTTCGTGGTTTATACTGACCACGCGTCCTTACGGACAGCGACAAAGTCGCCTCATCTCTCACAACGGATGGAGCGTCGGCTCTCCTTCTTTGCGGAGTACAAATTTGAGGTTAAGTATAAACATGGCAAGCAGAACGTGCTTGCAGACGCGTTGTCGAGTCGTCTCGATTACGAGCTCGGTCACGCGACATTCGTCACCTCGTCTGTGGTAGATCTCATACTCCAGGCGCATGGGAAAGACCCACAGTGTACGGCGATAATCAGCGCGTTGGGTGGAAAGGGGTTTGGCTCGTCTGAGACAACCCTGTCAAGTCGAGCTAAAGCTCGTTTACACCGTTACAGTACTGTGACGGTTTGCTATATTATAGCACGAGCGCGGAGGACACTCCGCGGGTGGTTGTTCCTCATGATGAGGAACTAAAGTATAGAGTCCTTTTTGAGGAACATGACGCCCCTACCTGGGGTCATTTAGGTCGGGATAAGACCTACAGCGCTTTAAGCGCTTTGTATTGGTGGCCCAACATGTATAAGTGGGTAGGTGCGTACATACGCACCTGTGAGACGTGTTAGAGGGTTAAACCCTCAGCAAGTTCAGCTGCGCCTTTGGCGAGCTTGTCGGTTCCAACGGAGTGTTGGAATCAATGAATATGGATTTTATCTTCTGTTTTCTGAAGGATAAGGCCTGGAACACCGGCATATTGGTCTTTGTAGACCGATTGAGCAAGATGGCTCACCTGGCGGCGGTTCCAGAGTCCATAGATGGACAAGGAACGGCGAAAGTGTTCCTAGACCGTGTCTTTCGACAGAATGGTCTACCCGATTCCGTTGTGTCGGATCTCGATCCCCGTTTTACGGGAAAATTCTTGGGAGCGTTGTTTAAGGTGCTAGGCCCCAAGATCCTGTCCACTGCGGATCATCCGCAGACGGAAGGACAAACGGAACGCGTTAATCGCGTTGTAGAGGATATTCTCCGGAGTTTATGTCCGGATTATCCAAAGAGTTGGAGTGAGATGCTTCCGATGGTCGAATTTGCTATCAACAATTCGGTACATGCATCTACGGGGTTTACCCCGTCTTACGTGAACGGATTAGTAAATCCGAGGGTTCCGTTGACGCCACGTGTGTGTGGCCCAGGGCTTGAGGGGGGAGGAGTCCTCGATGTCAGCCCTGTATCGGTGCGAAAGCACATCGATAAGTTCTTATCGACGCGCCTTAGTGTCTTACGACACGTCTGCGATGCAATGGCGGAAAGCCAAGACAAGCAGAAGGAGCAAGCTGACCGCAAGGGGCGGCGTAACGAAAAGGTGTACAAAGTAGGATAAAGTGTTTTATTAAACGCTAAGAATATTGCTACACATGCAGTTTCCAACGTGTTGCGCAATAAACTGCGCCCCAGGTTTGTGGGACCCTTTAAGGTACTAGCCCGAAAGGGCTTATCGTATACCTTGGAAATCCCGAAGGTGATGCGTACGCATCCAACCTTTTATGTGGGTATGCTTAAGCCATACCAGAACCCGGAGGCGGGTCCCCTCTCGGAGGAGGGTAATAAGTAGGATAGCCGAAAGGGGCAACATGTCGGAACATCTCCGACAGGGTTGAAATTCGACCCTGAAGCTCCGTAACGAGAGACTCGAGAGAGGCAAGCCGTCCCTCGATGCGTTCATTCGCACTCCCTTCGTTGCGGAGTCCCTCCTGAGCATCTTGGATGCGACGGCTGTGCCGATCACAGCGCTCGTGGAAGTCACGGCGCAATAGCGCGACCCCCTCCTCCAGTGCTCGATACGGAGGGTACTCCACATTATCATCTGGAACGCCTGATGGCGCGACGCCATCACCGGGGTGATACGCAGTACCTGGTGAAGTGGAAAGGATATCCACATTCCCAGAACTTGTGGGAGTACGAGACTCCCCTGCGGAAGGATTGCCGTGACGTCGTTGACGCTTTCGAGCGGGAGAATCCCACTGAGAGTCAACGACCAAAGGGGCTGAAGAAGCCCCTTCACTCCCAGTAGCTGGGAGTTCGCCGGAGGCAGATGCTGTGCTTGCATTGCTCTCCGGCACCACATCGAGAGAAGAGCGCGAATAATAGGAGGCAGGTAATTGCCCTTGCGCTTTGGCCTGAGCTTAGGCCAAGCGTAGCGCTCTCTCTACCCGAACGTCGTGTTCGGAAAAGCTGTTGTACAGCGCATCGAAACTGGGGAGGCGTTTCTCCCTTTCCGCCCAGGCGCGGAACGCCTGTTCTGCGTCTTCGACGCTTTCGTCCCTCAGGAGAACAATGGGAATCTCGCGGATAATATCCACGAGGACACCGCGTGCCTGCTTCCCGAGGCGCGTACGGTAGGACTTAACGGAATAATGCTTGGGCGTTAGTAGTCGGGCCCGGAGTTGGTCCCGATGCGCAATTTCACGCGGCAGTATAGACGCAGGACCAGGGGTATAGGAGGCTAAACCCCTCTTGACCGCGTTCTTAGCCCTATTTTGAGGGTCGCGAGGTCCCTTCCGTGCCCGTCCGGCACGTCGGGCCTCTTGAACCAAGGACGGTTCATTGGTGTTGGTTGCCTTTGGCAACCTGGAGGTATCACCCCTAGCGGGTAACGGTGGAGCACGAGTTAGTGCGTTTTCTCCACGTGTGGGGAATGAGTTGGATGACTGATATCGCCGTTCGCTGCTATCAAGATGGCCAGCCGTTGGGGAGAGCTCCACAAGGGCGTCCACTTCCGAGTTGTCGGAATAGTTTGCGTCCATAGCACCGCTGAAGGTGTACAATGGACAGCCAGAGGTACTGGCGTTGGAGTTCTCCAACAAGATTTTGATTATTGCGTAAGCAATAGTCTTGATGGGGGAGGATGTAACGGGGTTACATTCGAGTTACATATAATGTTGGTGTACATGAGTACACCACGGTTGAGGTCAGTATTGACCGGTTTGAAAGGTTTTGAACATTTGGTTATTTGAACCAATCAGGGCAGGGGCCCCTGGTGTGGTGGTGTCAGCCATCCACGTGTCAGTACACAGGTGTGTACACTACATTTTAGCTAGGTACGAATTAGGAATATTCTACTTAGTATTACATATAGCTTATATTAGTTTAAATTAATTTAGGCTAATTACATATTAAATATATTCTGTTTACATTTCACTCTAAAGTGCAGGCGCGCGACCACGCCCGGTCGAGCGCGCAGTGAGTGCCGTAGGTAAGAGGGGTCCCTCCCTTTACCTACACCCTTTGTAAGGGAGCCTTGCCGTTAAGGCATTAGCGGAGCTCCTTGTCGTTAAGGCATTAGCGGAGCCAGGCGCACGACCACGCCCGGTCGCGCGAGCGGTGAGTATTGTAGCCCAAGGGAGTCTCCCTTACGCTACCTCCCTTTATAAGGGAAGCATTGTTACAAGGGGTTAGCGAAAGCTATCTGTAAACCACCCCGGGAATCTTGGCCCCGGGTAGGAGAGCTCTCTCCTACTAAGCCCTTTTATAAGGGCGTATAGGCTAAGTAGCGGCGAAAGCCGCTTAAAGTAAAGTCTTCCTCTGTGCGCTAGCCGCACCGTGCGTGTACGTACCCGGCTACATAGTCTTTAGTCCAGATCGGACGTCGGAGACACGATCAACTTTGAATTCGTCTGGATCTCGTGTCCTTTCCAAGCTGTCTTCGGGTAGCAAAGCTTCATCGAAATCAAAACAATCTTCTACCCCAGCTGCTAGCACAGTAGTATGTCGATCTGGAAATTCTTTGACCAATTTCAACTTGGACAGGTGAACCACTGGGAATATGCGATAGTCGGTGCCAGCTGTAACCAATATCGCCGCATGATCACCAATCACCTCATCGACTCTGAAGGGTCCATGCCACATGTGCGCCAGTTTCTTCGCGAACCCTTCTTTCACCCGATCGAGGTATAACCACACCCTTGATCCCGCTTCGATCTTGTGTGGTGTCACTTGATCGTTGTGTTTCTCAGCTCGATCAGCTATTGCTTGATGCAATCGAGCGCTCACTTGATCACAGGCGTAACGGTAGTCTTTCTGCAACTTATATCTCCACCGACGAGCATCCCGGTCTTTACGCCGAATTCCACCCAGTTGCAATGTTGATTCCAACGATGATCGTGGTCCCACCCATACGCTAAATAAATCGGTGTTTATCCACAAATGCGATCAGGGGTCGAATTTAGCGCGAATACCAGTCGCTCTGCATACGAGCTCCAATCCTTTTGACCGAAATCTGATACATACATCTTGATTGCTCGCGTAATCGTCTGCACCGTTCTTTCCGCCTTACCTTTCGCCTGTGGACGATATGCCATAGTGGCGCTCTGTCGTTGTCCATCAATCTTGTTAAATGCGCGAAATACTTCGGGCATAAAACCGGGCTCTCGGTCATGCCTGATCACCTCAATAGCTCCAAATCGTCGAAATACACATTGTTCATAATTTTCGGCGACTTTTTGCGCTGTGCGGTACGATCCAGCTTTCGCGATCACCATACCCGTGAACAGATCAGTCCAAATCACCAGTTCCGTATGCCCATCAGTTGATCGGGGCAGTGACGGAATATTATCCATGGATATAACTTGGAATGGGTACGGGGCCTCGATGTTTCCCGGCGACATCCCTTTGATCATAGGCTGGCCCTTTCCCGTTTTTCAGTCTACGCATTGCCCAACAAATCTTTGCACGCTGCGAAATAGACCACGCCAATGATAATATCGTCTGATCCGCTGATATGTACGCCCTGTACCCTGGTCTCCTCCTTCCAAACTCACATGATAGTGGTGGAGGACATCCGCATGTAGGGTCTGAGGTAGGACCAGCTTGATCGAAGAGCGTCGATCATCTTGATCATCTTGATCACAGCTAACTTTTTCTTTAGCTGAATTTCTACAGTAGCTCAACAGCCCTTGATCATAGACATCATAAGTGTCACCGATTTTCGCACAGTCCTTCACCTCGTCTGCGCTCAATAGTGTGAAGTTACCATGCAAGTAATTCCGCAAATCACAAATCCACTTCTATTCGTCCTGATCCTTTTTTACACGTTCCTCCCTCATCCCTTCTATGGATATTTCGGGCCACTTTGATAGTCACGGTTGACGGAGGTTACGGGATCGCGTCGTCACCAGCACTTGTGGGACAGTGGGATCTTCATTCCACGTGATCACTTCCGACAATCTGTTGAGATCGACCAATTCCTCCAGCTGTTTCTCGTCATCAATCTCACATCTTGTTCCACCCTGTATGGCCATAGTGGTGATATGATCAGCACTCTTATTCCACTCTCTTTTGACGTGCAACAGATCATGATCGGTCAACTCGCGAAGGAGTTTAAGCGCACGCTGTTGCAACATTTGAAATCGCGGAGCTTTACACTCTATTTCACCGCGCATTTGCCTGATCACTAAATTCAAATCTCCACACACGATCATCCTTACTTTGGGGTATCGCGACAGTAGATCCAAACTTAAGAGCAATCCATGGTATTCGGCCTCATTCACTGTGATGTCAGGTGCATGATCAGCAACCGCGATCATAATCTTCCACTCCGTTAATTTCCACACGATAGCGCCAAACGCACCCACACGTCGCTTGACACTTGCAGATCCATCGAAACTGATCACGTAGAGTTCGTCGCCTTTCTCAACCGTAGGAGGTGGTACTTCAATCATCTGCCGCGGTTGCTTTTTCTGTGCGATCGCGATCAGGGCTTCATCAATTTCGGTGCGAGGGGTTATACTTGCGTCTAACGCCCCTAGTACCTCCTCTTCTCCATGTACAAATTTCTTGATCTCAAGGTCCCATTGTGATAAGATCACAGCCTATCTGCCCAATCGTCCGTCTAGCCCGTTGGACGTTAGTAACCATTTCAACGTGGATCGACGTGACAAGACAGTGATCGCCTTTCCGACCAGCATCGTGAAGTAAACATCAAAATCCGCAGAAGCGCCAGAACTTCCTTTTCTACGGGGCTGTGATTCTGCTCACCGCTCTTCAATGTCCGGCTGGCGAATGTGACAGGGCAATACACTTGATCATGTTCTTGTATCAACGCGGCAGGTACTGCCCAATTGTTGGCATAAACCACGATCACGGCGTTTTCGCTTGATCAAAATGGTGCAGGATTGGGGCTGACGCAATCTTCGCTTTCAGCATACTGAATGCCACTTTTGCCCTGATCAATCGATCGTCTTCATGATCCAAATTCTCCTTGATCAATTATTGGCTCTTCAACTCTTGATAATCTATCTCTCTTAATTCGTAGAGCACAGCGGCATAGATCGCGAAGTCTTCCATAAATCGACGGTAATAGTTCCAACTTCCCAAAAACGATTGCATAGCACTTAAGGTACCAGGAAAAGGCAAATCGATCAGATCATCCAATTTTTTGGATTTTTTTCCAAACCGCGGCTAGAGACATGATGCCCTAAATAAGGAACTTCACTTCGACCCCAGTACGATTTAGCCACGCTGATCGACAAGTTCCGCACCTTATAACACAGAGTAGTGTGGTGGAGTCAGTTTCAATCGACACCATAGTGTAGAGAACCTGACCACCATCGTGCCCGGCCTCCAACTTACGGGGGGGTACCCCGCGAACCTTCGCCTTCGATCCGATCGGATCGTCCGCTGCTGGCAGACACCGATAATCAACACAGGACGCCTGGTACGATTTGTTCTGCATCTCACCTTGCGTACCCGATGGATTGGGCTGGTAACACACTTGGTGGATCGGCGCTAGGAATTGACTTGTGGTCTAAATGTGGTAGATCGTGCTGGGTAATGTACCCTGGGAGGAACTCTTCACCCTGGGTACGGGTAGATCGGTTATAATTGAACTTAGTATACTCCCTAGAGCAGATCGCTAACCCGATCGTAAAAAAGCCCGACCAATATGGGAGATAAACTCCAGTAATCCAATAGGGTCCAATAATCCAATAGGGAAATCCAAATGAGAACGTGACACACTCCACGAACGATATCTCCACGAAATAATCCAATAGACGTAATATCACATTCCAAACGTGCGCAGCTTAAACTTGAGAGGTCGACCAAAGTGCACTCCCGTCGAGGGACTTCCGGCGGGCCAAATGCGTCTGTAACGCGTCACGGCCGGGTATAATGAGATGGAGGGGATTACTCGACCCTCCGCTCCCAAAACACTCTGCGGCGTGCAGAGGCGACTGACGTGCAAGGCGAAACGACCCCGGTGTAGTTAGAGGTCCAACGGTTTCTTAGACGAAGCTAAAAGCCAAAACCTTTACGAAGCAAAACCCAAAATTGGCAAATCCCAAACTAAAAGCTACCTACCCCCTATAGTCCCCAATATGTACCAAACATAAAAATATGTAGTACACGCAATCTCATTTGACTTACCCAAATCCGTGTTCTTGACACTCCTTGCACATGACCGGCTTAAAAGCCTCCTGGATTTCCACCAATCCGATAGCCGATAAGCCGATCGGTCTGCTGATGACCAGAAACGACCAAAATTCTTGGGTCCGCTTCACCACAGCCTCCCCTGAGTTGTGTCGCAGCCGCGCAACGGTAGCGGCCCGATCTCATCATATTCAGATCTTCATAGAAGCGGACCTCGCCAATGGACAGGTCTCCGAGTCCACCTTCACCAGGTACTTTCCTTGCACACCCGATAGCCTTGTGACCTTTCTTGACCTTCTTTGCTGCAGTTGCCCTGCGTTCTTCATCACCCCATCTCGATTCGCCGACCAGTTCGGCCCGATATGACAGCCCTCTCAGCACTCCACTCAGCACTCCCGGGTCCGATACACCGGAACGGCATCAGATCGAGGCCGATCGGCTCCGGGAAACGGTCCGTGAGCTTCATTCACAGTTAGACATCAACAATTCCTCACTCCTGCAACTGCGGAAGGAGGTGGATACGTTGATCCCCATTTCCACGAAGTTGCAGGAGGTGACTGCTTAAAACGCACATCTCCGGGCCCAGATCGCCCAGCAAGCAACGCGAGGTAGGCCGATCGGTCTGTTTCCATCTTGGGTCTGGTCTGACCTTCCTTTGCATGTAGATCAATTGCCCGCCAATATCGGCAAAACATTTGACGCCTTATTCACGGCTGATCGGCAGTCTCATGATCATCGCGATCAGCTCCGACCGATATCGGACGGGATAATCGGCGCACTGCATGATCTATCCCGCTTGGAGGCCTACCGATCGCACCTCCTGTAACAGCTCGCGGTGGTCTACCGACAGATGTTGTAGGACCAGTCCGATCGGACCTTACTCCGCACCCAACGTGGTGACCTGGAGAGGCAGATCAGCGAGTTACAGGTCGTGGTCCGGGAGCAGATCGGAAAGGTAGAGTCTTTCCAGGCCCGATCGGACGCCTGCACCCAGGAATCAAATCGTCGCTGGGCGGCCGTAAATAGATTCTACCAGCAGTTGACTGACTTGTTGCACCGGCGTCCGGCTGCCCGCTCTAATGTGACCGGTTTTCATCGGCCGTTCTGGTCGGTCTGCATCAAGACCGGACCCGACGCCACTCATTGGCCAAAAGTGACCCACCCGAAATTTTGAAAACTTCCAAGTCAAAAAAACGTAAGGACGCGCCGAAGAGCTCAAGGGCGCGGGGAATAGCGCGCGACTCCGAACTCGAGGAGAAGCGAGCGGTACCCCATAAGAAAGCCAAGACGCCGGCGCATCTCCCAATCCCCAAACCGGTCGAAGATGACGCGTCTATCGCCACCAATCTCTTGCGCCTTTGCGCCCCCGTGCCACGCACACCAAGTGCATAGATGTTTCCTCCGGAGAGGACTAGGAGGGCGGATAGAGCGATTCCGAATTCTTGATGACTGCGTTATCCAAGTCCCAGTCAGATCGACGCCGAGGTTCCGTTCCTGCGAAGCCTGCATCGGGGGCTAATAATCCGATCAGCTCCCAGGGTGATGGTGCTGCACCGACGTGCGGGTCGACCGGATCGGTACCTTCGTTCCAGCCCGGCACATCTGGGCTGCACAAGCACGCCCGATTAAAAGGGTTGTTGGCTGGAGGTCGGCCTCTCCAATCGCTGACTTCGGATGCCACTTCGCCATGGTAATCGTGGCAGATCGATAGCTTGTACCAGTCTGCCCTGACCAAGCAGATATTAGCCCGATCTCTGTCTCGCCCGGACTCCTGGCCTTTTCCTCCAGCTCCGAAGACTCCTGACGCTTCTGAATGGCGGGCGGACCTGGTCAAAGCAACACAAATCGCCCGTCCTTACGAATATGAGCCATGGAAGGTATTCGTTCGCCCCAAGCTGGGGTCCATGTTCGCGTCGACTGCGTGGATCGACTCGTTCCTAGGTCGAGTGAAGGCTTTCAACGAAACTTACAGCCAAGATCTGGGAGTCTACGCACTATCTAGTGCTTCCTGGTCGAGTGCAACATGATCAAGGCCTGATCTTGTTCCAGAGAAAACAAAAGAGGCGCCGGAGTCGGGCAGGCGAGGCCTGGCAGACCCTATGCCAATTTGTTCTGGGAGGGATGCTGGCCCGCGAATGCGACCTCGATATCTTCTTGTATCCTGTGGTTCTCCATATGGCCAAGCGTCGGGTTGAGAAAGACGGGGTGCTAGCTGACGACGGCGCCTGGCATACCGGTCTTCATTGTGACGAGCCGGTCACCGACCTCACGGACTCTTTGGCCCAGATCGATCGGAAGGAGCCCTGGCGCAATCAGTACCAGAACCGGATCAAAAGCCATCCGGCGCTGACTATCAGCCGTCTGCGGGGCGATAATGATCCTTGATGCAGCAGTTAGCTGATCAGATACTTCGTAATACATGTCATCATTCTTTTCACATTCCTGATCATCCAATCACTTGACCAAATTTCATCACTTTCTCCAAGCTTGCACCAACACGTTATAATATACAGTTTCCATCCACATCGCAAAAATCATAACCACGTTCGTCATTCCACTACTCCAGTTCGTCACGGTTCATCACAGTTCATCACAAATTCACAAAATTCTGACCTCACACATATTCACATCGATCGATATACTGATCGGCGCTACTGTGTGTCTTGGTCTTCGTGGGTCTGCATCACTGCGAAGCGATTCCGACTGACTAGTTCTCGCTCGAACTCTCGTAGCAGCGCTCCACAATTTAGATCGAGTTCGTCTATCCAAGTTTCTTCGTCCTGATCCTTCCAGCGGACCACATATTCTCGGTGGGTGCGACCGAAACGGGTCTTCTTGACCGATCGGACATCCAGCACCTTTTCCACCTCGAATTCGTCCTCTTCCAATGGCCTTTCCCAACTGTCCTCCGGCAGCAGAGCCTCATCAAAATCGAATCTCTCCGCTTCGTCCACCAGACAGGGCATTTTAGGCCGATCGGGGAATTCTCTGACCAGCTTCAGCTTGGACACGTGCACGATCGGAAAAACTTTGTAATCCGTGACGATCGTGATCAGACGGGCAGCATGCTCAACGATAAGCTCTGCTACACGGAAAGGACCGTGCCACATGTAAGCTAAATTCTTCGCATAGCCTTCCTTAACCCGATCGAGGTATAACCAGACCCTCGACCATGGTTCAATACCATGAGGTCGGACCTGATCGTTGTTCCGGTCTGCTCGATATTGTGTAGCCTGACGCAACTTTTCGTTGACGACTTCTTTCGCATATTGATAGTGCTTCTGGACCTGCATACGCCAACGACGGGCATCGCGGTCGCGGGTCCGAGTGCAGCCGATCGGTATCGCCGCTTCAAATGTCGATCCGGTAATGGATAACCATGAGCACCATTAGTGGTGCTGTGGAGTCTCCTCGAGAAGAGGAAGAAGACTATTCCGATAACTCGGAGGTGGATGCCCTTGGGGATGTCTCCCCAGAGGCTGACCGCTACGACAACACCGAACGGAGATATCGGCGGCCAAATCCGTTCCCCACACGTGGGGAAAATGCACTAACTAGTGCGCCACCCCTGCCAATGTCGGATGATACATCCGTATCGCCGAAGGAGATCATCACCAATGATCTGGACGCAGCTCAAGAAACCCAACTTGCCGCACAGGCACGAAAGGCTGCGTTACGCGCCCCCAACGCGCGGTATATAATTTTGAAGGTCCTCGTGGCCTTCCAAAGTGGTATAGGAGTATTGTAAGGAATGGTTTAGCATTCTATACCCCTGGCCCTGAGGCTGAACAGCCGTATCAATGCGAACGCCGGGAGAAACTCCGGCAACAACTGCCCACGCAAAAGCAGTTCACTAGCGTCTCATACCGAGAGCGCCTCGACAGGCAGGCACAGGGTGCCCCTGTTGCGAACCTCCGAGAGGTTCCTATCATTCTCTCTCCGGGAGAAAATTCCAAAGATGCAGAAAAGAAATTCCGCGTTTGGGCGGAAGTGGAGAAGCTCCTCCCCAGCTTTAATGAGCTGCACAACAGCTATTCCCGTCGTGACGTTTGGGTGGAGAGGGAGTTGCGCATGGCATTCGCCGGAGCCAAAGCGATGGAGATATTACGTGCCCCTTATCGCACGCGCTATGCCAGCGTCCCTTCCCCCACCGCGGTGCCAGAGGACAGTGTGAGCGCCACATCTGCCTCCGGCGAACTCCCAACTACCTACCGGGAGTGAAGCGGCTTCTCGAGCCCCTTTGGTCGTTGACCCGCAGCGGGATTCTCCCGCTCGAAAGCATCAACGACGTCACGGCAATCCTGCCGTAGGGGAGTCTCGGACTCCACCAACTCTGTGAGTGTGGATAACCTTTCCACTTCTCCAGATACTTGGTTTGACCCCGATGATTGCGTCGCGCTATCAGACGCTCCACATGATAATGTGGAGTACCCTCCGCATCGAGCATTGGAGGAGGAGGTCGCGCAATTTCGACATGAGATTCGTGAGCGCTGTGATCAACACAGGCGTCACATCTATGATGTCCACGAGGGACTCCACGATGAGTGGGATGCCACTGAGCGCTTCGAGAGGCGGATTGCCTCTCTCGAGACGACCGTTGCGCAACTTCGTGGTCGCATTTTAGCCCTGCGGCTTCCTCTGCTCTGCCGTGTCTTACGGCTTTTACGGCTATTAGCCTTACCAACCCCCTCCAAGAGGGGACTCGCCTCCGGGTCCTGGTATGGCTTAAGCATACCCACATAAAAGGTTGGATGCGTACGAATCGCCTTCGGAATGACCAAGGTATACGAAAAGCCCTTTCGAGCTAGTACCTTAAAAGGCCCCGCCAACCTGGCGCGCAGTTTATTGCGCAACACGTTGGAAACTGCATGTGTAGGAAGATTCTTAGCGTTTAATAAAACACTTTATCCTACTTTGTATACTTTTTCGTTACGCCGCCCCTTGCGGTCAGCTTGTTCCTTCTGCTTGTCTTGGCTTTCCGCCATGGCATCGCAGACGTGTCGTAAGACACTAAGGCGCGTCGATTAGAACTTATCGATGTGCTTTCGCACAGATACAGTGCTGACATCATGGAATCCTCCCCCTCAAGCCCTGGGCCACACACACGTGGCGTCAACGGAACCCTCGGATTCACTAATCCTTTCACGTAAGACGGGGTAAACCCCGTAGATGCATGGACGGAATTGTTTATAGCAAATTCGGCCATAGGAATCATATCACTCCAACTCTTTGGAGAATCCGGACACAAACTCTGGAGAATATCCTCTACAACGCGATTAACGCGTTCCGTTTGTCCACCCGTCTGCGGATGATCCGCAGTGGAAATAAGGAGCTTGGTGCCTAGAACCTTAAAAAAACAGCGCGCCCCAAAACTGTCCCGTAAAACGGGGATCCCGATCCGATACAACGGAATCAGGTAGACCATGCTGTCGAAATACACGGTATAGTAACACTTTCGCTGTTCCTTGTCCATCAATGGACTCTGGCACCGCCACCAGGTGAGCCATCTTGCTCAAACGGTCTACAAAGACCAATATACCGGTGTTCCCGGCCTTATCCTTCGGAAAACCGAAGATAAAATCCATACTAATGGATTTCCAACACTCCGTCGGAACGGATAAGCTCGCCAAAGGCGCAGCTGACCCTGCCGAGGGTTTGACCCTCTGACACGTTTCACAGGTGCGAATATACGCACCGACCCACTTATACATTTTGGGCCACCTATACAAAGCGCTTAAAGCGCTGTAGGTCTTATCCCGACCTAAATGACCCCCGGTAGGGGCGTCATGTGCCTCAAAGAGGACTATATTTCAGTTCCTCATCATGAGGAACAACCACCCGCGGAGTGTCCTCCGCGCTCGTGCTATAATATAGCAAACCGTCAAAGTACCTGTAACGGTGTAAACGAGCTTTAGCTCGACTTGACAGGGTTGGCTCAGACGAGCCAAGTCCCTTTTCACCTAACGCGCTGATAAGCGCCGTACACTGTGGGTCTTTCTCATACGCCTGGTGAATGAGATCCACCACAGACGAGGTGACGAATGTCGCGTGAGCGAGCTCGTAATCGGGACGACGCTATAACGCGTCTGCAAGCACGTTCTGCTTGCCAGGTTTATATTTAACCTCAAAATTGTACCCCGCAAAGAAGGAGAGCCAACGGGCCATCCGTTGGTAGAGATGAGGC
>CM047585.1:8105595-8122462 GCA_026184515.1 Peronosclerospora sorghi | reverse complement strand
CCCCTTAAAGCTAATATCTCGCTGGGGTTTCCGCGGACATCTGTTCTTCAGATGATCCGTGCTTCCACACAGGAAGCATCTCAGCGGCCCATGCCGCTGCAGCATTGCAAGGAGCTCCGCTTCGAAGCCCTGCGGAAAGGATTCAGAGTGACTCCTAGCGGGAGGTTTCTCCTCCGCTTCGACATTACTCAGGTCCATGGGTTCGGGACCCACCTTAGAGGAACGAAAGTTCCTCTCGGCGTTAAACGCCATCTTAAACGCCTCCCCCAGGGATTGGGGTCGGCATCAGAACAGTTCCGAACGTGCTGGCCCTTCTTTCAGGCCTCCCATGAAGACGGGGATGAACACATCGTCCGAATACGCTTTCGCGTACATCCCTGCCAACAGGGTATTCAGTTCTTGGACATATGTCTCCAAGTCCCTAGTGCCCTGACGGCACCTCAAAAACGCCAGCCGATTCTGGAAAACCAGATCAGGCGTGGCGTACATATCCATAAGCTTTTTCTTAAGGACTTCCCAGGTTGGGAACACGTCCGTGACCGCATCCGGACACGTAAACGCCCATGTACGGGCTTTGCCCGTAAGATGGGTCAGTGCAAGTCCCACTTGCAAGTGATCAGCGATCACATTCGCTGTGGCGAAGGCCGTTTCGACATCTCGTAACCACACATAAAGGTTGTCACCCTTCTCCCCGGTGAACTCCTTTATTTTGAATGATAATGGAGGGCGTACCCCTGTGGAACGACCTCCACTACAACTCGCCTCATGGGCGATGAGGGCATTGACCCTCGCCTTTACGGCCTCAAGGCCCTGCTCCACTAGGAGCTGCATGCCTTCGTCACCCAGTAAGGATAACATCCTGTTAAAGTCTTCCTGCTGGACGAGGGTTAACCTTTCCCAATCGTCCTGATTCATCCTTTGCAGAGGATGCCGTAGCCTACCAACACAGGTGTTGGATTGACTACAAGTGCTACCAGATTTAGCCGGTGCGTACACGCACGGTGCGGCTAGCGCACAGAGGAAGACTTTCCTAAAGCGGCGATGTGCCGCTACTTAGACGATACGCCCTTACAAAAGGGCTTAGTAAGAGAGAACCCTCTTACTCGAGGCCAAGATTCCAGTTTGGTTTACTAGTTAGCACAAGCTAACGCCTTATCACAGGGCTCCCTTAAGAAGGGGGTAGCTAAGGGAAGAACTTCCCTTACGCTACGACACTCACTACGCGTGCGACCGGTCGAGGTCGAACGTCCTGTAGTCTTTGAGTGAAATGTAAACTGAATGTATATTTAATATGTAATTAGCCTAAATTAATTTAAAATAATGTAAACTATATGTAATACTAAGTAGAACTTACTAAATTCGTACCTAGCTAAAATGTAGTGAACACCACCTGTGTACTAACACGTGGCTGGCTGCCACGCCTCCACCAAGGGCTCCTGCCCTGATTGGTTAAAATAACCTATGGTCCAAAACTTTCGGAACGATCAATACTAACCCCAACCGTAGTGTATTCACGTACACCACATACTAAAGGTAACCCGAATGTAACCCTGTTACACTTCCTGTGTGGAATCACGGATCATCTGCGGAACAGATGTCCAAGAAAACCCCAGCGAGATATTCGCTTTAAGGGGCCAAGGGAGTGGAAAAAGCCCTCGCCTAAGCCGTCGGGAAACGACGGCTCTCAGTAGGTGCGGGGCGCCCTAGTGGGGGATCCCTCAGTGCTGTTAAAACCCAGGGTAGGGGCCGACAGCACAAAGCCCCGAGGGAAACGGTGCTTTCTAGCACCGCGTTGGTGTACCATACAGAGTTGCTGGTCATTCTTGCGGACGTGAAAGGCTTTGATAAGCATTGGAGAGTCTTGATAGACTCTGGAGCGTCTGACAATTATGTCAGACGAGCTTCTGTGGAGAAGAGTCGGCTGTATGCCGAGGCCCTAGAGGCACGTTCTCGTGACGTTGTCACTGTCCGTCTAGCGACGGGAGTACAGGTTTCTGTACCCAAGGTCTCGATTGACCTTAAGCTGAAGTTTTCAGACTTCGACAGCTTAGAACGTTGCCTATTCCTGGATTTGGACTCGAGGTATGACCTAATTCTGGGCATGAAGTGGCGTGAACTCCACGAGCCATGGATATCCTGTATGTCTAAGTCCATTGGCTCAACGCACCCGCGATCGGGTGAAGCATTGGCGAGTCATGAACCCATCTTTGCTCTATCGCAAAAACTATTCTGGCGGAAGATGCAAGAGATTGGAATGTCTGAGATGATCAGTCCCAATGAGGTCAAGGAAGTGTTCCTTGACGAGGGGGATTCGGCGATTAATCCCCACGCCGATATAGGCGAGACTGGTGAGTCGCCAGTGTTAGAGGTGGATTCCTCTGAGGTTAAGCGCGAGGCGCTCCCATAGAAGAGACCCGAAGTTTGTCTCTTCTGCAGGTCGGGGAGCCGTGTTCGGCAAACAAGTTGCGACTCCAGTGGTAGGGGTAGAGACCCCTGTGGTTAAGCGCGAGGCGCTTCCAAGTGAAGAGACCCGTAGTTCGTCTCTTTCGCACTTCGGAATTGATTCCAACCACGCCTTATTAGGTGAGACCAGGGAGTCACCGGTGGTAGAGGTAAAGACCTCTGTGGATAGGCTCGATGCGCTTCCAATAGATGGGGCAATTGACTCCCCCCATCTGGGTCTCGAATTGAGTCCTGAGGCCAGTAGTCAGCAGTCCTATAGGATGCTGAATAGTGTGACAGGTATTGTCACAGAAGGCGTAAGCCTAGAACGGTTGCCTGGGGTAGGCGAACTGTTGTTGTTGGAGGAGATGTCTTTCAACGAGTTTGAAACTGCTTTGAAAGCAGATGAAATCGACGAGGTCGTCGTGTTGCGTCCGGAGAAGGAGTTCAACTCCTCATCCACGATGGACGAGTAAGTTTTGGTGAAAACCAAACAGTCGTTAAATGCCCGAAGCGGCCTCAAGATCCTTGCGGATCCTGAGGACCCTTACCATTCCTTGTTAAAGGAATTCGGAGATGTCATTAGTGACAATCCGCCGATGGGGTTACCACCGGATCGGGGAGTCCGACATGAAATCGATTTGGTTCCTGGAACCAAATACTGCGTCACGAGGCAATGGCCTCTCCCCAAGGAGCAATGCGACGTCATCGACGCATTCTTCAAGGGGAAAGAAGAGGCAGGGATGGTACGGGAGAGCAAGTCTCCCCAGTCATCTCCCACTTTTTGTGCTCGTAATCCGAAAGGAAAGTGGCGCATTGTGCATGCGTACAACAAGCTGAATGCAGCTACTGTACCCATGCAGACTCCGATTCCTCGGAAGGATTTCCTCCAGAACAATATGGCTGGCTGTAATGTGTACAGTGCCTTAGATCTGGTGGACGGGTATTATCAGGTGCTCATGCGAGCATCCGATATTCCGCTTACAGCGGTCAGCAAGCCTAGTGGCATGCTGTGGGAGTGGCTTGTTATGCCACAGGGGTTTTCGAATGCGCCAGCGACTTTTAATCGCTTGGTGACTCAACTCTTCCGCCATCATAGAAAGTACGCTCAGACGTACTTCGACGATATATTCGTTCATAGTCGTGCGGAAGGCGACTTGTATGATATTCAGACGCACCTGATACACCTTCGAGCTATGATCGAATGTATGCGGGAGCATAAGTTATATGCAAACGCATTCTAATGTATATTTGGTGCTGAGGAAATTCCTTTCTTTGGATGCTTCATCGGTAAGGATGAAGTGCGGGAGGATCCCGCGAAGGTGAAAGCCATTGTGGAGTGGCCTTCGCCTGTAAATCTTAGAGATTTGCAGAAGTGGCTTGGATTAGCCAATTAACCCCAGAAGTACATCGATAACTACGCTAAGATGGCGAAGCCATTAACTGATCTTCTTAAGAAGGACGTAGATTGGTGTTGGGAAACCAAACACCAAAACGCTTTTGAAGCTGTTAAGGGGAGTTTGTTAAAGATCCCGTTCTTGCTCTCCCAGATTCTAGGAAACCATTTAGTGTCGTCTGCGACGCCTCCGGTTTCACAATTGGATGTGCTTTGTTACAAGCATACGATGCAGGAAGGGAACGCGTAATTAATTGCGTTCGAGTCGAGGCAGCTTAAAGCTGCGGAACGGAATTATCCCGTTCATGATAAGGAGCTACTTGCTATGAAGTATGCCCTTGTCAAATTTAGGGTTCACCTACTCGGCTCAAAGCCGTTCGTGGTTTATACTGACCACGCGTCCTTACGGACAGCGACAAAGTCGCCTCATCTCTACCAACGGATGGCCCGTTGGCTCTCCTTCTTTGCGGAGTACAATTTTGAGGTTAAATATAAACCTGGCAAGCAGAACGTGCTTGCAGACGCGTTATAGCGTCGTCCTGATTACGAGCTCGCTCACGCGACATTCGTCACCTCGTCTGTGATGGATCTCATACGCCAGGCGTATGATAAAGACCCACAGTGTACGGCGATAATCAGCGCGTTAGGTGAAAAGGGTCTTCGCTCGTCTGAGCCAACCCTGTCAAGTCGAGCTAAAGCTCGTTTACACCGTTACAGGTACTTTGACGGTCTGCTATTTTATAGCACGAGCGCGGAGGACACTCCGCGGGTGGTAGTTCCTTATGATGAGGAACTGAAGTATAGAGTCCTTTTTGAGGAACATGACGCCCCTACCGGGGGTCATTTAGGTCGGGATAAGACCTACATAGCTTTAAGCGCTTTGTATTGGTGGACCAACATGTATAAGTGGGTCGGTGCGTATATACGCACCTGTGAGACGTGTCAGAGGGTTAAACCCTCTGCAAGTTCAGCTGCGCCTTTGGCGAGCTTGTCGGTTCCAACGGAGTGTTGGAAATCCATGAATATGGATTTTATCTTCGGTTTTCCGAAGGATAAGGCCGTGAACACCGGCTATTTGGTCTTTGTAGACCGATTGAGCAAGATGTCTCACCTGGGGGCGGTGCAGAGTCCATTGATGGACAAGGAACAGCGAAAGTGTTCCTAGGCCGTGCCTTTCGACAGCATGGTCTACCTGATTCCGTTGTATCGGATCGTGATCCCCGTTTTACGGGACAGTTTTGGGGCGCGCTGTTTTTTTGAAGGTGCTAGGCACCAAGCTCCTTATGGCCACTGCGGATCATCCGCAGACGGACGGACAAACGGAACGCGTTAATCGCGTTGTTGAGGATATTCTCCGGAGTTTGTGTCCGGATTATCCAAAGAGTTGGAGTGATATGCTTCCTATGGCCTAATTTGCTATAAACAATTCCGTCCATGCATCTACGGGGTTTACCCCATTTTACGTGATCAGATTAGCGAATCCGAGGGTTCCGTTGACGCCACGTGTGTGTGGACCAGGGCTTGAGGGGGGATGTTTCCATGATGTCAGCACTGTATCTGTGCGAAAGCACATCGATAAGTTTTTATCGACGCGCCTTAGTGTCTTACGACACGTCTGCGATGCCATGGCGGAAAGCCAAGACAAGCAGAAGGAGCAAGCTGACCGAAAGGGGTGGCGTAACAAACAGGTATACAAAGTAGGAGAAAGTGTTTTATTAAACGCTAAAAATCTTCCTACACATGCAGTTTCAAATGTGTTGCGCAATAAACTGCGCCCCAGGTTTGTGGGGCCCTTTAAGGTATTAGCCCGAAAGGGCTTGTCGTATACCTTAGACATCACGAAGGCGATGCGTACGCATCCAACCTTCTATGTGGGTATGCTTAAGCCATACCAGGGCCCGGAGGCCGGTCCCCTCTCGGAGGATGGTCAGAAGCCGGATAGCCGAAAGGCGCGACAGGTCGGAACATCTCCGACAGGGTTGAAATTCGACCCTGAAGCTCCGTAACGAGAGACTCGAGAGAGGCAAGCCGTCCCTCGATGCGTTCATTCGCACTCCCTTCGTTGCGGAGTCCCTCCTGAGCATCTTGGATGCGACGGCTGTGTCGATCACAGCGCTCGTGGAACTCACGTCGCAATAGCGCGACCCCCTCCTCCAGTGCTCGATACGGAGGGTACTCCACATTACCATGTGGAACGCCTGATGGCACGACGCCATCACCGGGGTGAGACCCAGTACCTGGAGAAGTGGAAAGGATATCCACATTCCCAGAGCTCGTGGGAGTACGAGACTCCCCTGCGGCAGGATTGCCGTGACGTCGTTGACGCTTTCGAGCGGGAGAATCCCACTGAGAGTCAACGACCAAAGGGGCTGAAGAAGCCCCTTCACTTCCCGTAGCTGGGAGTTCGCCGGAGGCAGATGCTGTGCTTGCATTGCTCTCCGGCACCACATCGAGAGCAGAGCGCGTATAATAGGAGGCAGGTAATTGCCCTTGCGCTTTGGCCTGAGCATAGGCCAAGCATAGCGCCCTATCTACCCGAACGTCGTGTTCGGAAAAGCTGTTGTACAGCGCATCGAAACTGGGGAGGTGTTTCTCCCCTTCCGCCAGGCGCGGAATGCCTGTTCTGCGTCTTCGACGCTTTAGTACCTCAAGAGAACAAAGGGAATCTCACGGATGATATCCACGAGGACACCGCGTGCCTGCTTCCCGAGGCGCGTCCGGTAGGACTTAACGGTATAATGTTTGGGCGTTAGTAGTTGGGCCCGGAGTTGGTTCCGACGCGCAATTTCACGCGGCAGTATAGCCGCTGGACCAGGGGTATAGGAGGCTAGACCCCTCTTGACCGCCTGCTTATCCCTCTTTTGAGGGTCGCGAGGTCCCTTCCGTGCCCGTACGGCACGTCGGGCCTCTTGAACCAAGGACGCTTCATTGGTGATGGTTGCTATGGTAACCTGGAGGTATCACCCCTAGCGGGTAACGGTGGAGCACGAGTTAGTGCGTTTTCCCCACGTGTGGGGAATGGGTTGGATGACCGACAGCGCCGTTCGGCGCTGTCAGGGTGGCCAGCCGTTGGGGAGATCTCCCCAAGGGCATCCACTTCCGAGTTGTCGGAAAAGTTTTCGTCCATAGCACCTCTGAAGGTGTACAATGGACAGCCACAGGTACTGGCGTTGGAGTTCTCCAACAAGATTTTGATTATTGCGTAAGCAATAGTCTTGATGGGGGAGGATGTAACGGGGTTACATTTGAGTTACATTTAGTGTTGGTGTACATGAGTACAATACGGTTGAGGTCAGTATTGACCGGTTTGAAAGGTTTCGAACATTGGTTATTTTAACCAATGAGGGCATGAGCCCTTGGTGTGATGGTGTGTCAGCCATCCACGTGTCGGTACACAGGTGTGTACACTACATTTTAGCTAGTTACGAATTTGGAAGATTCTACTTAGTAATACATATAGTCTATATTAGTTTAAATTGATTTAGGCTAATTACATATTAAATATATTCAGTTTACATTTCACTCTAAAGTGCAGACGCGCGACCTCGACCGGTCGCGCGTGCAGTGAGTGTCGAAGGTAAGAGGGAGCCCTCCCTTTACTTACACCCCGTAAAGGGAACACAGCCGTTAAGGCTCAGTAGTAAACCAACCCGGGAATCTTGGCCCCGAGTAGGAGAGCTCTCCTACTAAGCCCTTTATAAGGGCGTATCGGCTAAGTAGCGGAAGATACCGCTTTAAGGGAGAGTCTTCCTCTGTGCGCTAGCCGCACCGTGAGTATACGCACCGGCTACATCTGGTAGCACTTGTAGTCAATCCAACACCTGTGTTGGTAGACTAAGGCATCCTCTGCAAAGGATGAATCAGGACAATTGGGATAGTTTGACCCTCGTCCAGCAGGAAGACTATAAAAGGCTGTTACCCTTAACGGGTGACGAAGGCATGAAGCTCCTAGTGGAGCAGGGCCTTGAGGCCGTTAAGGCCCTCATCGCTCACGAGGCGAGTTGTAGTGGAGGTCGTTCCACAGGGGTGCGCCCTCCATTATCATTCAAAATAAAGGAGTTCACCGGGGAGAAGGGTGACAACCTTTACGTGTGGTTGCGATAGGTCGAAACAGCCTTCGCCACAGCGAATGGGATCTCTGATCACTTGCAAGTGGGACTTGCATTGACCCATCTTACGGGCAAAACCCGTACATGGGCGTTTACGTGTTCGGAGTCAGTCACGGACGTGTTTTCAACCTGGGAGGTCCTTAAGCAGACGCTTATGGACATGTACGCAACGCCTGATCTGGTTTTCCAGAATCAACTGGCGTTTCTGAGGTGCCTTCAGGGCACTAGGGACCTGGAGACATATATCCAAGAACTGAATACCCTGTTGGCAGGGATGTACGCGAAAGCGTATTCGGACGATGTGTTCATCCCCGTCTTCATGGGAGGCCTGAAAGAAGGACCAGCACGTTCGGAACTGTTCTGATGCCTACCCCAATCCCTGGGGGAGGCGTTTAAGATGGCGTTTAACGCCGAGAGGAACTTTCGTTCCTCTAAGGTGGGTCCCGAACCCATGTACCTGAGTCACGTCGAAGCGGAGTAGAAACCTCCCGCTAGGAGTCACTCTGAATCCTTTCCGCAGGGCTTCGAAGCGGAGCTTCCTGAAATGCTGCAGCGACATGGGCCGCTGAGATGCTTCTTGTGTGGAAGCACGGATCATCTGCAGAACAGATGTCCGCGGAAACCCCAGCGAGATATTAGCTTTAAGGGGCCAAGTGTTGGGAAGAAGCCCTT
Organism: Peronosclerospora sorghi; assembly: GCA_026184515.1. Classification (NCBI taxonomy): domain Eukaryota; phylum Oomycota; class Peronosporomycetes; order Peronosporales; family Peronosporaceae; genus Peronosclerospora; species Peronosclerospora sorghi. Next base: position 8,113,843 of record CM047585.1, on the reverse strand, counting down.
GCCCAAGCCGTCGGGAAACGAAGGCTCCCAGTAGGTGTGGGACGCCCTACTTGTGGATCCCTCAGTGCATTGAAGCCCCAGGGTAGGGGACGACAGCACAAAGCCCCGATCGAAACGGTGCTTTCTAGCACCGAGTTGGTGTACCAGACAGGGTTGCTGGTAGTCCTTGCGGACCTGAAAGGCTTTGATAAGCCTTGGAGAGTCTTAATAGACTCTGGAGCGTCTGACAACTATGTAAGACGAGCTTCTGTGGAGAAGAGTCGGCTGTACGCCGAGGCCCTAGAGGCACGTTCGCGTGACGTTGTCACAGTCCGTCTAGCGACGGGTGTACAGGTTTCTGTACCCAAGGTCTCGATTGACCTTAAGCTGAAGTTTGCAGACTTCGACAGCTTAGAACGTTGCCTAGTCCTGGATTTGGACTCGAGGTATGACCTCATTCTGGGCATGAAGTGGCTGGAACGCCAAGAGCCATGGATAGACTGGAAGTCTAAGTCCATTGGCTCAACGCACCCGCGGTCGGGTGAAGCATTGGCGAGTCATGAACCCACCTTTGCTCGATCGCAAAAGCTATGCTGGCGTGAGATGTCATAGATTGGGATGTCTGAGATGATCAGTCCCAATGAGGTCAAGGAAGTGTTCCTTGACGAGGGGGATTCGGCGGTTAATCCCCACTACGAGATAGGCAAGACTGGTGAGTCGCCAGTGGTAGAGTTGGATTCCTCTGAGGTTAAGCGCGAGGCGCTTCCTAGAGAAGAGACCCGTACTTTGTCTCTTCTACAGGTCGGAACTGATTCCGACCACGCCGTGTTCGGAGAACACGTTGCGACTCCAGTGGTAGGGGTAGAAACCCTTGTGGTTAAGCGCGAGGCGCTTCCAAGCGAAGAGACCCGTAGTTCGTCTATTTCGCACGTCGGAAATGATTCCGACCACGCCGTTATAGGCGAGACTGGAAAGTCGCCATTGACAGAGGTGAATTCCTCTGAGACGACTCCAGTGGTAGGGGTAGAGACCCCTGTGGTTAAGCGCGAGGCGCTTCCAAGCGAAGAGACCCGAAGTTTGTCTCTTTAGCACGTCGGAATTGATTTTAACCACGCCTTATTAGGTGAGACCAGGGAGTCACCGGTGGTAGAGGTAAAGACCTCTGTGGATAGGCGCGATGCGCTTCCAATAGATGGGGCAATTGACTCCCCCCATATGGGTCTCGAATTGAGTCCTGAGGCCAGTAGTCAGCAGTCCTATATGATGCTGAATAGTGTGACAGGTATTGTCACAGAAGGCGTAAGCCTGGAACGGTTGCCTGGGGTAGGCGAACTGTTGTTGTTGGAGGAGATGTCCTTCAACGAGTTTGAAACTGCTTTGAAAGCAGATGAAATCGACGAGGTCGTCGTGTTGCGTCCGGAGGAGGAGTTCAACTCCTCATCCACGATGGACGAGTCAGTTTTGGTGAAAACCAAACAGGCGTTAAATGCCCGAAGCGGCCTCAAGATCCTTGCGGATCCTGAGGACCCTTACCATTCCTTGTTAAAGGAATTCGGAGATGTCATTAGTGACAACCCGCCGATGGGGTTACCACCGGATCGGGGAGTCCGACATGAAATCGATTTGGTTCCTGGAACCAAATACTGCGTCACGAGGCAGTGGCCTCTCCACAAGGAGCAATGCGACGTCATCGACGCATTCTTCAAGGGGAAAGAAGAGGCAGGGATGGTGCTGGAGAGCAAGTCTCCCCACTCATCACCCAATTTTTGTGTTCGTAAACCGAACGGAAAGTGGCGCATTGTGCATGCGAACAACAAGCTGAATGCAGCTACTGTACCCATGCAGACTCCGATTCCTCGGAAGGATGTCCCCCAAAACAATATGGCGGGCTGTACTGTGTACAGTGCCTTAGATCTGGTGGACGGGTATTATCAGGTGCTCATGCGAGCGTTCGATATTCCGCTTACAGCGGTCAGCACGCCTAGCGGCATGCTGTGGGAGTGGCTTGTTATGTCACAAGGGCTTTCAAATGCACCAGCGACTTTCATTCGCTTGGTGACTCAACTCTTCCGCCCTCATAGGAAGTACGCTCAGACGTACTTCGACGATATATTCGTTCATAGTCGTGCGGAAGGCGACTCGTCTGATGTTCAGAAGCACCTGATACACCTTCAAGCGGTTCTCGAATGTATGCGATAGCATAAGTTGTATGCAAACGCATCCAAATGTATATTTGGTGCTGAGGAAATTCCTTTCCTCGGATGCTTCATCGGTAAGGATGGAGTGCGGGCGAATCCCGCGAAGGTGAAAGCCATTGTGGAGTGTACTTTGCTCTTAAATCTTAAAGATTTACGGAAGTGGCTTGGATTAGCCGATTATCTCCACAAGTACAGCGAGAACTACGCCGAAATGGCGAAGCCATTAACCGACCTTCTTAAGAAGGATGTTGATTGGTGTTGGGAAACCAAACACCAGAACGCTTTTGAAGCGGTAAAGGCGATCTTGTTAAAGCTCCCGTTCTTGCTCTCCCAGATTCTAGGAAACCATTTAGTGTCGTCTGCGACGCCTCCGGTTTCACAATTGGATGTGCTTTGTTACAAGCATACGATGCAGGAAGGGAACGCGTAATTAATTGCGTTCGAGTCGAGGCAGCTTAAAGCTGCGGAACGGAATTATCCCGTTCATGACAAGGAGCTACTTGCAATGAAGTATGCCCTTGTCAAGTTGAGGGTTCACCTACTCGGCTCAAAGCCGTTCGTGGTTTATACTGACCACGCGTCCTTACGGACAGCGACAAAGTCGCCTCATCTCTACCAACGGATGGCCCGTTGGCTCTCCTTCTTTGCGGAGTACAATTTTGAGGTTAAGTATAAACCTGGCAAGCAGAACGTGCTTGCAGACGCGTTATAGCGTCGTCCCGATTACGAGCTCGTTCACGCGACATTCGTCACCACATCTGTGATGGATCTCATACGCCAGGCGTATGATAAAGACCCACAGTGTACGGCGATAATCAGCGCGTTAGGTGAAAAGGGTCAGGGATCGTCTGATCCAACCCTGTAAAGTCTATCTAAAGCTCGTTTACACCGTTACAGGTACTGTGACGGTCTGCTATTTTATAGCACGAGCGCGGAGGACACTCCGCGGGTGGTAGTTCCTTATGATGAGGAACTGAAGTATAGAGTCCTTTTTGAGGAACATGACGCCCCTACCGGGGGTCATTTAGGTCGGGATAAGACCTACAGAGCTTTAAGCGCTTTGTATTGGTGGACCAACATGTATAAGTGGGTCGGTGCGTATATACGCACCTGTGAGACGTGTCAGAGGGTTAAACCCTCTGCAAGTTCAGCTGCGCCTTTGGCGAGTTTATCGGTTCCAACGGAGTGTTGGAAATCCATTATTATGGATTTTATCTTTGGTTTTCCGAAAGATAAAGCCGTGAACACCTGCATATTGGTCTTTGTAGACCGATTGAGCAAGATGGCTCACCTGGAGGCGGTTCCAGAGTCCATTGATGGACAAGTAACAGCGAAATTGTTCCTAGACCGTGTCTTTCGACAGCATGGTCTACCCGATTCCGTTGTGTCGGATCGGGATCCCCGTTTTACGGGACAATTATGGGGAGCGTTGTCTAAGGTGCTAGGCACCAAGCTCTTCATGTCCACTGCGGATCATCCGCATATGGACGGTCAGACGGAACGCGTTAATCGCGTTGTGGAGGATATTCTCCGGAGTTTATTTCCGGATTCTCCAAAGAGTTGGAGTGAGATGCTCCCGATGGTTGAATTTGCTATCAACAATTCGGTACATGCATCTACGGGGTTTACCCCGTTTTACGTGAACGGATTAGTGAATCCGAGGGTTCCGTTGACGCCACGTGTGTGTGGACCAGGGATTGAGAGGGAAGGATTCCCCGATGTCAGCCCTGTATCTGTGTGAAAGCAAATCGATAAGTTTTTATCGACGCGCCTTAGTGTCTTACGATACGTCTGCGATGCCATGGCGGAAAGCCAAGACAAGCAGAAGGAACAAGCTGACCGCAAGGGGCGGCGTAACGAAAAAGTATACAAAGTAGGATAAAGTGTTTTATTAAACGCTAAGAATCTTCCTACACATGCAGTTTCCAACGTGTTGCGCAATAAACTGCGCCCCAGGTTTGTGGGGCCCTTTAAGGTACTAGCCCGAAAGGGCTTATCGTATACCTTGGAAATCCCGAAGGTGATGCGTACGCATCCAACCTTCTATGTCGGTATGATTAAGCCATACCAGGACCCGGAGGCGTGCCCCCTCCTGGAGGGGGGTGGAAAGGCGGATAGCCGTAAGAGCCGTAAAGCACGGAAGGGCGAAGGAAGCCCGAAAGGGCTAAAATGCGACCACGAAGCTCCGCAACGGTCGTCTCGAGAGAGGCAAGCCGCCTCTCGAAGCGATCAGTGGCATCCCACTCATCGCGGATCCCCTCGTGGAGATCATGGGTGCGATGGCTGTGTCGATCACAGCGCTCGCGAATCTTACGTCGCAATTGCGCGACCTCCTCCTCCAATGCTTGATGCGGAGGGTACTCCACACTTTCATGTGGAGCGGCTGATGGCGCGACGCCATCATCGGGGTCAAACCCAGTATCTGGGGAAGTGGTTATCCACGATCACAGAGTTCGTGGGAGTTTGAGACTCCCCTACGGCAGGATTGCCGCGACGTCGTTGACGCTTTCGAGCGGGAAAATCCCGCTGTAGGTCAACGACCAGAGGGGCATGAGAAGCCCTTTCACTCCCAGTAAGTGGGAGTTCGCCGGAGGCAGATGTGACGCTCACACTGTCCTCTGGCACCATGGTGGATACAGGGACGCTGGCGTAGCGCGTGCGATATGGAGCACGTAATATCTCCATCGCTTTGGCTCTGGCAAATGCCAGGCGCAACGACCTCTCCACCCAAATGTCTCGACGGGAATAGCTGTCGTGCAGCTCATTGAAGATGGGGAAAAGCTTCTCCCCTTCCGCCCAAGCGCGGAACTTCTTCTCTGCATCATCAGCACTTTATCCCGGAGAAAGAACGAAAGGAACCTCGCGGAGGTTCTCAACAGGGGCAACCTGTGCCTGCCTGTCTAAGCGCTCTCGATATGAGACGCTAGTGAACTGCTTTTGTGTAAGCAGTTGTTGCCGGAGTTTGTCACGGCGTTCGCGTTGATACGGCTGTTCAGCCGCGGGGCCAGGGGTATAGGACGCTAAACCAGTCCTTACCAAACGCCTGGCCCACCTTGGAAGGTCACAAGGACCATCAAAATTCTAAGCCGCCCTTGGCAGGCGTTTGGGGGCGCGCAACGCAGCCCTTAGTGCCTGTGCGGCAAGTTGGTGTCTTGAGCTGCGTCCAGCTCATTAGTGACGATCGCTTTTGGCGATTCGGATGTATCATCCGATATGGGCAGGGGTGGCGCACTGGTTAGTGCATTTTACCCACGTGTAGGGAACGTATTAGGCTGCCGACATCGCCATTCGGCATTTTCGGAGCGGCCAGCCTTTGGGGAGATATCCCCAAGGGCATCCACCTCCGAGTTCTCGGAATAGTCTACCTCCTATAGAGGAGACTCCATAGCACCACTGAAGGTGTTCATGGATAGTCAGAGGTACTGGCGTTGGAGTTCTCCAACAAAATTTTGTTTATTGCGTAAGCAATAGTCTTGATGGGGGAGGATGTAACAGGGTTACATTCGAGTCACATTTAGTAGGTGGTGTATGTGATTATACTACGGTTGGGGTCAGTATTGACCGGTTCGAAAGGTTTTGAACATTGGTTATATTAACCATTCAGGGCAGGAGCCCTTGGGCGTGGAGTGTCAGCCTTCCACGTGTCGGTACACAGGTGGTGTACACTACATTTTAGCTAGGTACGAATTTGGTATGTTCTACTTAGTATTGCATATAGTTTACATTAGTTTAAATTAATTTAGGCTAATTATATATCAAATATATTCAGTTTACATTTCACTCTATCTTACAGACGCACGACCTCGACCGTTCGCGCGTGTAGTGAGTGTCGTAGGTAAGAGGGAGCCCTCCCTTTACTTACACCCCGTAAAGGGAACACAGCCGTTAAGGCTAAGTAGTAAACCAACCCGGGAATATTGGCCCCGAGTAGGAGAGCTATCCTACTAAGCCCTTTATAAGGGCGTATCGGCTAAGTAGCGGAAGATACCGCTTTAAGGAAGAGTCTTCCTCTGTGCGCTAGCCGCACCGTGCGTATACGCACCGGCTACCCCGACCGCAGGGGTCGGCGTAACAAAAGGGCGTACAAAGTAGGAGAAAGTGTTCTATTAAACGATAAGAATCTTCCTAGACATGCAGTTTCCAATGTGTTACGAAGCAAAATGCGCCCCTGGTTTGTGGGGCCTTTCAAGGTGCTAGCCCGAAATGGCTTGGCGTACACCTTGGATATTCCGAAGGCAATGAGTACGCATCCAACCTTTTACGTATGTTTGCTGAAGCCAATACCAGAATCCGGAGATGGGTCCCCTCTTGGAGGGGGTTGAAAAGACGAATAGCCGTAAAAGCCGTAAGGAGCGTCAGGTCGGAATAACTCCGACAGGGTCGAAAGGCAACCACGCAACTCCGCAAAGTTTGACTCGAGAGAGGCAATACGCCTCTCGGTGCGGTCAGTAGCACTCTCCTCATCGCGGAGGCCCTCCTGGACATCACGGATGCGATGGATGTGTCGATCACAGCGCTCGTGAATCTCACGTCGCAATTGCGCGGCCTCCTCCTCCGATCCTCGATACGGAGGGTACTCCACATTATCATGTGTAGCGTCTGATGGCGCGACGCCATCATCGGGGTCAAACCCAGTATCTGGTGAAGTTGAAAGTTTATCCACACTCACAGAGCTCGTGGTAGCCCGAGACTCCCTGCGGTAGGATTGCCGTGACGTCGTTGATGCTTTCGAGCGGGAGAATCCCGCTGCGGGTCGACGACCAAAGGGGCGCGAGAAGCCCCTTCACTCCCAGTAAGTGGGAGTTTGCCGGAGGCAGATGTGGTGCTCACCTTGGCCTCTGGCACCGCGTTGGGGGTAGGAGCGCTGGCATAGCGCGTGCGACAAGGAGCACGTAATAGCCCCATCGCTTTGGTTCGGTCAAACGCCATGCGCAACGCCCTCTCCAGCCGAACGTCACGGTGGGAATAGCTGTCGTGCAGCTGAGTAAAGCTAGCGAGGAGTTTCTCCCCTTCCGCCCAAGCGCGGAACTTCTTTTCTGCATCTTCGGCACTTTCTCCCGGAGAAAGAACGATAGGAACCTCGTGGAGGTTTTCAATAGGGGCACCCTGTGCCTGTCTGTCGAGGCGTTCTCGGTATGAGACGCTATTGAACTGCTTCTGCGCGAGCAGTTGTTCCCGGAGTTTCTTCCGGCGTTCGTATTGATACGGCTGTTCAGACGCAGTGCATGGGGTATAGAATGCTAAACCATCCCTTACCATGGTCCTAGCCCACTTTGGGAGGTCACGAGGACCTTCAAAATTATATGCCGCCCGGGGAGGGCGTTTGGGGGCGCGCAACGCAGCCTTGCGTGCCTTTGCGGTAAGTTGAGCTTCTTGATCCGCATCCAACTCATTGGTGATGATCTCCTTCGGCGATCCGGATGTATCATCCTACATTGGTAGGGGTGACGAACTAGCTAGTAGTTTTTCACCACGTGTGGGGAACGGATTAGGCTGCCGACATCGCCGTTCGGCGTTGTCGGAGCGGTCAGCCTTTGGGGAGATATCCCCAAGGGCATCCACCTCCGAGTTATCGGAATAGTCTACCTCCCCATCTTGCGGAGAATCCGCAGCACCACTAAAGGTGCTCATGGTTAGCCAGAAGTTATGGCAGTTGGAGTTCTCCAACTATAATTGATTTATTGCGTAAGCAATAATCTTGATGGGGGAGATGTAATAGGGTTACATTTGATTACATTTGGTTATGTTGTGTACATAAGTACACTACGGTTGAGGTCAGTATTGACCGGTCCAAAAGGTTCGGACCTATTGGTTATTTAAACCAATCAGGGAAGAAGCCCTTGGTGGAGGCGTGGCAGCCTACCACGTGTTAGTACACAGGTGGTGTATGTGGTGAAGTGTACCACAAATTCGGTCACTTTTGGTCAAGGCAGCTTGTCGAATTTCGGATTGGTCTAAACAAGGGGGGCTTTTTATCCTATCAGATTCAAGGAGTGTCAAGAACGCAAGTTTTGGTGAGTCACTTGACATTGGGTATTTTACATATTTTCATGTGGGTACATATTGGGACC